>JAXQQM020092986.1:0-100515 GCA_034641835.2 Pinus albicaulis
GCCATTTTTTCATTGCTAGTAATAATGAAAAACATTAAGAAACTTAAAAGTTTCCAAAAAAAAAACAAAAAACAACTAAGTTTCCTATAACTTACTATTGGTTCGCGAACAAAATAAACATTAACAAATTGATTTGACAAGAACCATGCCTACATACAATACTTCAAAGGTGATAAGTCATCTAAATCTCAAATTTATATGTATGTTCTGAGACGACATTTAACTACTACCAATTTTAATGGTATTCGAATCGTCATCATAAATATGAGTACTAATTATTTTCCTAATATTTAATCATAAAATACTGTTGTGGAAAATATTACTTTAGATCATGTACATTTTACTTAAATTTGAACTTGACATACTCAAATTGATATGATTGCATTCCATGATTGATCTATTTTACACACTTTATAAATCAATATCGAGATACTATTTTATTAATATCATAAACCACATTCTATTTTGATTAACTAAATATCTTATGAAAATAAATAAAACTCTATTCCATAAATAAAGAAAAGTTTATTCAGTGAACCAATGCATGTTCAGTACATTGAAAATATAGACTTGCTTTGTTATGAAAAAGTTGTTACTTTATTGAAGACGATGTGATTTCATACCTTAAATGTTAATTCATGTCTTGGATTCCTTATTTCCTTTCTCACATTTTCCAAATATTAAATGGAATATTTTAATTGAAATAAGTAAATTAGGTTAAAAGTTATTACTTTGTATGGTTTCTTTCATTGTGTTAATCTAAAAATCTAGCATTCCAAACATATTATAAGAATTCCTAAATAATTAATACTTTTATTGTAAACCCCTGACTTTAACATCCTAACAGAACTTTGAAGATACAAAACAAATTCCAGATCAACTCCAACTCTTTGGTCAAGAAATAACCTTTGAAATATATTCAACTTACAATTGAAGAAACAAAATAATTTCTAACGTAGCCAAAGCTGCTTTTATAACCACATCATGCATATAAAAATACATGTCTGATGTATGTAAATTCATGTCCCCAGAATTTAAATATTTTCCATGTAAGCTTCTATGGTGAAACTCGTTTTCTTACAAAGTATTCACCATTCTATATTTATGTGGAAGAATTTCATCATTATTAAAACCCTTTTTAATTAAACTTTAAACTTTTGAATTAAACTTACATGGAAACTCTACCCATCCATTTCTTCACTTTATAAAATATTTATCGAAAGATTTTTCCTTTCGGGATTTTCTCTTATAACTATAAACTTTGGACTAAAGAATTATAACATACTGGTATTAATGAAATATCACTTATACTTGTTGAAATTTCATTCATCTCAATCCCACGAAATAACATAAACCTTTGCACAAATTTAACTCTGTATTATTAGCCCACTTATCGAGGTTCCCGTAGCTTCTTCAGTTTCGTATCCAAACACATTAAATCCATTTCTATAAACTATCACATCCAAACTTAAGTTTAAAACACCTACATATAATTATGCAAAATCCCTTGGATAAGAGATTTTGACATGAGGGTCGTCAGATAAATCAACTTTTGGATGGTCAATTTAGATTATAAAATCATATTTATAATATATCGCATCCATTTTAGGATTTATATAACGTGCATTATCTAATGCGATATCTGTCAATTCTTATTAATGGACGGTTTTCCATCTTCCAAATCTCTGTTCAATAGATTCAGATCTGGTTGAATATTTAATTCCTACAAACTGTGAATATGTCAAATCACAACACAATGGATTCGATTTTTCTTGGACTCTCTACGCATCAAGTTATTCCATTCCTTCAAGTTCTCTAGATTTATGCTCCTGCAGAATTATCCCTCACAAAAACACGGATTTGCATAAATTCACTTTCAAATTTATCAAGCACTGAGACCTTCAAAATTTATTGAAACCTTCAACCCTTCATCATTTTAATTAAAACACAAAGATAGAGAATATTCCTCTTGGTCTGGGTTCCAATTCGTATGATTTCACCATGATTTTGCTATGCCTTCAAATCTTCCAGTTTCAACAAGCATAGATTCTCTTAAAAAATTAAAACATGGATTTTCCATTAAAGTTAGCCATATAATTTATCTAGTTTGAATCAAAACTTCATATAGTCATTTTAGCTAATAATGCATAACATAAAATATGTTGAAATTTAACTCAAAATAGAAAACATTACTAGTAAATACCAATCCAAAACTTCAAAGGATTTCAGACCCAACTCAATATCAGAACTGAAATTTCACAGAAAGCTAAAATCTATTATTCATAAAATCTACAAACCTTTGACCCTTTCATTTTGATTACCTCAATTATTCAGCTCTTTGTCTCTATCTGTCTCTCGATTCTATCTATCTCATCCTTCTTCTTGATATATTCTTTTTTTATGACTTTGAGGTTTATATACAAATGGATTTGTTAAACACCATGTTAAACACACACATGGTGTATGAGAAGAATAAACACACACAAAAAGAAGCTCAACACATAATGAATGATAAGTGTGTAGCTCTCTTATTTTTCCATTATACATGATGTAAATTTATAGTACAATGGTGTGACTCTTGGTTTCACATTCCAAGCTCACTTGGACTCCATTGTGACTTTTCGCATTCCACACCTACCCATGGAGGATTAGGTGTTCCAACATTCCCCCCCTTAATCTGAAGGGGTATGTGTGAGTCCAAGAAGAGAGTTGTAATACAAATATGAAAAGTATACATGGAAACACTTGGGTTGAATAAACTCTCTAAAATGTTGGAAAAAAGAGTTGGTTTAAGGATGATCGCCAACACTAGAATGCAAAACTTGTTGCAGTTCTAGGGACTCTTCCAAAACTGGAAAGAAGCTAAAAGCTTCTGCTAGAGGAATTCTCCCTCATAAAAAAGGGAGACCTTCAACCTAAAAGAAGGGAGGTCTACTACCTGTGATGGTTTAAGGATGACCAACAAATCTGGAATTCTTGAAGCATTTCCTAGAACTCAACCAAAGCTGGTAGAAGCTGAAGGCTTCTGCTAGAGGAAGTGTCCCTCATATATGAAAGGGACACCTTCAACCTAAAATAAGGGAGGTCTAAAACCTGTGATGGTTTAAGGCTGTCCACCAACCAAAGATGATGGTTTAAGGCTTTCCACCAACCGAAGGCATACTCATGGGCATCCGTGTCTCTGGCTACATCTCTGAATCTGGAATAATGAATAGTGGCTCAAGCTCGCTTGAACTGCTCTGTCTCTGGCTACAACTTTGAACATGGAATGAGAGATTGTGGCTCAGGCTCGCTTGATCTGACATCGAAGCTTGTACATGACCACCATTTTCCCCCCTGTCATGGAAAAGGTGAGATGATGGCGAAAAATCAACTGCAAGTTTGCTCAATATTAAGGAACAAGTTCTGACATGTGTCTTAAACATCTTCTTGGATGTTGATTCCCATGGCCAAGAAGCGATCCATCCAAGATGAATCTTTATTCTTGTAGGAGACTTCTTTCTGAAGCATATGTCTGAAGAATGGGTGCGTAGACCACAGTGCTTGCATGGATGAAGATAAAAAAAAGTGATCTTTCATATGACCAACTTGGTCATAGTGTTGGCATTTTTCAATTTGTTGTTGTTGTGGAAGCGGAACAGGATCTAGAATAGCTATAGGTGAACTGTCATACAGGAATCTGGCACTCTGAAATATGATGGGCTTGGTGTAGTCTGGAATATGAAAGGACACATCCTTGTCATATCCAAGACCAGTTCGGTGCTTGTTGTGGACAAGCTCTTCCCAAGGTCTGATGATGCGTTTGAGAAGTGCAGGCTAAGTTGTTGCATCTGCATTTAAATCTGCTCTTGTACAAGGAACTGAATGGGAATCAACTGCATCATTATCTTCTTTCTTCTTATGAGAGTCCTTCTCAATCTTTTGAACAGAAACAAGTTCAGAATGGTGACTCTTTTTTTGAAGATCATCTTGTTGAAGCTGAGATTCCAACTGTAAAAACTCAATCTTCTCATGTACATCTAGCAAACACATTTGAATTTTAAAAAGAGCATTCTTGCTCATTTTTATCACATCATCAACATTTGAATGAATGAGGTTATTCAAAAACTCTAATGCCTCATTGATTTTAGCCATTTCAGCAATTTAGGCTAAAAAATAAAGGGTGTCGGCTTCAACTGAAAATGCACCCATTTACAATGTGATTCAACTTCCTTTCAAAAATTACAAATGACTCCGAGGAATTCCCAAAGTACAAAATCTTCTCCTCAAATTATGGAGGAAAATCAATAATTTTTTCAACAACTCAAATTTACACTTCAAGTCTTGATTGCAACTATGGATGAAGATGAAAATCAATTTCAGTTCAATACAATATTTCTGCAAAAAATTTAGCAAAAACATAGTGCAAGAAGCCTTTGAGGCAGCTGATTTTTCTTCTTCAAAAGAGTTGTTTTTAACCAATAACAACTCGTCTTCACATGCCAATCTCTTTCAGAAAATCACCCTTATATCAATGCCGCAAATCATATAATGTAATATGCACTTTTCTTGTCTATGTGTACTGTCCATTTACTGATATGCCATTTCCATTTTCTCTCCCTGCTGTTTATTTCCTCTTCTTCCTCTCTCTCTATTTTATTTTATTTTTAAGTTAAAAAAAATAAAAAATTAGGGAAAACAAAGCTAAAACTGGGGGAGGTGTTTATTGGGGTAGGTAATAGTAGGGGAAGGTTTTTACTAGGGGAGTTGACTACTGGGGGAGGGTTTATCTGGGGAAAGTAGATTTGGGGAAAGGTGTATCTGAATTTATTTTTATTTTTATTTTTTTTAATTAATTATTTGTAGATTTAAAAAGGGGATTAATTTAAAAAAAAAAGGGAGGGAAAAATTAGGAATTAATTAAATTGGAGATTAAAAAAAAGATTAATTAAAATGGGGATTAATAATTAAAATCGAGGGGGGTGCTTTTAATGTAAAAAAAATAATCAATTTTTTTTTTTGAAAGTGTGTTAAGGGGGAGGGAGAGGGTTGTCGGGTATGCCGCAGAGGGAGGCGTAGTGTAGGGCGTATGGCATAATGGAGTGAGGGGATTGGAGCTATATGGAGGGGGGATGCGTAATGATATAGAGAGGGGGCGGGTTGAGTGATGGGAGGGGGTTGGAATGGGGGCCGAAAGGCCGAAAGGGGAGGGCATAGAGCACAGGTGGTGAGGATCTGTATGAAGCAAGGGGGAGGTCGTGTAAGGTGAGGTAGCGTAGGCGTTGGGGTGAGTGAGGGCTAACGCAGCGACAAGGTTGGGTATTGTAGGGATAACTAGGTGCGTTGAGTGGAGGAGGGTCGTGAGGCCACAGGGGAGGGGGCAGTGTGAGGCTGCAGGGAAAGGAGGGAGGCTGAGAGGAAGGGGCCAGAGGGCGTGAGCTGTAAGGTGAGGGGGTTTGGCTAACAGCTTAGGAAAGAGGGTGCACAGAGTGAGCATGGGAAGTGTAGGGTTGAGGGAAGTGGGAGCACAGAGTGTGATCTTGAGGGATAGCGTGGCTGGAAGGGGGTGCAGTGAAAATCATGAGGAAGGTTGAATGGGCTAAGGGCCGAGCTGCCCAGGGTTTGAAAATTTTTTATTTTTTATTTTTTATTTTTATTATCTTTTAATTAATTATACACCAAAGAACAAGGAATTGATTTTTTAGAAACAACATAATTTCACAGATATGCAGCTGGAGCAATAAAATTTTCAAGAACTTTTTAGCAGAATAATTTTGCAAGAAATTTTGTAGTAAAAAGCTCAGAAATATTTTCCTCTAAAAAACTCATAAACTTCTTTAGAAACCAATTTTAAACAATTTTTCCAGCAGCTCTCTAAAACTGGTGCATAAATTCAAAAGTATGCAGCAAAAATTGCATAATAATGTGCAGTGAGAAAACCTGCAGAATGCCCCCCAAATATTGCTCTTCTTGAAGACAAAATTTTTGAATGCAGCCAATTTCTGAAAGCTAATCCTTCTCCAAAACCACTTTTTGAATGCGGCAAAATGTTTGTTGCATAAAATCTCGAAATGCTGAAAAAATGCAGATATGCACATGCCATAAACACAAATGGCTCACTCAAGGTTGAGCTGGTTATGAATGTATCATCTTTGATACCATGTTAAACACCATGTTAAACACACACATGGTGTATGAGAAGAATAAACACAGACAACAAGAAACTCAACACACAACGAATGATAAGCTTGTAGCTCTCTTATTTTTCCATTATACATTATGTACATTTATAGTACAATGGTGTGACTCTTGGTTTCACATTCCAAGGTCACTTGGAATCCATTGTGACTTTTTGCATTCCACACCTACCCATGGAAGATTAGGTGTTCCAACAGGATTCTAAACTAATTTTAGTTTAGATCCCTATTTTACTCAACAAATCCCTAATTCTTCTAAGTCCTCATTAATTCCTAAAATATCTCTTTTATCCCTAAGGATCCTCTCTAATCCCATAAGCTCATGAAACCAATTCCTAATCTAGGAATTACAATAATTTCTCAAATCTCTCAATCGCTAATCCTCTCATGTTCTTCATCTTTGGAGAACATTTAAAATTATTCTCACAATATTAATTAAATCCTATTATAAATAGCTCAAAGTATTTAAAAATACATTTAGAGAACCAACTCTCTTTAAAATATAAGACCCCTTAAGTCTGCTAAATTACCAATAATATTTGAGTAGGATGCTTCTGCATCAGACTCCCCATGTAGAAAATTTTCATAGACTCCTGTCTATGAGGTCTGTTGCTTTTCTGTAATAACGCAACAGCTACAAGTCTCAATGAATTGCTACCTCCAGGATTCAGACTCCGTTCTTTAGTATTTCCTTGCTTCTTTCAACTGTTATTTAAGATTTTTTCTATCTTTCCTTGCTTCTCCTAGTTTCCATATCTTTGTTTGCAACACTCCATTTGTTTTTCCTTTGATGTTTGTTACAGTCTAGATTTTTATCCACCTAAGTCTTTGTCTATAGCTCCTTTCCTTATGTTCATTTCCTGTAAGCTTCATAAAATATTATATTTCTCTGTGCAAATTATTTTTTTGTTGTTGTCCTTTTCCTTGTGTATGAGTTTCAAAACTCTTGCTGCCTTCTTTTTCTTCAAATTCTGCTATCATTTTTGAGATTAATCCAAATATCTTTTTAGATATTGTTGCCTGCCAAACTTCTTGAATATCTTTAAGTATATTTCCCTCTGCAATATTCAATTTTTGTTTTGCAAATTTATTTTTAAAAAATAAATTGCTTTTCAATTCCCTGACTATAGTAACAATTTCTTCCATTGTTGCAAATCCTTTGTAGTCTTCATCAGGTTCTATCTTCTTTACTGATGCTTTCAGCCAATTCTCCAGCAAATTTAATTCTTTAACCATATGTACATATGCTTTCCCTTGACTAAATTCATCAGATAACATAGGTTTATCTTACATAATAATACAATTCTAATCTTGACTCTTTGAAATGTTTGTGTACATTTCTCTTTCTTCCTTCATCGTTATGATAGGTTCCAGTGACTATCTATCACCTGCAAAATTTTAAAAACCTGCAATCATCCCCAAATTGTCAGTTTTAAAATCACATAACTGAATATTTTTGTTTGATGCTTTTGTCATTCAATCCTTTTTATGTTCCAAGTCTTCTATATGAATCAAAAAATCCTCAGTGGTCTCCATCTGAACTTCCTCAAGCATATCATTTGAATACTTTACATCCTTTGCTGCATCCTCTTGCTTTTGATCATTACCGTGAGCCAAACCTTCTCTGTTTTCAACTTTAGCATTATGTTGAAAAATAATATGTTCCTCTAATTGTGTATGAGCTTTATAAAAACTCAAATTCTCTCTCTCTGCCATGACATTATCTGCAAACATACACAAATATTTTAATTTCAAAATCATAAGGCTTAGTTGCCTCAACTGATGATTCAAACATCACTGCTCCTTTTAAAAAATAAATTTGTCCTTCTCCAGGAATTTCATTTTGTTGTAGGTCCACTCCTTTCAGCTTCTCTTTCCTCAGTAGAACATCTATAATTTTCTCAAGCTTCCTCAGCTCCTCTATTAACTACATACTCACTTGCTGCTCTTGTCACTTATACCATTTATCCTTCTTTCCCATTATGTAGTTGCATCTCTGGTTTCCTTTACTTTTTTGGAACATTTCTATCGACAATGCCAGTTGAAAATTTTCTCATTATTCAATATCTTCTGCATAATTCCTCTGATTTCAGCTTCATATTTATCAACATTTTATTATGTACCTGTAGCCATATTATCAATTAAAGAGTTAAAATATTTACTTAACTGTACAATTTATTCTTTATCAAGTTTTGAAACATTTCCTCTTTTTGGTTCCTTGAGCCATCTTTTCAAGAACTCCATTTTTCGTGTAAAATATTTCCACCATTTCATCACAACCTTCATTCCCAATTTCATTCTTCTTCTGTAAATCCTCGTGAGTTATCCTGTTTTTTGTATCATCACATTGAAAAATTATCTCATCAATTTCATTAAATAAATTCATTTGTTTACCTCTTTGGAATATCACTGCGACATTTTCATTATGCTTTTGCTCCATAACAAATTTAACTAGCTATCTTACACCAAATAGAAATTCATCTATGAATTCTTTCTGCTGCAATAAATCAGTATATTCATCCTCTAAAAGGAATTATCCATCATACTTCACCTCAAGAGTTGTATTCATTTTCATGACAGTTTCATCAAACTGTCCATAATCTTCTGCACATCCTGCAAACACATACAAACTATGAGTTTTAAAAACACAAGGCTCCATAGCCTCATTTTCTTCCCTTGTCAACATATCTTCAAATTGTTCTAGACTATTCCAATAGGCCATGAAATATTTCTCATTGTCCTCTTCACCCAGAATTTCACCCTGTTCTGGTCGAAAAATGGAAACTTCCATTTCTATTTCTTTGAATTTTTAAACCAACCACTCCACTTGTCTTTGTCGTATTCTTATTTGTAACTTAGACCACTTCATTGTATTTTCCTTTAAGACCCATCACCAAACCTTCTCTTTGGTTTTCCTTTAGCAACATTGTTAACTCATTGAGTTCTTTTCTTATCTCAGCCAACTCTTTCTCAAGCTCCTCTTGACTCATCTGGTTCTTGCAGATTGTTTTAGCACCCTTCTCCTTCATCTTGTAGGTTTCCTCTGAACCTTCTCTATGACTTCCCATAGTCATCTTCACTTATGTGTGAGTTTCTATCCTTGCAACCAATTAAATTCCTTCTGAGTTGATCCCTTCACCAAACCTCTCCTCTGTCTGATTTCCAAGTCCTCTTTTCCCTGGAACTTGTACTAAGCAATCCTTCTCTACCACTGGTTACTACACTCACTTCTCTTCAGGAATATTTGTCCTTATCTATTCCAAGCCTCAGCTGGAATAAAGTTCTACTACAATCTCAAGAACATTCAGAAGTTGTTCCTACAGTTTTACTGTTATAGTCTTCTGTCAAACTTTACCGTTCATTCAACCACTGCAAACTTTCATAGCTTTGTAATTAAAATTATGTCTCGGCTGGTTTTATCTTGCAAACATGCAACTTTTGCACTCCATTTATCTATTCAATATTTAAAATATCATCAATTAATAAAAACTCATGCATACCATTTTTCCACATCACTCGTCTTTAGGATCTCATTACTTGCTGGCCTTTACCATTTCTTGTGAATCTAGTTCTGTAGTTCTATCTCCATGCTTCCATTATGCATTCTTTAAACATATAACTGCTATCCCAACAATCAATCTTTGCTTTCAATCAAGACCTCAGTCCACATCAATTTGGACTTGAAAAAAACAATATCTTCGTTCAGCTCCACGCAGAGTCCCTTTCTGCAACTCATTTAATTCACTGTTGGAACCATCAATCTCTGTCTAAATGAGAAAAATAATTTATGTTTTTATTTCTCAATTTCAAAGAGGAATTTCTATGATACCACTTTGATGCAGCCAAAGCTGCTTTTATACCCAAATCATGCATATAAAAGTACATGTCCAATGTACGTCAATTCATGTCCCCGGAATTTAGATCTTTTCCTTGTAAGTTTCTATGGTGATACTCCTTTTCTTACAAACTATTCACCCTTCTATGTTTATGCGGAAGCATTTCATCATCATTAAAACCATTTTTAATTAACCTTTAAACTTTTAAATTAAACTTACATGGAAACTCTACCCATCCATTTCTTCACTTTATAAAATCTTTATCGAAAGAGTTTTCCTTTTGGGGTTTTCTCTTATAGCTACATACTTTGGACTAGCGAATTATAACATACTGGTATTAATGAAATATCACTTATACTTGTTGAAATTTCGTTCATCTCATCCCACGAAATAACATAAACCTTTGTACATATTTAACTCTCTGTTGTTAGCCCACTTATCGAGGTTCACGTAGCTTCTTCTGTTTCAGATCCAAAACACATTAAATCCCTTTCTATAAACTATCAAATCCAAACTTAAGTTTAAAACACCCGCATATAATTATGCGAAAACCCTTGGGTTAGAGATTTTGACATGAGGGTCGTCAAATAAATCAACTGCTAGATGGTCAATTTAGATTATAAAATCAGATCCATAATATGTCGCATCCATTTAAGGATTTATATAACGTGTAGATTCTAATGCGATATCTGTCGATTCTTCTTAATGGACGGTTTTACAGCTTCCAAATCTCTCTTCTATAGATTCAGATAGGGCTGAATATTTAATTCCTGCAAAATGTGAATATGTCAGATCACAATTCAATGGGTTCTATGTTTCTTGGACTCTCTACGTATTCAGTTATTCCATTCCTTAAAATTCTCCAAATTTATGCTCCCATAGAATTATCCCTCACAAAAACATAGATTTGCATAAATTCGATTTCAAATTTATCAAGCACCGAGACCATTAGAATTTATTGAAACCTTCAACCCTTCATCATTTTAATTAAAACGTAGAGATAGAGAATGCTCCTCTTAGTGTGGGTTCCAATTCATATCCACAATTTTTCTATGCCTTCAACTCTTCCGATTTCAACAAAATCAGATTCTCTTAAACAATTAAAGCATGGATTTTCCTTGAAATTTAACCATATAATTTTTCCAGTTTCAATCAAAACTTCATATAGTAATTTTGGCTAATAACGCGTAACAAAAAATATTCCCAAATTTAACTCAAAACAGAAAACATTACCAATAAATACTGATTCAAAACTTCAAAGGATTACAGACCCAACTCAATGTTAGAACCAGAATTGCACACAAAGCTAAAATATATTATTCATAAAATCTACAAAGCTTTGACCCTTTTGGTTTGATTACCTCAATTATGTAGCTCTCTATCTCTATCAGTGTCTCGGTTTTATCTATCTCATCCTTCCTCTCGATCTATTCTTTTTCTATGTCTTTGAGGTTTATATACAAATGGATTCTAAACCAAATTTGGTTTAGATCCCTAGTTTACTCAACAAATCACTAATTCTTCTAAGTCCTCATTAATTCCTAAAATCTCTCTTTTATCCCTAAGGATCCTCTCTAATCCCATAAACTCATGAAACCAATTCCTAATCTAGGAATTACAATAATTTTTCAAATCTCTTAATCCCTAATTCTCTCATGTTCTCCATCTTTCGAGAAAATTTATAATTATGCTCACAATATTAATTAAATACTACTCTAAATCATTCAAAGTATTTAAAAATACATTTAGAGAACCAACTCTCTTGAAAATGTAAGACCCCTTAAGTCTCCTAAATAACGAATAACAATTCAGCAGGATGCTCCTGCATCAATGTCCATTGTCATAACTATCAGTTGGCCTCAAACCTATGTCTAAGTTGTAGATTTTTCTTCCTCTACATACTCGCCATTTATGGTTAATCATTATGACTGGTGACATGTAGATACAAAATTTGGATCACTAGCACCAACACCAATAGCATATCTAACTGAAGTCACTATTTTAAAATAATTATGTATTCTTCAATTCGTCGAATAAATATCAAAGAAATTATTTTGAAATATCGATAGATAGGATTTTATTGATATATTTTAAAATAGTAATCATTGTACAATGCATAAGAGTAGATGTTATTAATAATTTCAAGCACATGTCAATTTCCTAAAAATATATTAATATGATTTCCAAGCATTAACTAATTATTCAATGCTCAGTGTGATTTTCAAGTTTTCGCATCTTCGTAAACATTACCATTATGCCAATGTTTTTGGATATAACACATTTGTCTTTTCTGACACACTATAGTACTAAATTATTCCCATGAATTTTTATGTTAGTTGTTGTAATTACAGTAATTATGTAATAAAATATATTATAAACACTAATGTTATAGTGCATAAATAACGCGTACAATACGTGATATTAAATTTGATAAATGAAAATTGATATTGTATATTCGATATCAAGTGATTGTGTGACACTAAGAAAATTTGCTTACGCATGCAAGTGTTTTGAGAAAAAATATACAAAATACTTTCATGTGGAGTGTGGAGTGCAGAGATTTGAATAATAAAATATTGAAAACTTCTTTCGGACAATGAACTTCCTTCGAACTTCCGCACATGTGCGTAATTTTAGAAATATAACCATTAAAAACTTTTTTTTTCAATGATAAGTGAATTTATGTGGTTGAAATTGCTTTGCATAGGCTCAGGAAAGCATTGGGTGGGAAGGCTAAAAAAATCTCCAATTAATATTGTTATGCTATGTGCATGAGAACAATTCGGGACATCAAGAAGAAAATTATAATTTCATTGATCAAAATTTTGTCTAGACTCTGCATCACCTTTACTCAATTGACCAGTGATACTTATTAATATAGAGATATGTATTATTTATAATTAAAATATTTTGAACAAAAAAAATGGATTATTAATACTAAAATATTACCAATAAAATCATTTCTTACAATTAAAATACTACCAATAATTTCGTATGGGTCCACCGCTTACCTTGGTCTTATTGTGAATGAAAAATATGGATTATTTCATACTATAATATTAGAAATGAAGGCCTTTAGTGCATAGTACAAAGATCCAGATGATGAAAGCTTGAAATCTTCCTATGCACAATGGACTTTTTTGGCACTTTTGAATATGTGCCTAATTTCATAAAGGTAACCATAAGCAAAGCTTATGCTCAATGGCATGAGAATTAATGTGGTTGCATGTAACTGACTATTGATACCTATAAAAGGATGAGATGTATGGAGGGTTGTTCCTGCAAAAATAAATATGGATATATGAATTATTTATAACTAAAATATCACCAATAATATCGTATGGAAAGTATGCATTATTTAATAGTAAAATATTATGAATAAATGAATTTAGTGTGAAGCATAGAGGTCTCGATAATGAAATTTCCCTCCACACAATGAACTTCCTCTGCACTTTTGTACATGTGGATAAATAAAGCGATATTTGTTAATATGGAGATATGCATTATTTACAATTAAAATATTACAAATAATATTGTTTGTGTCCTTCGTTCTATGTTTACTCCATAGCTTGCCATTGATTTAATATCACAATTATAGATCTCATAAGGAACATAACCCTACCATACAAAATGAGTTTGAACTAGGTTTGATCATGATAAAGTGATAATAGAAATTTCATTGAGAAGCCAATTCACTACTACTATCATCCACGATTTAATAGAAACACCATTGAGAAGTCAAAAACCTCGTAGTAAAATTAATTTTGTATAAAAGTATATCATGCATGTATCAAAACTTCTATGAGAATGTAGTGCATATGCTAGTCAAAATTATGTCTACGTGGATGTTTATGTTTCTTTTTTCATACACCATAATTTTGCAAATATTTGAAACCATTATGTTTACATTTCGAGTCTATCTCCGAAATGCGAAGATCCACATAATGAAAGCTTGAAAGCTTCCCTTTAACAATGGAATTTCTCTACACTTCTTCACATTTCTCGCACTCTTCTGAACCATTTTTTATGGGGACAGTTTCATATCAACACATCCATGTGGAAAAAATTTAGACTGCCTGTCTCCAACAATAATGTGAAAGCTGTCACAAACATTGAGATGGCTTACCATGAAAATATTTGGACTCACCACTTAGGAACAATACATGTTAGAGAACTAATGTTAAATATTCAATACATATTTGAGAACGGGAAAGGACCACACTCATTCTAGTAGGAAAATATAATGATTTGGATGAATTTAGCTTCACACAATGAACTTGTCTTCATCTTGGGTGGATGGTATGTGTCACACTCTTCTAAACCGTTTTCAATGGGGATAGTTTGATATCTGTGTATCCACATGCAAACAATGTATCCAAGAAGTAATGCCAAAATATAGATATGTTGATTTGGTTTACAAGTGGAATAGTTTTTCTCCAATAATAATGCAAGAGTTGGCATTAATATTCAGATGAGTTATGGGAAAGAGAAAATTCAAAGCTTGGGATAGGCTGCTTAGACATAGTATGTGTCAACCAAGTAATGGAAAGTGTGCAATACGCATTTTAAAATTATGCTGAGGACCATGTTCATTCTAGTGTGAGTGTGAAGTTTTATGTTCCTTTCTCCACAGATCGTCCTTTTGCACACCATTGTTCCGCACAAATTCAAAATTGTTATGTTGTCAATTTGAAGCAAGATAACCCACCTCTCACCAAAACTTTACAATGACTATTTAATAATGTTAAATGTAATAATTGATATATAAGATTATTTTTATTAAAATAATAAATATAAAATACATTTTTTAATTATTATTTAGGATTTTTTTTTTTACAATAAATTCCTCCTCCACATGATATGTGTGACCCACATCAATTAATAACAGCTTCAAATGTAAATGACTAACTGAAAGGTTTTATTGAATGCATATTTAGCTATTTTAAAGAGAATGTGTGGAGGAAGTTGTGAAGAGCTGGTTGTGTAGAGAACATTTTGTGGAGGGATTGTGTGCAAAGAACAAATTCTTGTGTGCAAAGATTTCACTATGTCGAAATATTTGTATAGTGAGAATCAATTACTTCTTGGTATGTGATTGGGCAAGGGAAAGAGAAAATGAAAGGATTTGGATTGGCCACACAGACACATTACATATCAAACAAGTAATTCCAAGTGTCCAATATGCATTTGAAAATGGAGTGATGATCATGGGTATTCTAGTGTGAGTGTAGCGTTTTATGTTCCTTGCTCCATACATGTGTGTCATATCACACATATTTGAAAGTGTTTTGTTTTCATTTTGAAGCAAAGAAACCCACCTCTGACCCAATTGTAACAACAATTATTTAATAATGTTAAATATAAGGGTTGATATATATATATATATATATATATATATATATATATATATATATATCATGGGTTATAGGAAAGTTAAAATGTAATGCTTTGGGCTAGCTAGTTAGACACAAGATGTGTCAAACAAGTAATTCCAAGTGTCTAAAGAAAATTTTATAATGCGGTTAGAATCACATACACTCTAGAGTTAGTGCGAAGGCTTATGTTCCTTACTCTACACATTGTCCTTCTACACACGATCCTTATGCACATATTTAAAATAATTATGTTGTCATTTAAAACAAGAAAACCAACTTATGACACAAGTATCACAATGATGATTTAATAATGTTAAATCGAATGAATAATGTGTGTGTGTTTATATATATATATGTATAATTTTATTCCTCCCCATTTTATTTGGGACCCACGCCAATTAATAAAAACTTCGAATGTCGATAGTTGATTGAAAGGTGTTATTGAATGCAGATGTATCTCTGTGGAGAAATCGTGTGTGAGGGAAGTTGTGTAAAGGTTGTTGTGTGGAGGACACTCTAAAGAGGGAGCATGTGCAGAGAGATTTCACTATCTAGAAATATTTGTGGGGATAACATTAATTAATTATAGGTAGAGGCATGGACTATGCTCCATTGCAACTATTATCCTTGTTAAGTATCCACCGAGGGTTGCATTCAAGAATTAATATCAAGTGTCTGGTGTATATGGTTAATTTTTTATGAATTTCAACTAAAATATTTGATTATAATATATTAATGCTTTTTTAATTATTTAAAATGTACTAATTTTGTAATTTATTATATTTTTGGAAAAATATACTAAACTACATCATCATTTCATTTTATAAATAAATTTTGAGATGAATTTTCATTTATTAATTTTTGGTGAATTTTTATAATTAAATAATATATATATCTATATATATATATATATATATATATATATATATATATATATATATATATAGATGAGAATTTGAAATAGGTAATTGACTCTAAAGATGAGATTGAAGTAAAGAGTAATCATATTAGAATGTCTCATAAAGATGGAATGATGTTGAATTCACAGTATATAACTGTTGAACCAGAGATGGTTTCAAGGGATGATGGTAACAAGAATGCTATTATAAAGCATAGAGTTGTTGATGAAGAAGACGCTGAAAGTAACATTTTAGAAGAATATTATTCCAATGGTATGTCCATCAGTAAAGAAAAATAAGTAGATGAATATGACGCCATAGTCATGAATGATGCATCAATTAAGTTACTAGAAGAGGAGGTATCCCAAGTACCTAAACAAGCAGGAAGAGTTATTAGTCTTCAAGAAATTTTTGGGATTGTAGGTATACTGGAAATTTAAGTAAGAGGTGATGAAGCTGAGAATTAGAATCCAGAAGAAGGAATTGGAAATGTTGCAGGGCATCAATGGAGAAGGCATTTTTATGTCTTAAAATATTGGCACATGGATTATGATGTTGTTATGAAAGAACACATACAATTGCAGAAGAATAGTATTTGTAATTTGACAAGTGAATTGGATAAAGAAATTGATGAATTGTGGAAACTCATACATAAAAATTCCAAGAGAATATATAGAGGACAAAGGAAAAAAATAAAATTTAATTTCAAGAGTGATACAGGTGAATGTAATGGCAGACTGGAAAATAAGATATGGAAGCCTGGTAAGATCAAATTAGCAATGAAGTGTGATGATAAGCATAGAGCAGTAAGCCACATGAAAAATACAGGAATTTATTTGAGATATTTTACCAAGTGGGTGAAGCATCTTGTAAGGGAAGCATCAAGTATTTACATGGATGAATACTGTAGAGCTAGAAGTTAAAGGTTTTATAATGGCAGAATTGATGAACTAGGGTTCAATACTTTTCACCCATGGGGATGTGATGCAGGAGCATATAGACCTAACCAGCAATGTGATTGTGTGTTCACCTATTGTGGCTAATGAGGTTTTAGATGAAATTGATTACTTAGTTTCTTATTAATTGCAATTTATGTAAGTAGTTATTTGTTGTTAAATTCTGAGTAGAAATAGGTATAAGTGGCAAGTTGATCCTCTCTGTGAGGAGATGAAGCCAAGTAGTTATATCATTAAGGATTTTTCACAAAAATAGTAACTCCTTCACTTGTGGAAGGAAGCTATTAATTAGATCGATATTATGGGTTGTAATTTAGAAAAAAAGGGAGATAGGAGAGTACGATAGAGAGACAGAGAGGAACAAAGTGAAACAAAGAGCTCTATGTGAGAGAGACTCTATGTATGTGTTTTTTTAATAGGAATGTGAGAGAAACCTCTATTTTCGGGTGTTTACTGTCATTATTTTTTGTATTGAATTGGTTTTGTTTTAAGATGGTGAAATGACTAGCATACTAGAACGATAAATTGAATTTAATATACTGCCTCTATTTCATGTTGTGCGTTTTTTACATAACTATATATTTTAACCAAGGAGAGTATGTAAATACCTTTGAGATGCTAAGCATTCGCTGGAGGCGCTGCACATACCTTTGAGATGCTACACATTCGCTAAAGGCACTACTCATACCTTTGTGACACTACACATTCACTGAAGGTGCTACAAATACACTTGTGGCTCTACGTTTACCTTTATAACAATGTTTTTTTATCAGCAATGGTTTTCTAGCAATGTGTTCCTCTTTAGCGCGCTACGTTTTCACCTACATGTTAAACCTCACCTCAACAACTATTAGCTTGATCGATCCAAGTTAAATTATAGTAGAAAAGGTGGATATAGGTAAGGTGTATGTTAATGAAGTTTGATGTATGAATTGGATCCGCTTCAAATCTGTGTAAGAAATTGCATGAAGGCTCACTGCATAATGTGATTATTGTTTTTTGAAATGAGCAGTGCAAGCATAAGTGGTGATCAACAAACTAATCGTGCCCATTGTTCTCAAATACATATAGTCACAGGATTTTTCTGTCACAATATGGAATCAAAAGCATTACATGTGTTTAGGATATCGTCGATTTACATGTGTGTAAGATTGTGCTTGTATCTGGCAAGAAAACAATCCACAGTGGGGATTTTGTCTATTAGGTGGTACAGGATTGTTGAGAGTAGTTGAAGAGGAAATTGAATGGTGGCATCATCCAGTCACATAGAGTTTACAAAACTCAATTTTTGGCATAATTTATGCAATATTTAATGTATGCATGTATTGAAGAGTTGAGGAGGATGCTGACTCCCAAGGATTCAATTTTTTATAGAGCTAAAGTTTCACAAGTATTTTACCAGTGCATAAACTCCCCATCCTGATATGAATGGATTATATGAGAACTTAATCCATAGTATTAGTTCTTTGGATGTTGGTCTCATGCAGGCATGCCACAATTAATGACTCTTATGATGATCATTCCCACCCTAAATCAAGAACTTATGGTTCGTAAAGGTTTCATCTCTACAAGAATTCCTCATTTAATCATACTGCCAAATATTAGTTTGCCTCTTAATCATGAGCTCATGGCATATGAGGAAGGAATCTTCTCATATTTTTTTGGGATGATCACACTATCTCATCACATTAATATTCATAATTGGTAATTCAAATATTGTAACTAGCTCTCAAAATACGACGTAAATAAATTGGTGGGAGAAATAAATCCTCTTACTAAGCTCAAAGGAAATGGTAGTGGGAAGTTCTAGTAACAAGAGTGTTGGCCAAGTGTTGGTGTGATTGGAGGTGTGTGATGTTCTGGTAACAAGAGTGTCGGCCTGAGGTAAACGTCTCAATTTTCTTTTTCCTTTGGTCTACTCTAATTTGGAAAATTTTTATCACTTCCCCGTCCCATTTTATAGCTCTGTCACTATTGAGGAGTGAAAATTATATAGGCTTTTTCTCTCTATTTGGTCTTACAGCCTCCACTAATGTTATACGACCATCCTCGCACAATCTTATGTGTACTGAAATTTTCCTAGGCAACTCCAACATGCCTCTTTTCTTTTCACATTCGGCTTTACATTTGACTCTCCACTTTGAATTTAGTGTTCTTGTCCCATGGATTCAATCCTTTCATGTTTTGACTCATCAACGTCATTTGTATGTGACCACTACAAAACCGAAGATGCAACTATCAATTCTAAACTATGTAATGTTATATCAGCAAAGTGCCTTTGATTCTGATTCCTTTGACATAATTGTGACTTTGCAATAGGTAATTTTACGTTTATATGATGAGATTCACATACTCTGCAGTATCATTTTTGACTAGAAGTTACAAGGTATAGAGCTAGATATCATAGAAATGGAACTACTGCAATATGTTGACCTCAAGCACCTAAAAAATCCTTTTGATTAATTAATTTTGCAAAGATTGGTAACTTGTTACAAGTGTCCATGAATTTTGTTCCAATTTATTTGTATATAATGTTCTCGGAAAATAAGAGTATTGATAGGCTATGGGGTTTTGTTTTAATCTATGTAAAGGTAATTAAATAAAATTTGACATGCTAGATGCCCTTGAGCAGCATGTCAATGTAATTCTCCCAAATTTCGTGAGTAAGTAAATGTTTAATGACAAAAATTGGTCATTCATATTAACAAAATATATATAAAAGAGAATATAATTGTCACACCTCCTATTTTACTTCCCAACTTTATTTTTTTCCATTCATTTGTTCAAGTTAAATTCTAGCAAGGGATTATGCTATTACCTTACAGATCTGGTCTGATCAGAATTGTGTTCTCAATTTTGAATTATTCCCATGTATCAAGTATATCCCATTACACATGAATACATTTGACTTGTAACCCATATGGGAATTATATAAAATTGTAACACCCATAACCATAATTATCATAACACCGAATGGGTTTGTATATATATATATATATATATCCACCCACTTTATATGTCCCACTTTTGATTGTAAATGTTTGACATAATCATATATCTAAGGGACATAGATGGAAATCGATTTGGGTTCACATGTTAACCACGTTTGTATTTGGAAATGGGTCCATATGAAAACACTTAGACTTCTAGATGTATCATTCCACGTCTTCACTTGTGGATGGCGTATAACTCATGATGAAATTAATTTGACCTATGTTTATAGCTCTACGTACATAGTATTCATGTCGACTTAATTTTCCTCTCGTACGCGTTTCTATCTCCAATTGATTTTGTGTGTGTGTTGGCTTCCACGTATTACGAGTTTGTGAGTTGATTTCTCATAGATGTATTTGGAGACGGAAATGCCGTTCCACGTAGCTCACATATAAATTTTAGTTTTCGCCACATAGATTGTAACGGGTCTCTGTCCATTTTTGGTCACATGAATTCGTTCCACGTAGCTCTGAGTTACTTCCGTCACCCTACCTTGTTGCCCAAGCAATGCCACGACACTACCAGTCCAACTTGACATTCAATGGCATTACCCGTTAGGTTAAATATTTAATGCAGGAGGTACTTGGCTCATTAACACTTCAATCCGTGGATTCTTCCATCAGATCTTGCCAGTTGGACGACACCGATTCATTTGTGGCTTTAGGGTTTATCGATAAATCCGGATATAATTTCACATGTTAATTTGTTTACCGTTCTTTTTTCGTTTTTCTTTTTCCGCGTTCTGGTTTGTTCATGATAGAGAAAACTTGGTGGCATAACCATTGAACGTAATTCGACCCCATCTATGGCGTATCTCCGCGCTAACCTAACCACTTCAGGTATGAAATTGTCGTAGGGTGAAATCGTCCTGTCCTTACTGTTTAACATGGTTTCATTCTTCTGATTAAATTTTACTCTCCCCTTTTTTTTCGAGCCCTTGCTACGATTATGGTACTTAGATGAACCATATGCCATCATTTTGTTCCAGGTTGACTTGCATTTAACCATTTGTTGAGATTTCGTCACGTCTCACCTTTTTACTATGCTGGTTTGCAGAGAATTTGTTGTTTCGCTTTCCAGGCATTAGATGGTGCGTGTTGAATCCATGCAATTGGCATTTTCTTCTGTGAATTCTCAAGAGCTCGTTCTGACCGACTGCTCTTGGGTTCAGAGGTTATCCTCTCCTTACACTCATCGATGGTTCCTCAGGGTTTATTACTCTGGTGCTACATCGACACTCTGGTTCGTTTCTCTTCTTGACCTGTGTAGGTCGAAACTCATACTATTTGGGAATATTGTTTTGTTATTCGTTTTTGAACATCAACCTTAAATTTGTATTTATTTATAACGATTTCCTGTTCATACGTTACAGGCTATGGATGGATTGGAATCTCTCCCTTACCCGGTACTACCACTTTCCCAGTCATTTTTTTATCCTTGCTTATATTACTCCTCCTCATCATGTTTGGCATTATAATTAATTTGGGGTTCTTGACTCTTGCAGGTAACATAAGACTTACGTCTTACTGTCTTATATTGACACCGTGAGTAGTCGCTACCTTTGACATTAACGTTGGCTCCGTTTCGCACTTGCAGGTCAGTATTCACCGAACACTGGATAGAGGAAATCCGTATGGTTATACAATACTTTTTAGACAGCTTAAAATTTGTATTGATAACGTTGTACAAGATTTTACAATTATGAATATTAAGTCTCGACACTGAATACTTATTTATATCTGCTCCAGTGGCATTTGGAGATGGTTCTCAGGCCACAGGGTTTGAATCATTTCAATTTTTGTATATATGTACTTCTGTCGTTATACCCTCATTAAAATATTATGGGTTTTGTTATTCTTTTTTACTTGAATTTGGTTAACTACTTACTGATAGTAGTTTATTCACCTTCTGTGTATTTTATTTTCTTGTAACTTTCAGATCATGTATTCGTTTATGAACCTCAGAATACTTTAATGGATAATGTACTGCGCTTTCTCAGTGTTGAAGTCTAATTGCCTATATTCCTATACTCCTAATTTTTATTATGGTGTTCAGAAATGGTTCTGTCTATATCCTTCTTGTATTAGGAAGGCTTTCTTGTACCACACTTGTATATGTGATTCTCAAATCACACTAGTTGGCAGTTTTGATAGTAACAGTCTCCCAGTCTCTTCTTCTATGGTGAAATGGTACAGAATATCAATAGTTCTGTTCTATACCTTTGGTTACTAATTTGCCCAAATTTATTTACAGATATTGTATGAATATTTAATTCCATACTTATGTCTAAAAGATCATAGCATGTACAATAATCTACTATACACCCTTTTATTTGATAGACTATAATACTTATAGCTGATGTAAATCTGCATGGTGCTTATTTACTTAGCTTCTTTCAGCTAATAGTATTATCCCCTAATGTAGGGATGATTCCTTTATGTACTAATAAGCAATTTCATTTCAATGGATATTTGTTTCTTTCTAATGTATAATAAATTTATTATCTACAGCCATAACTTGTTGTTGAGCTTCTGTTTTCTTATGAATAACATATTGACCTTCAAGTCAGTCTATGAATCTTGTCTCTCTCATTCAATACACAACGATTGAATTTATTGTAAATCTCTATTCCTATTATTGAACTAAATAATTACTTTTGCACTCCATACATTCATTTTTCTCACTATTTCAATTCTTCTAGAGACAGATTAAAGTTACAGTTTGGTGAACTATGAATTACTAAGATTCTCCAGCATTTAACTTAAGTATTAATTTAGAAAATTTGGAGAATGTCTCCTCAATTTAACTAATCATACTCATAGTTGCATACTAATAGTATCTTATAGCTAAATCATCTGTGAAGGAAATATGTATCCCCAGATTGAAACCAACCTTGGTTTAGAGTTTCTGTGGGATTCTACTTTACAGATTTTCTTGCCTACAACTATACAGAATTATGAAGGTACATTCCTAATGATTAATTCTATTGAATGTAGCATTAAAATTTTAACATAAAATCAAACAATTATATGTAGCCAATTCATACCACAGAAGTAGAAACACCAAATAAATTTAAATGCATACCACTCATGCAGTCGACCAACCGCCCAACCTTAGAGTCCTTCTGTCTCCCAGAACTAACCCCCGAGCTGAGATCACCTCCACCACAGACCAACCACTAATCTGTTTAGGAGTAGCTTATTTAATCTATTGTTCCCCAAAGCATGTTTCTAATTCTGCGTCTAGAATAGCATGATGCTTTTCTTCCTGTTTGCCTAGGCTTCCCATTTTAGGGATTATTTAAAGTTGTTTTATGCTTTTCCTCAGCTTTTCCAGCTTTTTACCTCTTCCCAACTACTTTCCTCATCATTGGGGGAATTTAGATTCTTCCCCAAGAATCTAAATTAGAATTAATTTCTTTCAAGGATTTTTGAAAGATTGTGGGGAAATAATTGCCTCATCCATCCTCATGAATTTAGCAAGTGATCTCATAAATCTCATCTTGGTCAATCTGCACAATTCATTTTATTCATTTCCTCAAATTAAATATTTAATTACATTCACAAATTACTTATCCTTTGGGGTCCACTCCCCTTAGGATTAAAGTTCAAATGTCTAGCTTTGAAATTCAAACACATAAATTGGGGGTGTTACAATAATACTTCAAAATATTATATATATATATATATATATATATATATATATATATATTGAAGTGTTAATAAAACGTAACAAAAAAATACAATATTTTAAAACTATATATATATATATTAGTATTCAATTGTTAATAGGACATAACATTGTTAGATTTAAGAAAGTTATTATCCTCGCCATAATTCAAATCTTGCTTAGTGACAAGCTTATTATTAATAAATTTATTGATGGTTAATAAATTTGATATGTTTAGTAATATAAATGTAATTTTTTCTTAACAAACTAATTGTTCTACTATTAATAAGAATATTTTTCCATTTTTTTAATTATTAAGTATGTTTTTTAATTATTAAGTATGAAAAATTACATTTAGAGAATCACAAATCTCTGGGACCTATGATTTGTATTTTTGTCTATAGATGGGTTATCTCGAAAGAATTACAATAGTCACCAACTCAGTTATGAAAAAACATTATATTTTGTAACAAGAATAAAATAGATAAATAAAAAATAAATATTTAAATTAACAAGTAAAAGATAAATAAATAAATAAACAAGAATAATATCTGGCATGCAACATAATCTGTGTCTTTACTGCCAATTAATTGATTCTCCCACATAAATGACAAGAATTGAAAGACTGAAAAGGAGTGGAGCAGAGGATTTCTCTTCACAACATTACGAATTACTTAAATAAGATTACATTGGAAACATCAGCAATAAATGACTGGAGTTAAACTCGACTAAACTGAACTAATTAGAAACTAAACTAGACACTTGGACTGATGGTTTCGACACCTAGCACGTGGTTAGGATTACATTCTTTAACATTCCCCTTTAATTTCAGCCACATAAAAAATTAATTAAGGTACCTGCTGGTCTATGTCTCAGCGAGGTTTACAATTTAAAAATTGACTTTCAACTAGATTTAGTTTTCTTCTTCTCTTTTTCCAGATTCTATAGCCTCTAAATTGTTTCAGATTTTTTGCTTTGTTGTATCCTTCAAACCTCAATTTCTTGATTTGCTGGTGTAGGTCTTTTACTGTTCCATGTTGTCTAAGGATGTCCTTGATTTCTTCAAGAAATGTGGGTTGTTGCCACATATTGTTTTTTGTAGTGCGCTTTTCATCATCCATATGTTGCAACATAGGATTAGAATAATATCTTATCTCTTCATAACTCCAATGCATGAAAATTTCATTCAAGTTTTCATCATGCATGTTGTCTTCAAAATTCATATCTACAGCTTCTATGTAGACCTCAACTAGACATGGAGTTGTAAGCCATGTTTCAATAAACTTTAGCTCTTCTTCATAATCTATTTGTTTACTTGCACACTGAAAATCAATGTTAGAATTAAAAATATTTGCAGAATGACATTCGTTCTACTATTTCTTCTTTGCAGTGAGAGCTTTATCCTGTTGTGTTTCTTTTTCTTCTTCTTTCTCTATCTCTGTGTCTGCTTTCCCTTTGTAGAATTCTTTCTTTGCTTCTATCTCTGCCTCTTTCTCTATTTCTGCTTTCCCTTTGCAGACTGTCTTTATCTCTATTTTTGTCTCAGTCTTTGTCTCTTTCCCACTAACCTGTAATGCTGCAAATAGGTTGTATTCCACTAACTGCAGTGGGTTTATCTAACCAAATAACATTATGTCAATATCATGTTTTTTTTGGATCATCTGCAACCAGTCATCATTAGCCAAAAATTCATTATCAAAGTTTCCATCAACATCATCAGCAAAATCTATTGCTGGATTCATCATATGCTCATCAGCAAACTCTGTTGCTAGAATCACCATATCATCGGAAAACTCTATTGCTGGATTCATCAAAACATCATCAGCAAGCTCTATTCTTAGATTCATCAAAACATCATTAGCAAGATTTGTTACCTCATTCATGATATCTTCGTTAGCAAGCCATGTTGCTGGTATCATCAAATCTTCGTCAGCAAGCTCCGTTGCTGGAATCAAGAAATCATCATCAACAAACTCTGTTGCTGGAATCATCAAGTCTTCATCAACAAGTTGTGTTGGTGTATTCTATGTTTATGGATTCATCATGTCGTCATCACCAAGCCATGTTGTTGGTATCATCAAATCTTCATCCAATTGTAGCTGTGTACAATGGGGTTCACAAGAATAGTCGTGCTCTCTCTCTGCTACTTCTGCACTTTCTTCGTAGACATCATCCACTTGTGGCTAAACACAGTGGGATTCAACAAACTCTTCATCTCAATGTAGATGTGCTACTACAGATCCACCTTCATGTTAAACTTCAATGCTCCCCCTTATACCAAAACATATCTGAAGGGTATCCCATGTCTCCTTGGTTGTCTTGGCATCTGAAATTACAGGGAGAATGTTGTCATCAATAGATTCTTTTATGCATTTTAATGCATAGGCATCTTTTTGCCTTTTTATTTCCAGATCTAAAAAGATATTGAACATATTCTGTTTCTTCTTTAGCCTCTTGTCTTTTCCCATGACCTCATTTTTTTTGCTTCCACAAATAAATGAGTCTACATATGTATCAAATACCTAGTTTCTAAAAAAAGTTCTCTTCCTCAACAAATATCTTTCTACAGATTCACTTTTACAAGGCTTTCACACTCACAATTTTTATTTTTATTTTTAAATTCCAAAAAAAATTCTTCTCCTTTCACATGCCATAAAATCCTTTCCTTTTCAAGTATACCTAAAAAAAAATTCTTCTCCTTTACGAGCCCCTTCTTCCTTTCATAAAGCAGCTTTTCAAATTTTGAAGTTTTGTTTTTAAAAGAAAAACTTTAAAAAATATTTTCTTCATATAAAAGGGCTTCCTCTTCTTTTTAAACACCTTAACATAAAACCTTTAAAAGTCACGTCGAATGCTTTTTTTTGAAGTCACATTGAATTCCATTGAATACGATGAAAGAAAAGATACCTTCATGCATTTAACTTTTTAAAATCCTTTGAATGTGTTTGACCTTCATTGGATATTCGTAAATCATATTAAAAAGAATTTTAACGCAATTTCTCCGTGACAGATTTTGATTTCTGAAAAAAATACCTTAACACAGGTGATGGAATCCTTCTTTCGCGTGCAACTTAATGCAGCTGAATCACTGCGGACCCGTGCTACTTGAAATCTCTGCAAGTAATTGATACTTAACGCGACTGTTAGCTTTTGCTTCCGCATTATAACGATGAGCTTCTTAATAAGCAGTGCATTAATACTAACGTTGAGAAGATTTTAAAATAGAGCGTTAGTGTAGAATTTAAAATATATATATATATATATATATATATATATATATATATATATATAAACTCTCTTCAATTGCTTTTCTTCATCTTTTTTTATCTCTGCATCTTCACTTCGCTCACGCGTTTAAATTATTGCTTGAAAGTCTTACACAACGTCTCTCTGATCTCTGTTGCTCTCATGGAGTCTTACACAGGCTTGCCTTTCTTCTCTATCTCTCCAACTTGGCTTTGTTGCTGCTCTCTAGGGAGGCTTATGAAAACTAGCTCTGATACCATGACAAGAATTGAAAAATTGAAAATAAGTGGAGCAGAGGATTTCTCTTCACAGTATTACGAATTACTTAAATAAGATTACATTGAAACATCGGCAATAAATGACTGGAGTTAAACTCGACTAAACTGGACTAATTAGAGATTGAACTCAACACTTGGACTGATGGTTTCTACACCTAGTAGGTGGTTGGGATTACATTCTTTAACAATAAATATTTCGACACAGTAAAATCTCTCCACACAAGCATGGTAACCTATGATTTCTCTGCACATTTTTCCTCTGCAGACATTCCTCTTTACAAATGTCTTCCAATTAAAATTTCGTGAAGAGTAACATTCCAATTAAAAAAATGGTAAAGTGACTAAGCGAGTGAGGATGGCAGTATTATGGGATATTTTTTTTCGATTTAATGATTAAATTTATATTATATATTATAACAATAATAATTCTTCAAATTAAATACAGTTATTTGATACCCTCAAAAAAATGTTGCAAAGGGAATATTTGGAAAAAAGCGGTCATAGAAGGGTAATAGTTTCGTGTGTTGGAGAGAGGATCACGTTACAATGAACTTAGCTCATTGCACAAAGCTCAACAGTCCCTCACAAATAAAAATAAACAATTTATTATTTGTTTATATATTCAACACATCAATATTCTCTTACTTTTGTCAGCGTGGAATTATAAATATTCTTCTTGTCTCGCTCAATACGAAAAAAAGTCTCTCGTCATTGATTTAAATGAAATCGTACCCAAATTTAGGATATTGGAGTGGAGCCATCGATGAAGTAGAAATTGATATATGGAGCAAATACAATGGTATCAATTAAAATGGAGGTTGTGTTACCGTAAGTTTATCGAGCTACATAATATTATCACCTGCATCAATTCTTCCGAAGAACTTTGTAATTTCATAACGTATGCCAAAATATTGGGATAGTTCCCACCAAATTCATTTGGAGCAGTACTCTGCGGGAATTTTCTATCATTTTTACTCCCTCAAAAGATTGACTAGAAAAGCATAGTGCCATAAAAGTCAAGGAAGACCATGTTATCAAACCATGTTCTTAGTTGCAAAACATTTAAGGCCTAAATGACATGATGCCTATAGCGCCATGAAATTTAGGGAAGACCAAGTTATCAAACCATGTTCTTAGTTGCAAAATATTTCCCCTCTCTGCAAGGTTAAATGGGACAAGTTTGACAACTTACGAGGAGGTGATTATGAATACATAGACATTCTATTACCATATCCAAGTTCTGGTGATGGTCTTATAATTGACACTATTTTTTAGGCACAGTTCAAAAAATAAAGGCCCGTACCTCAATATGAATAATTCTTTGCTTTAATTCCAATAACATTTCTGGGAAAACCAAAACATTTAGAGCAAACATTGCATTTTATGTTATATGTTGCAATGTATTCGTTAAAGAAAATTTATATGCATTTTCTATCATTGAGAACCCTCAAATATATGCGTGTAAAATGGTATTTTTCTTGTACAAGAATTACATGCTTTGATGATTCATCCGTGCTAATTTCAAATGCTAGTAAGACGAATATTACACTTAGATTTCTATTCTATGTTTCATTTTTGTTCGGTTCAATCCCCTATTTTTGGGCTTCAAGAATTTTTGTCCACATTGCTTTCAATATTCGTCAATTTATTTCTAGCACCTTTAATGAATCATCAGATACGTGGAGGTTACTTATAGCACGAGATTTTAACTCACTTTTTTTTATTTCCACCTCTCCATATTATTTTGTAACATGAGAATCATATATAATGAATTCTACCGAAATTTAAGAAAAACACAAATAAAAAAATTACTATATACGAGATGTCGCTATGGTCAAATTGCCCTCAACTACCAACATTTTAGAAAAAGAATCGAACAATAGAAATAGAACATGATGTGGAATTTTGAGAACCAAAAGTGATTACTAACATGTTGAAGAACCATGAAAAACATAATGTGGAGGAAAAGCGTGTCGACTATATCCAGGTACCCTGCGGCTAATTTAAAAAGACATTTAAAAATCTTGCCACATAGTGGATAGAATTTGTTGAATGCCAACATTGTTTCTTTAATGGTAAGATTAATTTCCTAGGCTATAAAAATGCTGAAGTTAGTCTATTCGTAGGCTATAGTTAGATTGTTTCTTTAATGGTAAGATTATTTTTTTAGGCTATTGTTGTTAGTATATCTCTCTTATTGTTATTGTTGTACCCATGAAGACCACATATTTTTATTATTGTGCCCCATAAAATCTCACTATTATTATTGTTGTTCCCTTATATTATTATTGTTAGGTTGGCTAGGATTATATTATGACCGCATGGCGTCCTATATATAGAAATGAGGTTTTTCTATTTGTATCATCCAAGAATTGTTCATTTATGTAATGCAAATGAGTTTTCCCCTCAATGTGGTTGATTTCTAAGACAATGATCTCTCTTTTCTTCTATTTTGGGAGCTCGTTTCATAACATTTGGTATCAGAGGTTTGGATTCTAGGGTTTCACTGCTTCAATTAGGCTATCATGGAATTTTCTCCATAAATTTTTTTTCTACGATGTTTCGGAAGCTAAAATAAAACCCATTAGCGACGAAATCCTAAGGAAATTCATATAGAAATTTTACATCTTGGTTCACAATATTTTCGGAGATATGATCTGTTGAAGTTAAGGTTCTTGCAGGCTCCCGAATTTCATCTCAAAGAGGTGACCTTAGTAAAATGGTTATAACTCTCTCTTTGAGCATCGTATTAGAATTTTAGAGCCGAATGAGGAAACAATGACATGTGGCATGTCATACAAGTTCTCTTTACTTAAAATCCATAATTAAGTCATTTTCAGAGATAGGGCATAACGTTTCCTTGAATAATCGAAATCAGGTCAGACTTATGGCATTAGAAAGAAGATTATAAAGGATACTAAAGGACCGAAGATAAAATATGTAGGATCTGAAATTATAGAGATATATAAATTTCAATATCGAGCTCCATAAAAGCAAGAAAAAGGTGTGTATTGTTTTTTCAAATTGCATATGTCTTGTTTGAAAAATTAGTTTGAAGTGATTCCAAGGGTATATTGAAGCATTGGTATCAGTATTGGGTTCTAAAATCCCCCTCTAAAATAAATTCAACACCCATCAAACCCTCAGAATAATATACTATGACTGATGAAGAGGAAGAAGTGCAATGTGATATTTCAAAATACCGAGACCAAGTGCACCAAAATTTCGCTCTCACAAAGAGTAAAAAAAAATGAAATGGAAGTTTTCAAGAAAGGTGTAGAAGCTAAGATGGATGGTTTGAAGAAATATGTGGAAGCTAAGATGGATGGTTTGAAGAATGGAATGGAAGGTAAGATGGATGGCATGGAAGCTAAGATGGATGACATCGACGAAAAAATGAAAGGTAACATGGAAGACATAAAGAATGATCTAAAAGCCGATATGGAAACTCATGTTGAGAAAAAAATAGATGTTAATTAGGATTTCATAATCTCTAATGTTGGATTGAAGACCCACCATATTCCAAAGATTGATATGAAGAAGTTTGATGGCCAGGATTTCGTAACATGGATACTACATATGCAGCCATATTTTGATCTCCATAATGTGTAAAACACACAAAAGGTACGCATTGCAACTTTATATTTAGAACAAAATACATTTGTATGGTATCGATGCCTTTTCTCTCATAAAAAAATTGTCACTTTGTCAATTTTTATGAAGGAAATGATAGCACATTATGAGGATACAATGAGCAACACCTTCTTTAGCCAATTGATAAATCTCAAACAAAAGGTTTCAATGGTGGAGAACATTGAGGACTTCAAAAAATTAAATATAAGGCTGACTGATATTCCAGAGGAACATGGGATTGATGTCTTCATAGGAACTTTAAAGGATAACATCCAACATGAGGTTTGTCTTTGGAAACCTGATTCATTGGAGAAAGCATTAAGGTTGGAAAGAAAAATTGAATGTAAAATTATGGTTGTTAGAAAAATTATATAATATGGAGCAGTGCAACACATAAAATATGCGGAAAATACAAGCACATAAAACACATAAAACTAGAGAGACATAGATATACGTGGTTCACCCAGTTTGGGCTACGTCCACCCCGAACAGCTAGTCCTTCCTTTCTATTATCTAGCAAAAATGAAGAGACAACACCTACAACAGATCCGATGTAATATCCTCTGTTCTCTCTCACAGTCTCCCTCTCTGTTTCTCACTCCGAGAATACACATACAATACACAGCCGCAATACAATGCCCTCATAAAAACGAGGGGTTGCCTTCTATTGCAAAAAACCCTAATCTAAACATAACTTCTACCGTCAGATCATTTGCCTAATGAACGGCCGAGATTGACTAGAAATTACTATACTTTTACAAGGAAATTTTACATCTGTTTTTAGCTTCGAGGACGCTACCCCCAAAAACCCCCTCCAGGGGGGGCTCCGAAAAGCGCTGCCACCCCCCCTGGACCCCCCACAGCAGTGATTAATTACGAGTGGTGTTGCCGCCCCTTTTAAGGTACAGGGGTCCAATGCTGTGATACAAAGTAAACAAGATAATCAGGCTCCACACCCAACAATCTCCCACTTGGAAACTGATTGTAGCAACTCCATTGTTGCTTCATTTGTTGGACAATGACTCCTCTTTGGACCTGGCTATTCCTCATCTTCATCGTCATCCATGAAGACCAATTGAAACTGAGCATGTTCTCATTTTCTCCCTGGTTACAACTTTTGTTAGAATATCTACATGATTCTGGCTAGTGTGTATCTTTTCCAGCTTCAACTCTCCATCTTCCAATACCGACCGTATGAAATCGTACTTGAGATCTATGTGTTTAGTCCTGGAATGAAATGTTGAGTTCTTTGCAAGATGAATAGCACTTTGGCTATCACTGTATAGTGTTCCCATATCATGCTTATTACCCAATTCATCCATAAACCTTTGCAACCAAATCATTTCTTTACTAGCCTCTGTAGCAGCAACATACTCGGCTTCTATTGTTGAAGGTGCAACAACACTTTGGATTTTTGAAACCCAACTGACAGCTGTTCCACCTACAGTAAATACATATCCTGTAGTGCTCCTCCTGTTATCTCTGTCACCTGCCATATCTGCATCAACATATTCCTATAGAGCAATGTTTGAACCACCAAAGCATAATGCTTGATTTGTGGTACCTCTCAAATATTTGAGAATCCATTTTACTGCCATCCAATGTTCTTTTCCTGGATTGTTCATGTACCTACTTACAACTCCCACTACATGTGCAATATCAGGCCTTGTGCAGACCATTGCATACATTAAGCTTCCAACTACTGATGCATATGGAACTTTAGACATATAATCCATTTCTTCTTGGGTCTTTCGGCACATCTCCTTACTAAGTTTGAAATGGCTAGCAAAAGGTGTACTAACTGGTTTTTCATTCTTCATATTAAATATTTTCAACACCTTCTCTATGTAATCATTCTGAGACAGTGTTAATTTGCAATTTTTCCTGTCTCTAGTTATCCTCATACCAAGGATTTGTTTTGCAGCTCCGAAATCCTTCATTGCAAATGAATTCGCCAATTTTCTTTTGAGCACATTTATTTCCTGCAAGTTATACCTTGCAACAAGCATGTCATCTACATACAATAACAATATAATATAGCTGCCATCATTTTTCCTTTTTAGATAAACACAATGATCAGAGTGACATCTAGTATAACCTTGTTCAGACATAAACTTGTCAAATTTTAGATACCACTGCCTTAGAGCCTGTTTTAAGCCATACAAGCTCTTCTTTAAACTGCACACCAATTTTGCTTTCCCTTTTACCTCATATCCTTTTGGTTGCTGCATGTATATCTCTTCCTCCAAATCTCCATGGAGAAATGATGTCTTTACATCTAACTGTTCAAGATGTAAATCTTCCGTTGCTACAAGACTTAAGATAGTTCTGATTTAATTCATCTTAACAATAGGAGAAAATATTTCATCAAAATCAATATCTTTCTTCTGTGCAAACCCCTTCACCACAAGTCTAGCTTTGTACCTCTGTTTTCCTCCATCTTCTTCCTTCAGCCTGTAAACCCATTTATTTTGCAATGTAGTTTTACCTGCAGACAACCTGACTAAGTCCCAAGTCTGGTTATGCACTAAGGAGTCTATCTTTTCTTCCATGGCTAGCTCCCACTTCTTCATGCTTTCAACCTGCATTGCTTCTTCATAACATTCAAGTTCACCAAAATCAGTCAACAATAAATAATATAATGAAGGAGAGTATCGTTCAGGGGGTCTACTTATCCTGGTAGATCTTCTAACACCACTTTTAGGTGTTTGAGGTGCCTATTGCTGTTGTGGTGGTTGTTGCTGCTGTGGTTGTTGATTATTATTATTTTTAGGCACCTTTACTTTTTCAGTTATCTCATCAAGAACCGTGTATTCCTTGCTTTCTTTTTCCTGTTTCTTTTCCTGCAATTGATTCTTATACAAGACCTTTTCATTGAATATTACGTCTCTGCTCCTAATGATTTTGTGATTTTCATAATCATATAAGCGATAACCAAAATCATTAGCACCATATCCAATAAAGGTACATTTCTTTGATTTTGACTCAAGCTTTGTTCTATTTTCTTTATTAATATGGACAAAGGCCTCACAACCAAAAGGCTTTAAAAAAGAGTAGTTTACCTTTTTACCTGTCCATGCTTCCTCCGGAATACCACCATCCAAGGAACTTGAAGGCCCTCTATTTATTAGATAAACAGCAGTATCTACAGCATCTGCCCAAAATTGTAAAGGCAATCCTGCATGCAATCTCATGCACCTTGCATGCTCCATGGTTGTTCTGTTAATTCTTTCTGAAACACCATTTTCTTGTGGTGTTCTTGGAAGTGTCTTCTCTTTGCAAATTCCATGCTCTAAATAGTACCTGTCAAACTCTTTGCTGTAATATTCACCTCCATTTTCTGATCTGAGACACTTCAACTTCTTTCCTGTCTCAATCTCAACCAAAGCTTTCCATTTCTTGAAAGTATCAAATACATCAGATTTATTATGAATACAATAAATCCATATTTTTATAGTTGCATCATCAATAAAAATAACATAATAACGAGAGCCACCGAGAGATGATACCTGAGCAGGTCCCCATACATCTGTATGCACAAGCTCCAATTTTTCGCTCTTCTTTTCTTTCCCAACTTTGAGAAATCTGACTCTCTTTTGTTTTCCATAAATTCAATTCTCACAGAAATCCAAATCAACATTCTTCAATCCTGGCAACAAATTTCTTGAGTGAAGAATCTTCATTCCCTTCTCACTCATGTGTCCGAGCCTATGATGCCATAATGCTACATCTTCTCCTTTGGAAGTTAAAGCATTAACAAAGTTAGAAATACCATTGCATAAATACAATGTACCAACCTTTTCACCTTTTGCTATTACCAACGCTCCTTTGGTGACCTTCCAAGTTTTATCTGTGAAAGTTGTCACACAAACTTCACCGCCTAACTGCCCTGTTGAAATCCGATTTTTCTTTAGATTTGGAGCATGCCTTACCTCCTTTAGTAGCCATTGGTTTCCATTCTGTTGTTTTACAAGAACTTTACCCATTCCAACAATTTTACAGGGTTTATCATCACCCAAACGAACTTGTCCAAAATATTCTTGAACATAGTCATGAAAATATTTCTTATCAAGTGTGGCATGGAATGAAGCCCCTGAATCTACAACCCAAGATGTAACACCCCCAAGTTCTATGCTTTTCAAATTAGACATTTGAACATAAATCCAAAGGGGAGTGGACCCCAATGGATAATTATTTGTGTGGATGTGGTTAATTATTTATTTATGAAAAATAAATAAAATATTGTGTATGCACTATGACCAAATGAGAAATTGAAATCACATGCCTAATCCATGAGGTTATGGAAAAGGTAAAGACTTTCCCCAAAATCTTTCAAAAATCCTTGAAAGAAATTATTTATAATTTAGATTTTTGAGGAAAAATCTAAATTCCCCAATGATGAGGAAAGTAGTTGGGAAGAGTTAAAAAGCTGGAAAAGCTGGAAAAGATGAAAGCAGCTTTAAAGCCCCTAAATAAGGGAAGCCTAGGCAAACAGGAATAAAGCATCCTGAAATTCTGGACGCAGAAATGGAAACAGGCTTTGGGGAGAGCATAGCTTAAATAAGCTGCTCCAGAACAGATTGAGGTTAGTCTGTTCTTGGAGGATCTCAGCTCCGGGGTGAGTTCTGGAGATAAACGAACTCTAAGGTTGGGAGGACTGGTCATAGTAGCGGTATGCATGCATAATTTTGGAGATTATTTTATGACTGTATTAATTATATCTGTGTTAAGTATATCAAGGTTATATGCATTGTTCTGTTAGAAATTCTTATTTAAATTTTAGATTGAATATTAGTTCAGTACCTCATGCAATTACAAGCTAGGTTTAGTAGCTGAAAATTCAGTATGTTAATAGCAAGGAGAAAGTTAAATAAAAACCCAGGGGTTAGTTCTGGGGATTTGTACATTGCAGTAATAAAGGTTAGAGATGATAAATCAATCTGAATGTTTAATCTAATAGAAAAATTCAAGTTGTAGCTTGCTGTCTTTGGAATGAAAAACTTAGTTGATGTGTTGTATAAACAAAACCTTTTATTAAAGCTGTAACCAATAACAGCAAGTAGGAAACAACTAAGTCTGTGATAGAAGTATGGGGTTCAGTATATCAGTTGTACTACAATGGAAAGAATTGTAGAATTAAGAATTTAAATTTTTCTATTACATGGAAGTTTAAATATATGAAAGCAAAAGTTAAATCCTAACTAAGTACGAGGATCTGAAATTAGGGAGTCTAAACTATCAATTTCAGTATTCACTACTTCCATTTGATTGAAGCAAGAGGATCTATATCCTAGTTTTCCAATGGAAGAGTTTAATATGCACCAGAGTTTCAAATAGGTTGAATATTTGTAACAACAAATTAAGGGAAGAGTCCTATTGAAAATCTATTTTTGTTATAAAAGTGTGTGTGAGGGAAGATTTTAAGCATATTGAAACATTGGGAAAAGAGCATCTACTCACCTTCAATATAAACTGCTGAAAAAGTAGTTGAAGCAACGAAGGTTAAATGATATAGATAGATGTATATGTGGATGTATGCCTCTATACAAAGATGTTGAAACTTTATAATTATAGTTACTGGAAAGTCTATAAGGTTTGCAAAATGGAAAGTTTGAGGAAGGGCCTATTGGTCAGTTAGAGTTGGAAAAAACTCTGAAGAACTGACCTGAGAAATATATATGTAAGTCAACTAGATTGACTGATTAGAATTGAGGAAATTTCTCATGGGAATTCTTATCTTCGCACTACTGCCTATAATTACTAAGGAAAAATATAAATACCGAGTAAAATTATGAACTTGTAATTTATTCAACAGAAAATTTTTGGATGTTATCTGGTGCATAATGTAAAGTATATCTGAGTTAATGTTATGTGGATAAGAAGCTGGGTATGGGAGACGTGACAAATGGTATCAGAGCACAAGTTGAGAAAACTGGGCAAGTTATGTGCTCACAAAGAAACAATAAGTTGTTATAAATTTTATGAATATTAGGCTATAATGAAGAAATAGCGTTGGAATCCTTTGATAATGATTCCCTTAAGTCACCCGACCTGATTTGGGTTCTGAAAATGAAACCTTCTGGGCTTGTGTGTCCTTGCTTCTGTCTAACTGTTTGGTCTTGTTTAATGAGGGTTGAGACCATAGAAGAAAACTTGTATGTGAACAAGGGTTTTTTAAAATTAGGAAATTGTTTCTTTGCATGTTTCGGGCTGTTTGAGATCAGTATCCCCCTAGCATACCCATTATATATATCAACTAAGGACAGCCAAACCACCAATTGGGTTATGCCAATTTTTATGTTTCTTCATTGTAAGGTAAAACAAAGGAAAGATACACAGATAGAACCTTTTTAAAACTAAGAAAAAAAAAGGAATTGAATAGCAGCAAAAATTTATAGCTCTTATATAATCGTTGTAAATTCCTTGCTTATTTTGCAATCAACTGTTCTTAGATTTATACTAACTCGTTTCTGATATATATATATATATATGTGAAATTATGTGCTCATGAGTATGCTAGAAAAATTTAGTAGCAGAACTGAAATCTACATAGTATAATATAAAACACAAAAGAGGAGAAAAGACCTTAGCACATATTTCGAGTACTTTCCATACTAAGAAGAAATTCTGCTGTATAGAAGTTTTATAGCATTGCTAGTTTAGATTTCTAACTTAAATTTGCTTCTAAAAACTTTAAATAAATATCATAGAAATAGACTTAACCAACGTTTAAGGTTCACTACCAAACTAACCAAAGAAGACATGTATATGTAATCATAAACTGTACCGAGAGCACAAAAAAATAGATCATTAAAACATTGATTGTAAAGGAGGGGTTGAGCGGAACATGTATATTCGAGCCATATAGGTATTTCGTTTAATTTAAGGCTTATCTATACTCATTTATTGGTGTTATCGAATCTGTTATGCATTAATTCTATTCCAAGAACTTTCACCGGTCAAACCAACATTAATAATCTCGGCATTTACGTTTTCTGTGGAACATTAAACGTAATGGGAAATGCAATTATTAAAGTTGGAAAACAAACAACACGTAACCCGCAATTCTCAGCTAACAAAATTAGGATAACCTAATGAAATATGAAAATTAATCGTTCGCATAAGATGCATATAAGTTTAATCGGTGAGGAGACGTGCGTAGCCATGTCTGCGTAGCATTAAAATTATTCTTACTGGATAAACGCCGTAAGGTCGGCTATATCTGGCAAGAAAACGAAAACCATTACTCATTACATAATGCTATAAAAATTTCTGGGGTATGCATTTAGTAATGGCAAGGTAGCCACGAAATTCCATTACCAGATTAAACATTAAATTCAGTAAAACCATGGCTGCCTGTAGTTATTTAGTAACTCGGCATGATAAAACCAAACTGTATTATTTTTACTAGTTGCCGACTAACAAGAATATGTGGTAACAAAGAAAAAAATGGATAGTGCATATATCTTAACAAAAGCCAAAACAATGGATGGAAGAGACATTTTATAGGTAAACACAAAAGAAAAAAATTTACCTGCAAGAAAAAAAAAACGGAAATAAAGTTAGAAGGGTAAAATTTTAGAAACAACAAAGATGGATAGTAGTAATATCCAAATATAAAGCATAATATTGGTGGTGCTACCTTGAAAAAAAAAAAAACTCCTGTAGATAGAACTTTAATATTTAAAGTACATCAATAAATCTCGGAAGCAAGAGAAGAAACGGTTGTTAGTGTAGCCCCTTATTATGTTAGTGTAGCCCCCCTTATTGTTATTATTGTACCCCTGTAACCCCCATATTGTTATTATTGTGCCCTTACATTATTATTGTTAGGTCGGCTAGGATTACATTGTGGCCCCACTAGGATTATATTATGGCCCCATGGACTCCTATATATATAAGGAGGTTTTGTTCATTTGTATCATCCAAGAATTGTTCATTCATGTAATGTATTGGAGGTTGCCCCCTCGAAGTGGCTCATTTCTAAGGCGTGAATATCTCTTTTCTTCTCTCTTTAGAGCTGGTTACACAACATTTGCATCGTAGGTTTGGGATTCCCTGTGCTTTCATTGCCTCCAAACAGTCATCGTGGAATTTTCGCTTATAACGTTTTTCACTTGGCTTCTCGTGGTTTTCGAAATTTCTAGGGTGCTTAAGCTGAAATCTTGAGGAAGGTTTTCTCTAAAAAAAAAAAAAAAAAAAAAAAAAAAAATTTTTCAGAGCTTTGTTCGCAATATTTGAGTAGATATCATCTGTGGAAGTTAGGTATTTTTTCAGGCTCCTAAACAGGTCATCGTGGCATTTGCGCTATAAATTTTTTTTTACGAAGGTTCAAAGTTGGAAATTCATATGGTACGAAGCTGAATTCCTGAGGAAATTCGTCAAAAACTTTCAGAGCTTGGTTCGCAATATTTTTGGAGATATGATCTGTGGAAGGTAGTGCTTTTTCAGGCTCCTGAATTGCATCTCCAAGAGGTGATCGTGGGAAAACTTCAATAACTCTCTCTCTGGGCATTGACAGACTGAAGTTTCTTCGCTATCAATTTCAGAGACAAAAGACAAAACAGTGACACGTGGCAATTCGTACAAGTTCGCTCTACTGAACCAGTCCAGAATTAGGTCAGTGTGGGAGATTGGACACAAATTTGTCTTGAAGAATCCAAATCAGGTCAGACCTGTGGCATTTGAAAGAAGCTTGAGAGATCTACTACAGAGCTGAATTTCAGATATCGAAGATTTTCAAATACAGAGATAATTCAATTTCAATATCGAGCTCCTAAAAGCTAGTAAAAGGTGTGTATTTGTTTTTTCCCAAATTGCATAAGTCTTGTTTGAAGAATCAAGTTGAATTGATTCCAAAGGCATATTGTAGAATAGATATCAATATTGAATTCTAAAATGGCCCCTAAAAATAATTCAACACCCATCAAGCCTTCAGAAGGCTCTACCATGACTCATGAAGATGAAGAATTGCAACATGATCTATCAAAATTACAAGAACAAGTGCAACAAATTTCACTCTAGCAAAGAGCAGCAAAAAATGAAATGGAAGTTTTGAAGAAAGGTGTGGAAGTGAAGATGGATGGTTTGAAGAAAGGCATGGAAGCTAAGATGGATGGTGTGAAAGCTAAGATGGAAGCTAAGATGGATGGCATGGAAGTGGGCATGGAAGCTAAGATGGATGACATGAAAGACAACATGGAAAACATGAAGAATGATCTAAAAGCATACATGGAAGGCTTGATGACAAACTTAAAACCAGAAATGATTCCTAATGGCGGAAATATAGGAGAAGAACCTCATGATGAGAACAAAATAAATGTTAATCGTGATTTCATAAACTCGAATGTTGGTGGGAAGAACCACCATATTTCAAAAATGGATATGAGGAAGTTTGATGGAAAGGATCCTGTAACATGGATACTACAGATGGAGCAATATTTTGATCTCCATAACGTGCAAAACACACAAAAGGTACACATTGCAACTTTACATTTAGAACAAAATACATTTGTATGGTATCGATGGCTTTGTTCCCGTTAAAAAAATTGTCACTTGGTCAATTTTTACGGAGGAAATGATAGCACATTATGAGGATACAAAGAGCAACACCTTCTTTACCCAATTGATAAATCTCAAACAAAAGGGTTTAGTGGGGCAGCACATTGAGGACTTCCAAAAATTGAGTATAAGGGTAACTGATATTTCAGAGGACCACAGGATTGATCTCTTCTTAGGCGGTTTAAAGGATAACATTCAACATGAAGTTCGTGTTCTGGAACCTGATTCATTAGAGAAGGCATTCAGGTTGGCAAGAAAAGTTGAATGTAAAATTATGTCAACAAGGAAGTCTACTACTCAATTCTATAAAGAAGGAAGTGTGGCTACATCTAGATTTCCACAACCTACAAGGTTGACACCACAACAATTGGAAGAAAAAAGAGCAAAAGGGCTTTGCTTCAGTTGTGATAGCAAATACACTAAAGGTCATAAGTGTGCTGAGAAGAAATTATTTTACATAGATTGTGAAGAGGAAGAAGAAAATGAACAAGAAGAGGATATACACCGGGAACCAGCCCTAGAAGAGGAAGAAATGAATCCGACCATATCGTGTAATGCACTGGCAGGAATTACCACTCCTCAAACTCTCAAGATAGAAGGACAAATCAAGAAGAAAAAGGTAATAGTGTTGATTGATTCGGGTAGCACCCATAATTTTATTCATTGTAAGGTAGCCAAGGAATTAAATTGTTTCCTATACCCAGCACCAGAATGTCAAGTGATGGTTGCAAATGGAGGAACTATAAATTGCTCTGGAAAATGCAATAACATCAAGCTAACCATGGGGGAATATGTGTTGACTAGTTCAATGCTTTCCATTCCTATGGGAGGTGCTGATGTTGTACTAGGAGTACAATGGTTACAATCTTTGGGGACGGTAGCTTTTAATTTTCAAGAACTTTTCTTGAAATTTTTTTCAGAAGGAAAGGAAGTCGAATTACGGGGTATTGAAGGGAAGCCAGGAAGGATAATAAGCTCTAATGTCATGACAAAGCTTCTAAGAAAGAACAACGAGGCGTAATTGCACAATTATGCTCACTAGAAGTTCCGACATCAAAATCATCTATTTCTGCAGATCTCCAACAAGTCTTGGACAATCATTCCAAGGTGTTTGAAACTCCCAAAGGACTCCAACCTATTCGTGATCATGATCATGCTATTCATTTGATTCCAGGAAGTGTTCCTCCAAACATCAGGCCTTATAGATATCCTTACTTCAAAAAGAGCGAAATTGAACGTATGATTGCAGAAATGTTAGAGGCGGGTATAATTCAACCCAGTCAAAGTTCTTTCTCTGCTCCTGTAGTGTTGGTACACAAGAAGGATGGATCATGGCGGATGTGTCCGGATTATAGGGAGCTCAATAAGCTCACCATTAAAGACAAATTTCCCATTCCTGTGATTGATGAATTATTGGATGAATTACATGGAGCAATTTATTTTACAAGTTGGATCTTCGTTCAGGATATCATCAAATTAGAATGAAGACTGAAGATATTCCAAAAACAACATTTCGAACTCATGAGGGTCATTATGAATTTTTGGTCATGCTTTTTGGCCTTACCAATGCACCTTCTACATTTCAAGGGTTGATGAATTCCATTTTCAAACCCTTCCTTAGAAAATTTGTGCTAGTATTTTTTGATGATATACTAATCTATAGCAAGTCTTGGAAGGATCATGTTGAGCATGTTGTCAGGGTGCTCAAACTATTGCAAGAGAAACAATTATATGCAAAAGCATCCAAATGTTTCTTTGGAGTACAAGAGGTGGAATATCTGGGTCATATTATATCCCATGAAGGGTGTTAAAGTAGACCCTAACAAAATTAAAGCCATTAAGGAATGGAAAGTCCCTAAGACAATAAAGCAGTTGCGAGGATTTCTCGGGTTAACAGGCTATTATCGTAAGTTTGTTAAGAATTATGGAAGAATAGCAACACCTCTAACAACATTATTGAAGAAAGATGCATTTTCATGGACTCCTGAAGCAACTAAGGCCTTTGAACATCTTAAAGAGGCAATGTGCCCAGCACCGGTCTTAGCTACACCAGACTTCACAAAAACCTTTATTGTGGAATGTGATGCCTCAGGAAATGGAATTGGTGCAGTTTTAATGCAGGAAGGAAGACCCATTGCTTTAGAAAGTCGTCCAATCAAAGGAAAGTATTTACAGAAACCTATTTATGAGAAGGAAATGTTAGCAATACTGCATGCACTAAAGAAATGGCGAACTTACCTAATGGGAAGACACTTCAAGGTAAAAACTGATCATGATAGTCTTAAACACTTTTTGGAACAAAGACTATCTTCTAAAGAGCAGCAAAAATGGGTCACAAAGATGTTGGGTTATGACTTTGAAATAATCTACAAAAAAGGAAAGCTTAATGTTGTTGCAGATGCACTCTCAAGAAAGAATGTAGAGGTGGAAGCATTTCTTTGTGCCATTTCTATTATCCAACCAGATTGGATAACTGAAGCAAGAGATGAATGGAAGAAGGACAAAGATGTATGGACACTCATTCAAAAGTTGCAGCAAGATCCTAGTACATCCGATACATTTAGTTGGAAAAATGATTCCTTATGGTACAAAGATCGCTTATATCTTTGTAAGAATTCCCAACTAAAACAAAAGATTCTTCCGGAATTGCACACTTCTCCTTTAGGAGGACACTCAGGATTTTTAAAAACTTACCACAGGGTGAAGAAAGAATTTTTTTGGGATGGCCTTAAATCTGATATTCAAAAGTTTGTGGCTGAATGTTTGGTTTGCCAGCAGAATAAAGTGGAGACAATTAAGACCCCGGGACTTCTACAACCTTTATCCATTCCAAGTCAACGTTGGGAGGAGATTTCAATGGATTTTGTCACAGGTTTACCGAAGTCCGAAGGCAAGAATGTCATCATGGTGGTAGTTGATAGACTTACCAAGTATGCACACTTTTGTGCATTATCTCATCCATTTAAAGCAAGTACAATTGCTACTACATTTGTGGATAGAATTCAAAAGCTACATGGAAGCCCAAGGGTTATTGTGAGCGACAGAGATCCCATTTTTACGGGAAATTTTTGGACAGAGTTATTTTCTTCTTTGGGCACTAAATTAGCTCATAGCTCATCTTATCATCCTCAATCTGATGGTCAAACTGAGATAGTAAATAAATGTTTGGAAGGATATCTTCGTTTTTTTGTATCTGATAAACAAACACAATGGGTCAAGTGGTTACCTCTCGCTGAATGGTGGTATAACACTTCCTTCCATACCGCAGCAAAAATGACCCCATTTATGGCACTTTATGGATATCATCCACCATCCATCACATCATCTTTAAGAGAAAATTCAAAGGTTCAAGCAGTGGAAGATCACATCGAGCATCAACAAGAAGTTCTCCAACTCTTAAAGGATAACCCGAATTTGGCACAAAATCGAATGAAACAACAGGCAGATCAACATCGCAGCGAGAGAAGTTTTGATGTAGGAGATTGGGTATTTTTACGGCTACAACCATATAAACAAATTTCCCTCAAGCAAGCTAAGAAGGATAATAAATTATCGCCAAACTACTATGGTCCTTACAAGGTGTTGCAAAAGATTGGTACTATGGCATACAAATTGGAGCTTCCTGCTTCTTCGCGAGTACATCCAGTTTTCCATGTTTCATGCTTAAAGAAGGTTATAGGTGAAAATCTTCCAGTTCAAACAATATTGCTAGAACTTAATGAGGAAGGAAAAATCATATTGGAACCTGAAGCGGTCATGGAAACAAGAACTCGACAACTATGGAATCGATCAATTTCAGAGTATCTCATCAAGTGGAAGAACTTACCCACTGAAGATTCTACATGGGAGGATGAGAATTTTATACAGAAGCACCCAGAGCTACTCAAGCGTTGAGGACAACACTTTTTTGAAGGAGAGGGCATGTTAGGTCCCTATATTACTAGTATAGTCCCTTATTGTTGTTAGTGTAACCCCCTTATTGTTATTATTGTACCCTTGTAACCCCCATTTTGTTATTATTGTGCCCTTAAATTATTATTGTTAGGTCAGTTAGGATTACATTGTGGCCCACTAGGATTACATTATGGCCCCATGGACTCCTATATATAGAAAGGAGGTTTTGTGAATTGTATCATCCAAGAATTGTTCATTCTTGTAATGTATTGGAGGTTGCCCCCTCGAAGTGGCTTATTTCTAAGGCGTTGATATCTCTTTTTCTCTCCTCTTTGAGCCGGTTACACCAAATGCGGACCTTAGGATAGCAGGCAACAACTAAGGCAGGTAAAATTACAAACAATCAGGAAACATCTCCTAGTTCTTAAAATAAGAAAAGGGAATTTAAATAATATGTAAAATTGAGATACGTAATGTAAAATACATTAAAGAGTATTGTGAATCAAATTATTGAATGCGATATGGAAATTAAATATATGGATTAATATTCAAGATTTGATTTTATAAGTATGGGAAAAAAATATCTTTAACAAGATACATATATTGAAAAGCTTGTTTAGACAAGAGGATTTTGATTGTTTAATAGACGAGATGATTATGAAATGAAAAAGGCAATAGTAAATTGTTCTCGTCAAAAAGAGAGTGGTGATAAAAGTAAAGCCTATATTAAGGGCATCAATATTGGTGTATATTACCCTTGGTTACGTACATAATTACAATAGAGGTTATAATTTAATATTGAAATTTTTAGTGGGAAATGTTCTATCCATTACCTCTTTAAAAAAAAATTGTGGGTATGGAGTTATAAACGTGGAAGAAATGAAAGTGGAAACCTGATATGTGTAGTATATCAAGAGGCCAAAACCATAATTATATGTTGGAACATTGAACCAAAATAATGAAGTGGAAAATACAATGTTAGTGTCACGTCTCCCAAACCCCTACTCTTCGCAGTCCATCTAGTTGACTTATATATCTATATATATATATTAGTTTGTATTTCTCAGGTCAGTTTTTCAGAGTTTTGACCAACTCTAGCCGATCAATAGGCCCTTCCTCAAACTTTCCAGTTTGCAGGCCTTGTAGACTTTCCAGCATGATAAAGTTTTAGCATCAAGGTATAGATGTATGCATCCACGTATACATCTATCTATATTCAGTTAACCTTCGTTGCTCCAACTACTTTCCCAGCAGTTTATATGGAAGGTAATTAGATGTTCTTTTCCTAGTACTTTTAAATATCCTTACAATCTTCCCTCACACAAACTTTTATAACACAATAGATGTTCAATAGGGTTCTCCCCTTATTTTACTGTTGCAATCATTCAACATGGTTGACCCTCTGGTGCAGATTCAAATATTCCATGGGAAAACTAGGAAACAGATCCTCTTGCTTCAGTCAAATGGAGGTAGAGAATACTGAACTGGATAGTTTAGAATCCCTAGAGTTATATCCTCGTACTTAGATAGGATTCAACTTTCTGCTTTCATATGTTTACACTTACATTTAATAGAATAATTTAAATTCGGAATTCTAGAATTCTTTCCATTGTAACACAGCTGACATACTGAACCCCATACTGCTATCATAGGGTTGTTGTTTCCTACTTTCTGTTATTGGTTACAGTGAATTATGTGCCCTCAATATTGTTATGATAGGTTTAGTTGTTTGGTACTTACTGTTCATGGGTACTGTTTTGTTAACATTTTCTGTCTATACACACAGCAATTACATATTCCTTTAAAAGATAGCAAGCTACACCTGTACATAGTTATTAGATTAGCTGTTCAAATGATCTACCATCTCTAACTTCATTAATACAAGGTACTCATCCCTATAATCCAACCATTTGTCTCTGCTATCAATAGCTTTAGTTTGCAATTACATGAACAAATAATCAATCTAAAATTTGCATAATGATCCATAACATAACAATTCATAAATTGCATAATGAACCATAACATCACAATTCATAAAACATGAATATATTTAATACAGACTTGCAGAAATCTCCCAAAATTATGCATGCATACCTCTACTATGACCAGTCCTCCCAACCTTAGAGTTCGTTTATCTCCAGAACTCACCCCCGAGCTGAGATCCTCCCAGAACAGACTAACCTCAATCTGTTCTGGAGCAGCTTATTTAAGTTGTGCTTTCCCCAAAGCCTGTTTCCAATTCTGCGTCCAGAATTTCAGGATGATTTTACTCCTGTTTAGCCTAGGCTTCCCATTTTGGGACTCTTTAAAGCTGCTTTAAGCTTTTCCTCAGCTTTTCCAACTTTTTCTCACCTCTTCCCAACTACTCCTCTTCATTGGGGAAATTTAGATTTTTTCCTCAAAAATCTAAATTAGAAATAATTTCTTTCAAGGATTTTTTGAAAGATTTTGGGGAAAGTCTTTTTCCTTTTCCATCACCTCATGGATTAGGCATGTGATCTCACTTTCTCATCTGGTAATAGTGCATACACAATATTTTATTTATTTTTCATAAATAAATAGTTAACCACATCCACACAATAATTATCCATTGGGGTCCACTCCCCTTTGGATTTATGTTCAAATGTCTCATTTGAAAAGCATAGGACTTAGGGGTGTTACATATTCCCCCTCTGAAATTAAACACCGTCCTCGGTGTTGACAACTATCTACTTAGTTTATTTTGAACATAACTATGAATGTTGTTCCATCATCTTAGCTTCTCTGTTCCATGTAGCTTTTCAGCAGTAAAGTGCTCCACTGCACCTTTACTCTAGCTACGATTCGATTTCACAATTCAATTTCTTCCCGCTTTCATCTTTGAAGCGACTCTGGAAGGAAATTCTTCCGCTGGTTCCACCTGGACCACATTCCAATCAATCATGTGAGACGCATCATGTACAAAAATTAAATTTTTTTTTTTTTTTTTTCAACAAGGAGATATGAAACATATCAGGAAATTTAATAAGCAATGGTAGGGCTAGTTTATAAGCCATTTGTTTCCCTCCTTTCCAACACCTTCCTCAGTGTTACCCTTTCATGTTGATTTCCAACTTTGACAAAGATTTCTTCTTCGTCCTTGATTAGTTTCCAGCAGAGTACTCTCCTGCTTCTACTCTATTTACTGATGCCTTATGTAGTTGGTTTTCTTCCTACTTCTTTGCAAGAAGTCTGTCTGGAAGATCTTTTATTCTGGTTTCTCTGTCCACAATTCATACCAATGTAAGTAATGTCATGTACATACAATTTATAATCCACAACAACATTCTGTATCTCCATAACTTAAGAAATTCAGTTATTAGTCAAACCGTTCAGGTTCATAATAGTTTAGTGCACTTTTAGTACACTACTTATCCTTTCTTATATTTTTCAGTGAGATTCTTTCCCCACGCAACTTGGTCCAGTTCAGCTTTTCTTGAGTTTCTAGGTCATTTATCTTCACCTTTTTTTTTTTTTTTCTCCTTGGTTCCAGAGTGTACACTTTCCTGTTACACACTTGACTAAAAAGAATTTTACAACTTTTCATTAGTACTCATAAATGAAAGAAAACAATTGTATCATATGCATGATTATGCTTACTCTTTCTCATTTCATAGCTGTACTTCCAGCATCTTCTCATTGTTTTCTTTTGTTAGTCAATGAATTTAATTAGTAATAACTAGCCTCGTTAATCATCTCTATAATTCAATTCTTACTTCATACATGAATGTTTTTTTTTTTTTTTTTTTTTAATTTTGCCCCTAACCTCTTTTATGAATTTTATTCCACTAGTTTGAAACTTACGTGAATAAATTTGGATCTGATGGGTTCCCCCACACCCAAGTCCAACTGCATCTCATCTTCTTTTCTCTTAATCGGTAGCTGTGTGATTTCACACTATTTCCGGTCTTTGAATTTACGGCTCAGGAAAATTAAATAAAACTTATCCCAACAAAATTTGATAGTGTGAATAAATGTAATCACTATTATTCATCACATTTGCCAGTATTACTACTTGAGAATGTCAAGATTGAATTTGACACAATTTCCCTTTTTTTCAAAGTATTTCCATAATTTATACATTTACTTCAATTGTTTTTTTTTTTTTTCATGCTGTACATAATGATAATTTGAGGAAATTAACTATGTCCCATTGGATTTTTTTAATCCATGTATGCTCATTTTCATAATCATTTTCCCTAGCTAACTCATCTGGGAAAATTTGATTTATCCCTTCATTCATTCATTCATAACTCAATGTAAGGGATCTGCATTACATTATGCAATGTTCCACAACTATTTACTGGGTTTATAACTCATACTTAAGTTTACCACTTCATTATTTTCCATGTATATGAGGCTAAAATATGTTTATAACAAAATACTTTAGTCATGACTTAAATATACTTGTCTTGAACCTCATCTTGGTAATTTTTTCCACATTATACTTTTACCCCTTAATCTACCACAATAGTGTCTATTTCTCTTTTAACCCTATTTAGAGTAATAATATTCCGACCATAGGGTAAAATATGTCCTTCCACTTTACTTGCAACTTTTAAGGTAAATTCACTTTTAATATTCCCTAGTGAATTTTTTTTCTCCCTTAATCCTGTGGGTCTAAGTTGGAAATTTTCTAACTGAACTAAATTATCATGTATGAAGGTATTATATTCATACAACTCAACAAAGTTAACATTATAACAAGATCACCTATCTTTATAATGTTACTTGTAGATTTAACTTATGTCCCACGTGCAATTTCTTTCATTTTAATCTATCATTTCTCATGATAATGATTATTATTTTATATACATAAATATATATTTTTAATAGTTAATTAAGAATTTACAACTTATATTTAACATACCTCTATTAAATATAAATTGTCATTTTTCTATTATCCCCCTTTCTTTATATACTCCAATATAACTTTTCGTTCTTCTTTTATCCCCAACTTTTAATTTCAGTTTTAATTTCATATATCCATTTCTTAACCTTATTCTGAAAGTTAATTTTTCTATAGATATATATATTCTTGCACACATAATTATTTATGCTCAATTCCACCACATTGTATATATATCTATTCCAATAGAGTGAAACATATAACATTTTCTTTATAAAGCTCTTTGTTATATGAACCATGATATTTCATATCATTAAATCCTCCACTCCTTTTCATATATATATATAGAACCACTCTATATATATAATATAAACTCCATCATGTATATATAAAATCCACCATATATAAATATAATCCACCACATATATATATAGTCCACTGCATATATATATAACGGGGTTCCTGGTATTGTTTAACAATATCCACTATATCTCATTTGTATTTCCCCATTGTACCCTAAAACCATATCCTATAAATCTTCATTTTTTTTTAAATAAGAGTCAATATTCCTCTAATTTGTTAGTAGTATACAAGCCTTTCATACAGGATGCGTGTTCCACTTATACCTATCTATACCCCATATACCAATTATTGCTATTTATAACACATATACTATTTATTGCCATATATAACACATATATATATAACTCATATACTATTTGAATATATATCTATAGTATTTGGACACTTTAATTTAATGAGCATAAGCCCCGATATCTAAATGTTATATACATAAGTCCCACCTTTTGTAAAATTTCTTGAACGCGCCAATGTATACCTGTTACATATAATTAAAATAGCCCCGTGTAATTTTCCTTTGGGTCCTTACGCATAGGAAAAAAATGTAATGCAACCATCCGCGTTGACCATGAACTGAATTTTCAACGAGATTCGACTTACATACCCTAACTTTAGTTAATTTAGCATACGTGTCCATGGAGCTATGCTTTTATTCATGCAAGATTACCTTAGTCACGACGGGCACACTTGATTTCTTGGATAATTATATATCGAATCTTTGCATTACACTATACCATGCAATATTGACGAAGGTTTACGAACCCTGGTTTTCGGGACCTACCTCAACCTAACGTACTCAGTTTTTACTTTGCTCATTTGCAAATATTGGCCGAATCTTTTCAAGGCGTAACTCATTTTTGTTGGTTCAAACTTATGGAAATAGAACTCGAAGGTATACTATTTCTGTGTGAAGATAGCAACGCTGAAATCATGTACAACCCGGTGCCGCTTTCGGTGGTTCCACATAATGACAGTTCTGAACCAGCGCCGACACATGGCGGATTTAGGCGTGCTGGTTCTGTAGCTTTGCGTACCCGTTACGCTGCGTTTAACGTATGACTTGGGGGGGCAGATAGAGCTAGCGTCTTACTCCAGAGATAAGGGTACAGATTGCCGGCGCCTATCGCCTGAGACCTAGCAGGTCATAGCTTCTTCCTATGCCCCCACTGTGTTTCGTAATGTTACCAGGTACGAGCCTGTCGGCGTGGCCGAGGTTTCCCAATCCACCTAGGGATTCTCTGCCTTTTCTTGGGCAGTGGAATTAGGGTTCCTAGAATTTGTTTTAAACCGAAGTCCCTGCGCGGTTTTGTTCATCCTCTTATTTCTGGGTGTAGAATCGTGCATTTCCCCATTCTCTTCGATGAGGTTTGAGGGTAGGGTCAGATTCGGTTGCGGCTAGGGTTTTATCGTTTCTGGTTCGTTGTTATTCTTCATACATTTTTTCCGTTCTTTACTTCGCGAATCTTTCTTATCTCTACATCCCCTTGCTGTTATATCCCTCACGATATAAAACGTGATTATTTTCTTCTTGTTTTATTAAAGAATACAGCATCTCATTGTTTACAGATGACTTTTCGCAGGGAGGAACAAGCGTAGGCATCTCAGGCTAGTGACTTAGCCGGGTATCGGCCGTTTTTCCAGGCTTCGGTTTACTCTCCGGAGCTGTTATTGTGGGTTTATGCATTCACTGTGGTTTGCCTGACTCACAATTTTCTAACTGTTATGAGGTAGCTGGTTTCCTTGCGGTCAGAGTTAATGAGAAGGCGACCTCATATCTGTAAGCAGCGGGTGCATTTCTCTGTTTCTCTGGGGTAAGCGCCGTTACGACTGCCAAATCGAAACCGCCCACTTACACACAGGTATACCCTAGTTTATTTTTAGGTTTTATTAATTATCGCACCTGTGGATGCAGCCATAGGCGTCAAGGACCAGTTCGCATTGCTATATTTCAATTTATTTCATGTCGTCTTTTTTTTTCTAGCCCAATGTCTAATGAACCGAATTCTCACCTTTAGAAATCTCGGTGCACTAAAGCATTTTAATTGTGTGATCAAATAGATTCAGAAATCGCAGCGTCTTTCACAACCGAAGGCAAGAATTTCGTGTTCTGTGGTAATTTGACACACTATCTTGTTTCAATTACTTTGCATCAAGTTAATTTACAGTGAATATCATATGGTCAGCCCTTTTTATATTGCGCGCGGTCTTGTGATAATTTTGATTAGACTGTGAAAATCTTCACGCGATTACGAAAGGATTATGGTTATAGGCTGATAGTTATACATCGTATTTATCATTGTAACTTTTCCCCACTGTTTGTTTCATCTCATTTTAATAGTTCCCCAAGGCTGCGGTCGACGGACGTCGTTACAGTCCGAGAGACTCGTGGACAGAGGTCAACGACGTATTGCTTTAACTAATTGCCTAGCATTGCTGTAGTTTAAATATTTATTCGTTTAATTGACCGTAAGAATAGTTTAACTATTAAGTTTAACACCATTGATTCGGCTCGGCTTTATTTCTCCCTTGTGACCTATATTATTCGTGTATATATCTGAATAGTATTTATGGTTCTTTCTTTTCTTCATATATAGTCTTATTCTTATCTCCCTTTGAACATATATATTTCATTCATGTGTATAAATCATTTATAGTCACAGTTCGAAAGACATAAATGCGCTAGATTTTGTTATTTGTTACCATATATATATCTTGGTTAAATTCTTATCCATGAAATCACTAGGTTATTAAGCATGGATTTAATCCATAGTCACACTCTTTATTTCCAGGTTTTAATATAAATTCAAAACGCAATACTCCGTATAATTTCTATGATCGTGATTTCGAAGGCTAAAAGTAGAGGTGGAATATTATGTACATGCAGGATGCTATAAGAGCTAGTACGCTCTTATATATATTTCTTTTGTTTTCCTATATAGTGATACTCGATTGTGCTTGAGTATAGATCCTTAACTATACCTTTATTCTTTGGCTATGATCCATGATTCAGATTTGTATAATGCCCGATACTCGTTATTATATATACACTTCTTGGTTTTTACATGAGTATCTTTATAGGTGTTCGATAGTTTAATTAATGATATACCTTGCGCATAGTTTATCTCCGTTGCCTTAAGGTTTGGTGTAAGGGTTAGATATAAAGTTAAATTTTCAAATTTCTTTATAATTGCTATAAGGGATATAGCCCTTCTCTTGTGTAAATTTATTTTGTGGATTAATAAGAATTCAACGTACCTGTTCTAGAGTCCTTACTCTGAACTTCTATTTTTCTTTCGATGTACACCTATATGTACCCAATATTACTGGACTAAAGGAATTTAATTATAAATTTAAATCTTTTGCTATGATACTTGTCTTCAAAGATTTAGGATAGATTTCGAAATACACTATAACCATTCATAACTTGGTATATCAATCAGATAGAGTAGAAGTATATATATATTTTTTTTTATACAATTTTGAATGTCATATTCTAATATCTTACTTTCAGCTGTTTGTATTTGCACCATGTAACTTTAGTACTGCTATAATGGTTCTCTAGCCTACACATAAGCATATAATATCACATTTGTGTCTATAAGGAACAAAACACTAATTACTCATCTGTAGAGACTAAGTAACTTCAGATTTAAACCAACCTTGGTTTAGAGATTCTGGAGTTTCTCCTCTATGGATTTTCTAGTCTACAACTAAACAGAATCTGGAAGGTGATTACCTTAAGATGGATTCTGTTAAATGTAGTACTAACATCAATCACACCATTTAATTAACTTTTCTATATGTAGCCAATTCATACTAATTTAAATAGAAGAGCATCATCCCACTTCATACTCTTATCTCTAGAAGTTCCCTTTTTTTTGTATCTAGGGAATAAATATAAATTCCTTTTTCTCTTTGTATGTTCTATCCATACTAAAGATCTTACCCTCATAATTGGAAGATTTCTAGTGAGGGGTTAAATTATGGTAAACTTACAGATTTATTTTTATATTTTTTTTTTTCATCATGGATATATATATAGTCCGAGTGAAGGAACAATCATACTCTATTATTTTACATCGAAATACTATTTTTCTGAGAGATATCGGTTTCCAGTTTTAAACCTATTATAGGTTTAACCATTCTGGTATATGAGCCTCCTCATATTACTCCCATATCAATGTTTCTACTTCATCACAATCTGTTACATGTATACCTGAAAGTATACCTGAAAGTATATCCAAGATATTTATATACTTGAAGTAATATTTTTAATACTCATAAAATTTATAAAAGTTAACCATTTCTTTGCGAGCACATATCTTGCCCAATTTTTGAACTTTGCTCCGATACCATTTGTCACGTCTCCCAGACCCCTACTCTTCGCAATCCATCTAGTTGACTTATATATCTATATATATATTAGTTTGTATTTCTCAGGTCAGTTTTTCAGAGTTTTGACCAACTCTAGCCGATGAATAGGCCCTTCCTCAAACTTTCCAGTTTGCAGGCCTTGTAGACTTTCCAGCATGATAAAGTTTTAGCATCAAGGTATAGATGTATGAATCCACGTATACATCTATCTATATTCAGTTAACCTTCGTTGCTCCAACTACTTTCCCAGTAGTTTATATGGAAGGTAATTAGATGTTCTTTTCCTAGTAATTTTAAATATCCTTACAATCTTCCCTCACACAAACTTTTATCACACAATAGATGTTCAATAGGGTTCTCCCCTTATTTTACTATTGCAATCATTCAACATTGTAACACCCCCAAGTTCTATGCTTTTCAAATTTTGACATTTGAACATACATCCATAGGGGAGTGGACCCCAATGGATAATTGTTATGTGGATATGGTTAAATACTTAATTATGAAAAATAAATAAAATATTGTGCATGCACTATGACCAGATGAGAAAGTGAGATCACATGCCTAATCCATGAGGTAATGGAAAAGGAAAAGACTTTCCCCAAATCTTTCAAAAATCCTTGAAATAAATTATTTCTAATTTAGATTTTTGAGGAAAAATCTAAATTTCCCCCAATGAAGAGGAGTAGTTGGGAAGAGGTGAGAAAAAGCTGGAAAAGCTGAGGAAAAGCTTAAAGCAGCTTTAAAGAGTCCCAAAATGGGAAGCCTAGGCTAAACAGGAATAAAGCATCCTGAAATTCTGGACGCAGAATTGGAAACAGGATTTGGGGAAAGCACAGCTTAAATAAGCTGCTCCAGAACAGATTGAAGTTAGTCTGTTCTGGGGAGGATCTCTGCTCGGGGGTGAATCCTGGGAGATAAAGAGGATTCTAAGGTTGGGAGGACTGGTCATGGTGGAGGTGTGCATGCATAAATTTGGAGATATCTGTAAGTCTGTGTTAATCATATCCCTATTTTTATGAAATGGTGATGTTATATTCCTTTACTCAATTTATGAAATTGTGATATGATATTCCTTTATGCAATTTATGAAGTTGTGATGTTATAGTACATTATGTAATGTATGAATTGTTATATTAGGTTGCATTTTGCAACTGTTAGATGGATTAATGGTTCAGTAACTTCTGTAATTGCAACCACAGCTATTGACAGTAGAGACAAATGGTTGAGTGTAGAGATTAGTACATTGTAATAATGATGGTGGAGATGATAGATTAATTGAGCAGCCAATATAATAACCATGTATAAGTATAGATGGCTATCTTCTAAAGGAGTATTTAATTCTGTGTGTGTAAACAGAAGATGTTAACAAATCAGTACCCACGAACATTAAGTTCCAAATAAATTAATCTATCATAACAATTCTGATGGCACAGAATTCACTGTGATCAATAACAGAAAGTAGGGAGCAACAACCCTTAGCTGTGTCACAATGGAAAGAATTGTAAAAATTAAAATTTACAGTATTCCATTAAATGTAAAGGTACACATATGGAGGTAGCAGTTGAATCCTAACTAAGTACGAGGACTAATAATAGGGATTCTAAACTATCCAGTTCAATATTCTCTCCCTCCATTGGAGTGAAGCAAGAGGAGCTGCTCCCTAGTTCCCCCTCGAACAGTTGAATCTGTACAAAAAAATATCCCACATGTTGAATGTCTATAACAGTCAAATAAGGGGAAAAAGCCTATTGCAAAATCTATTGTGTAATAACAGTCTGTGTGAAGGAAGATTGTAAGCATGTGTAAAAGACCATGAACAGAGCATCTGGTTACCATCCATAAAACTACTGGGGAAGTAGTGGAGCAATGGTGGTGAACTACGTGGAGATAGATGTATGCAAGGAGGCCTACATCTATACTTCAATGCTGAAACTTTAACATATTGGAAAGATTAGCCGGCCAGCAAACTGGGAAGTTTGATTAAGGGCCTAGTGATCATCCTACACAAAAAACCTGAGACATGCAAGGTAAAATATGTAGGTATATAAGTCTACTATATGAACTGAGAAGAGGGGAGGTTAAGCCCAAAAATCCTCATGGAAATTCTTGTATTCCAGGGCTGTCTGTAGGTACTGAAAAGAATCTAAACCCCAAATAACAGTCTGCATTGTGGCTGATGCAGTATAAAAAATTTTAATTGTTATCGATGCAGAAAGCGGAGAATGTTAAGCTATGTTATATGGGTAGCACTCATCGTAGGGGTGATGAATATAGACCTATTAGGAATATAAACCTTAAGAGAGACCTGTTGAATCTCATTCGGAGTAAAATAAAATAATTTTAGAAGAGGAGTTAAGAATTTTAGGAAGAGTAAACATGAGGATGAAGTATAATGGATGTTATTAAATAATAACATAATCCTATGGGAAAAAAAAATGGGTTTGGGAGGCATGACAAATGGTATCGGAGCAAAGTTCAAAAATTGGGCAAGATATGTGCTCACAAAGAAATGGTTAACTGTTATAAATTTTATGAATATTAAAAATATTACTTCAAGTATACAATTATCTTGGATATACTTTCAGGCGTACATGTAACAGGAGGTTGGTCAATTGCAGAATTTGCTATGTTCTGAAAAATTTCATTTCTCTATGTTATGATGGTATGAATTAGCTACATAAAAAAAAAAAAACTGAAGAAAAATTGCTTGATTCTGGTAGTACTACATTTAACAGAGTTCATAACAAGGTAACCACCTTCCCGAATCTGTTTAGTTGTAGACTAGAATTCTGTAGAACAGAAACTCCAGAACCTCTAAAACAGAGTCGGTTTAAATCTGCAGTCACTGGACCTCTACAGAGGATAAGGTTTGTTATGTTCCTGTAGACACCAAAATGATATAATTTATTTAGTTGCATGCTATAGAAACATTATAATAGTACTGAAATATACATGGCAGGTAGCAGAAAGTAATAAATTAAGATTTTTAGAATGTAAAGTAGGGATCTGAACATTCTAATATTTATAACATTTATAGATTTCCTGTATGAGAATTCTAGCATTTATAATGATACTAGAAAATGGAAATTTTACTCTCTAGAATTTTGATAGGATGCAAAAGTAGTAGATTTCACTTGTAAGGCTATCTGGAGTTAAAAAAAAAAAAAAAAAAAAAAAAAAAAAAACAAACCAAAACCTTATTTACAGCCACGGAATTCCATACAAGCCCTATGGAAGAAGTTAGGGGCCAAACATAATATATATATATAGACGAAGGTATTGGCTATTAAACCCTTTTGACCGCCATATGTAAACTACCTCTAACTCAAACCTGTAAAGTAATAACCATGGTAATATAACTAAATTCGAATTAAATGAGAAAAAAAAACTCCCACTTAGGGACATGAGAACTTTAATCGCCTGTCCATAAAACGTGAAGGCGCCGAACTATAGGTATTAGTACATTTCCATCCTGAACTTAAACGAAAACGCAGTCTATATATATAGATATGAATTTCGTAAGGAAAGAAACCCTAGATATGCCGACCAGAGCAATTAGGTTGACACATTAAATTTCATATACAATTTCTGTCGATATGTGAAACAAATCGTGGACATACCAAGTGACCTACGTTCGCATAGTCAGAATATTACTATGCGAAGGAAAGCCGCGAGCTAATCCCAGCTCTTTGTAACCCGGCGATTATTATATTCTTGGATATATATATATATGAACCTAACACATGCAAATTATTAGCGCAAATTAACATCGGTTCAGAGAGAACGTTAACTGAAATGCTTTCTAGACAAAGCGTAATGGATTTACGGTGTTAGGGTCGAATTGTTATCATTCGGAAAAATCAAAAGGGATAGCAAAGAAAAACTTCTAGGTCTAGGCTGCGCAAACAAGACCATTTCAGCCTCAGATTTGGTTACAAAAACAGAAGAAAATTTAACTGTGAAAAACAAAATAATACATCTACGGTGCGGTTCGAAAATATGAAGCCGGGCCGTATTAAACGGCCTGCAAACAATGTAAATTAGTTTTCTAAGGCCGAGGTGTAGGGTAACCCTCCCGAAAGTTGCTTTTCAAAAATCCAAGCACGGAGGGTATTCTATCCAGAAAAAAAAAAAAAAAACCCAACATCGAAGAAAAAGGAGAAAGCCATAATAGGATGTCTGATGGCCAGGTTGCTGAAACCAAACAGAGGATCGTGGGTAAAGATTACCCCCTCTGAAGGCATATTGACAACGACCACTTAAGAATGGAATGAATGCTTAGATGGTAACCTATTGAGCCAGTGAGAACGGAGTTAAACGCGGGTAGAAGAGAGCGCGACCAAAGAATAATGTCCGAGCTCTGTCTAGGATTAAATCGGCTACCCTGCAGATCTAAATTCCCGTTGCGTAGTCTACCAGCGCCGAATGAGGGTCGTAATATCAACCATAACAGAACACGAAAGTTAGCACAATAGGAGGCAATGGAAAACCATTCACCAGCAAAATAATACGCAAGACCCCAGGGAACGTAAGAAATAAATCTCTGCAACAAAATAGAACATGTCACAACGAACGCCTAAAGAAGGTAAGCAGGGAATAGCTTGGTAGCGTATACTGTAGGTTAATACTCCCGAAACCCTATTTCAGAAAATCCCGAGGAGGATTGAATATATACAACGTGTCATCAGATTTGTACCAGTCGATATCAACTAGCACAGGGAAGATCTGAAAGCGTAGGCACAGGGGTTGTTGAGTAACCCTACAGCTAATGCCGGCCAAAATAGGAGGAGGCTCGGCATTCTCAGTACCTGCAACCGTCAAAATGTAACATCGAAAGCCACCTGTCGGGGTGTAAAGGACTGGGGTACAACCTACACCTCCGAGGGCTACCCTCTTACTTCAGGAGAAATATTATACATGCAACCACGAAATAAGAAGCGTTAACACAAAACTATAATCGCCAAATCCGTCGACCAAATTCTGGTGATAGGAGACTTGCACGCAAACTTAATTAGTACAACCACTGTGTACTGATCCAGGGAGAAACAGCGCAATTGGGCGGAGGGTATAGACAACAGCACAGAATCCGCCGTCGTCGGGTCTCACGACAGTAGGAAAAACGCTGCCGAGTCATCTGTTGTAATTCTTGCCGGGGTATGATGCGCTGAAGCGTGACCAGTGGTGTACAATTTCAAATTGAACCCGACCCTGTAGAGTTAGTCATGGATTGACAGATAGATTCAATAGTGAAAACCGAAAAAAAAAACCATGTCAGTCAAATTACGTGGCTCGGTCAACTTGAGTTTACAGAATGGTGCGCATGCTACCATACGAATTCACGTAACTCCACCGAATTTATCACATAATGAAGACGGAAGGAGGAAAGTACGTGGCAGAGCCACGTAGGTAAGTCAAACCACATATTTCCGTTGGACCAGTTCGCCCACGTCGGAACAACGTATATATATAAATAGTTAAAATGATGCGGAAGATCCCCATAATAAACAATAATGGGGGGGTCATGTTAATAACATGAAATATACATAACGTCACTTCAACTACATCATAACCGAGGGTTGAACGAATAAGAGTTACATGTCTAATGATCGATGCGCCTTTTTGAGATATATTCTATGGGTTAGTGGAAGGAATATATGACATATATATATAAATGTAGATGCGCATTATAATGTGATAGTTCTTAAGTTAATATCGCCAAGGAATTTGGCATGCAAAATAATTTAAAAAAAATAAAGGGGTCGAGCCTATATATGATCTATCTATAGTTCCTTAAAGGAAAGAAATGCAAAGGACCATATACAATTAGTATAGGAGATAGATATATATATATATCTATATAATGATCTCCACTCATACATATATAGGTGTAGTAATGGCATTAAAATTTTATAGATATGGACACACACCAATGTATGTGTACAGTAGATAGAGAGTCTCCCAAATGTATTATTATTTGAGACTGCCTGCGTATATATCATGTATATGTGTGTATGAAACGATTCCATAGTATAATAGGCAGACAAAACCGCCACGGCGTCGTCCCCCATTATTGCATGGTATCTATATAATTCGTACAGGGCACTCATGGCTCGTATTGGTCGTATTATAACATGGCGGGGGTGGTGTATATTATTATTATTGAATTCAAAAATTTTTATACCCTTCAAAACTATTTACTTATGTTTGCATATCAAGTAATAAGGTCGGGCACGAAAGTTATACTATCGGCCTTATTATAACTTCTTACCCTATTCCTAGATATATAGGTTTATATGTATGCATCCAATTTTTGCTTATGAATGGAGCAAAATCATATATGCCATTTCTTGAAATGTTTATTCATAGTTTATAAGCGGTTATCCATGAAATTTCTATTGACATATATATATATATCGGTTGAAAATTATCATAGTTAGAATTAGTATAGCCTTTTTACTTGATTTGTATGTCCTTCCCATTATGAACAATTAAAGGAAATTTTCCTTATGGTGTTTCCTTTATTTAAATTTAGTACAAATGGCAATTTCAAATGTTATTCTTTCAAATCTATATATATATGCTTATACTTTAAGAAGTAAGTGAGGTTAGTGAACAACCATGTCTCACAATAGAACTATGGTTATACTATGGAAGAGTAAAGGAACCTCATTTTTTTTAATATTATAACGATATATATAAATGTAAATATAGGGTGTGAAGACATATAAGTGTCCCATATTAATTTCGATATGAGTATTCACTAATCATGAGAATAAAAGGGAAGCCCTAGTATTAAAAAAAAAAAAAAAAAAATATAGGTGGTATAATTGTAAGTGATATATGTAGGTATATCTGGTATGCAGGTATAAAAAGAAAAGGGGATGACTGAACCTAAGATCTACACTTATACACTTACCCTTTTAAATAATATATGGTGGAAAAATGTGGTGGAGTTATATATATGATGGAGTTTATATATTGTGGATTATATATATATGGAGTGGTTCTATATATATATGAAAAAGAGTGGATTTAATGATAGGAAATATAATGGTTAAAAAAAAAAAAAAAAAAAAAGAAGAAGGATTATTTTAAATTATGTGTAATATATATATGGTAGCATTTTAAAAAAAAAAAGCTTTGAATTTATATATGAATATATATAAATATGGGGATATATATATATATTCATATGTTCATAAAATTAATATTGCTAAGGCTATATATATATATATATATATATATATATATATATATATCATGGTTACTTATACGATAAGGTTTGGAAATATATATGATATATACAAACCTAGTGGATATATATATACATGCTCATGAGATGTATATTGCCCAAGGCTTGAGATGTAAGTAGTATATGAGTAAGTGGAAAATGTATTCCATAGATAAGGCCTGTATACTGCTATAAAAGAAAAGAAGATTGAAGTACAAGTTTTAATTACAATTAAATGGTTGATTTAGTAACTGTGGAACCATTACATAGAGTTAAGCATGAATGAATGAAAGGGTAAATTAAAATTTTCCTAATGAATTACTTAAGGAAGAATATTCTTGTGATAGTGGAAGAATGATTCTTAATTAGTTATTTATATTCTTCCAGTTGGTATATTTTATAAGTTTAGAGATAATGAGTAAAAGAATTGGAAAACAATAAAATGGAGAAGTGATATTTCACTCATAAGAAAATAAATAAATAAATAAAAGCATGAGAGATTTATGGGTTGCTTTTGGCTAGGAAAAAAAAATAGAATGATTTTATGCATTAGAAAAGAAGGAATTCTTTTATAACTCAGGAAAAAGTTAGAATACTTTTATGATTTATAAAATCTTTTCCATTTTAATTAATTCTATTTTAGTATATAAGTTGATGAGAGAAATAGAAGAGGGGAACTAGCAAAGCATGAACATACAATTAAAAGTAAATGCATAAATTCTGATGAGTCTTTGAAAAAGGGGAAACTCTATCAAATTTATTTTTGGCATTATCAAGTATTAATATTGGTGAATGTGATGAATTATAGAAATTACATTTATCACTAGAAAAGGAAACATGTATTCACACTATAAAAAAATTTTGGTGCAAATTTTATTAAAGTTAAATTTCTTGAGTCTTAAATTCAAAGACAGAGAAATGATGTGAATCATTCAGCTACAAACCGAGAGAAAAGAGGATGAGCTGTAATTTGGACTTGGGTGTGGGGTAAACCCATCAGCTCCAAATTTGTTCACTTAAGTTTTGAACTAGTGGGTACAATTTCATGTGAGAGGTAGGCATGGAATTGTAGAGATTATTAATGAAACTAGTTGTTACTAATTAAATTAAGTAACTAACAAAAGAAACAATGAAAAGATACTAGAAGTACAACTATAAAATGAGCAAGGGTAAGCATAACCATGCATATGATCCAATTGTTTTCTCTCATTTATGTGTACTAATGAAAAAGTTGAGAAATTGTTTAGACAAGTGTGTAGCAGGAAATTGGGCACTCTGGAAATGAAGAGGAAAAAGGTGAAGATAAAGCACCTAGAAAATCCAGAAAAGCTGAGCTGAACCAAGTTGCGTGAGGAAAGAATCTCACTGAAAAACAAGAAAGGATAAGTAGTGTACTAAAAGTGCACTAAACTATTATGAACCTGAACGGTTTGATTTATAACTGAATGTCTTAAGTTATTGAAATGCAGAATGCTGTTGTGAATTATCAATTATATGTACCTGATCTTACTTACATTGGTATGAATTGTGGACAGAGAAACCAGAATAAAAGATCTTCCATACAGACTTCTTGCAAAGAAGTAGGAAGAGAACCAACTGCATAAGGCATCAGTAAATAGAGGGGAGGCAGGAGAATACTCTGCTAGAAACTAATGGCTTATACATTAGCCCTGCCCTTGCTTATTAAATTTCCTGATATATTTCATGTCTCCTTGTTGGAAAGGAAACGTTATAATTTTTGTACATGATGCTTCTCACATGATTGATTTGAATTGTGGTCCAGGGGGAACCAGAAGAGGAATTTCCTTCCAGAGTCGCCTCAAAGATGAAAGCGAGAAGGAATTGAATTGCGAAAACGAACAGTAGCTAGAGTAAAGGTGCAGTGGAGCACTTTACTGCTGAAAAGCTACATGGAACAGAGAAGCTAAGATGATGGAAAAGAATTCATAATTAAGTTCAAGATGAACTAAGTCGATAGTTGTCAACACCGAGGACGGTGTTTATTTTCAGAGGGGGAATATGTAACACCCCCAAGTTCTATGCTTTTCAAATTAGACATTTCAACATACATCCATAGGGGAGTGGACCCCAATGGATAATTGTTATGTGGATATGGTTAAATACTTAATTATGAAAAATAAATAAAATATTGTGCATGCCCTATGACCAGATGAGAAAGTGAGATCATATGCCTAATCCATGAGGTGATGGAAAAGGAAAAAAGACTTTCCCCAAATCTTTCAAAAATCCTTGAAAGAAATTATTTCTAATTTAGATTTTTGAGGAAAAATCTAAATTTCCCCAATGAAGAGGAGTAGTTGGGAAGAGGTGAGAAAAAAGCTGGAAAAGATGAGGAAAAGCTTAAAGCAGCTTTAAAGAGTCCCAAAATGGGAAGCCTAGGCTAAACAGGAATAAAGCATCCTGAAATTCTGGACGCAGAATTGGAAACAGGCTTTGGGGAAAGCACAGCTTAAATAAGCTGCTCAAGAACAGATTGAGGTTAGTCTGTTCTGGGGAGGATCTCTGCTCGGGGGTGAATCCTGGGAGATAAAAAGGATTCTAAGGTTGGGAGGACTGGTCATGGTGGAGGTGTGCATGTATAAATTTGGAGATATCTGTAAGTCTGTGTTAATCATATCCCTGTTTTTATGAAATGATGATGTTATATTCCTTTACTCAATTTATGAAATTGTGATATGATATTCCTTTATGCAATTTATGAAATTGTGATGTTATAGGCTTTTATGAAATTTATGAAGTTGTGATGTTATAGTACATTATGTAATGTATGAATTGTTATGTTAGGTTGCATTGTGCAACTATTAGATGGATTAATGGTTCAGTAACTTCTGTAATTGCAACCACAGCTATTGACAGTAGAGACAAATGGTTGAGTGTAGAGATGAGTACATTGTAATAATGATGGTTGAGATGATAGATTAATTGAGCAGCCAATATAATAACCATGTATAGGTATATATGGCTATCTTCTAAAGGAGTATTCAATTCTATGTGTATAAACAGAAGATGTTAACAAATCAGTACCCACGAACATTAAGTTCCAAATAAATTAATCTATCATAACAATACTGATGGCACAAAATTCACTGTGATCAATAACAGAAAGTAGGGAACAACAACCCTCAGCTGTGTCACAATGGTCAGAATTGTAAAAATTAGAATTTACAGTATTCTATTAAATGTAATGGTACACATATGGAGGTAGCAGTTGAATCCTAACTAAGTACGAGGATTAATAATAGGGATTCTAAACTATCCAGTTCAATATTCTCTCCCTCCAATGGAGTGAAGCAAGAGGAGCTGTTTCCTAGTTCCCCCTGGAACAGTTGAATCTGTACAAAAAATATCACACATGTTGAATGTCTATAACAGTCAAATAAGGGGGAAAAAGCCTATTGCAAAATTTGTTGTGTAATAACAGTCTGTGTGAAGGAAGATTGTAGGCATGTGTAAACTACCATGAACAGAGCATCTGGTTATCATCCATAGAACTACTGGGGAAGTAGTGGAGCAATGGTGGTGAACCACGTAGAGATAGATGTATGCGAGGAGGCCTACATCTATACTTCGATGCTGAAACTTTAACATATTGAACATATTAGCAGGCCGGCAAACTGGGAAGTTTGATTAAGGGCCTAGTGATCATCCTGCACAGAAAACCTGAGACATGCAAGGTAAAATATGTAGGTATATAAGTCTACTATATGAACTGAGAAGAGGGGATGTTAAGCCCAAAAATCCTCATGGAAATTCTTGTATTCCAGGGCTGTCTGTAGGTACTGAAAAGAATCGAAACCCCAGATAACAGTCTGCATTGTGGCTGATGCAGTATAAAAATTTTAATTGTTATCGACGCGGAAAGCGGAGAATGTTAAGTTATGTTATATGGGTAGCACTCATCGTAGGGGTGATGAATATAGACCTATTAGGAATATATACCTTAAGAGAGACCTGTTGAATCTCATTCGGAGTAAAATGAAATAATTTTAGAAGAGGAGTTAAGAATTTTAGGAAGAGTAAACATGAGGATGAAGTGTAACGGATGTTATTAAATAATAACATAATCCTATGAAAAAAAAAATGGGTTTGGGAGGCGTGACAAACATGGTTGACCCTCTGGTGCAGATTCAAATATTCCATGGGAAAACTAGGAAACAGATCCTCTTGCTTCAGTCAAATGGAGGTAGAGAATACTGAACTGGATAGTTTAGAATCCCTAGAGTTATATCCTCGTACTTAGGTAGGATTCAACTTTCTGCTTTCATATGTTTGCACTTACATTTAATAGAATAATTTAAATTCTGAATTCTACAATTCTTTCCATTGTAACACAGCTGACATACTGAACCCCATACTGCTATCATAGGGTTGTTGTTTCCTACTTTCTGTTATTGGTTACAGGGAATTCTGTGCCCTCAATATTGTTATGATAGGTTTAGTTGTTTGGTACTTGCTGTTCATGGGTACTGTTTTGTTAACATTTTCTGTCTATACATATTCCTTTAAAAGATAACAAGCTACACCTGTACATAGTTATTAGATTAGCTGTTCAAATGATCTACCATCTCTAACTTCATTACTACAAGGTACTCATCCCTATAATCCAACCATTTGTCTCTGCTATCAATAGCTTTAGTTTGCAATTACATGAACAAATAATCAATCTAAAATTTGCATAATTATCCATAACATAACAATTCATAAATTGCATAATGAACCATAACATCACAATTCATAAAACAGGAATATATTTAATACACACCTGTAGAAATCTCCCAAAATTATGCATGCATACCTCTACTATGACCATTCCTCCCAACCTTAGATTTCGTTTATCTCCAGAACTCACCCCCGAGCTGAGATCCTCCCAGAACAGACTAACCTCAATCTGTTCTGGAGCAGCTTATTTAAGCTGTGCTTTCCCCAAAGCCTGTTTCCAATTCTGCGTCCAGAATTTCAGGATGCTTTATTCCTGTTTAGCCTAGGCTTCCCATTTTGGAACTCTTTAAAGCTGCTTTAAGCTTTTCCTCAGCTTTTCCAGCTTTTTCTCACCTCTTCCCAACTACTCCTCTTCATTGGGGAAATTTAGATTTTTTCCTCAAAAATCTAAATTAGAAATAATTTCTTTCAAGGATTTTTGAAAGATTTTGGGGAAAGTCTTTTCCTTTTCCATCACCTCATCGATTAGGCAAGTGATCTCACTTTCTCATCTGGTCATAGTGCATACACAATATTTTATTTATTTTTCATAAATAAATAGTTAACCACATCCACACAATAATTATCCATTGGGGTCCACTTCCCTTTGGATTTATGTTCAAATGTCTCATTTGAATAGCATAGGAGTTAGGGGTGTTACAGTTAGTAAATGAAGAAACAAAATTATGAAGTATGGTTGAATGGATAACATATATATAATAATGTATATATGTATCCTAAACAAATAGCATTCATTCCGCTATATGTTCTTTATCAAGGATATGATAAAGGACACTGAAATCATAATTTTGTGGAGTCATATGAATATAATATTTTCATACATGATAATTTATTTAGGTAAATAAATTTCAAACTTTATACCCAAGGGATTAAGGAAGAAGAATAAATTCACTAGGCAATACTACAAGTGAATTTACCTTAAAAAGTTTACAAGTAAAAGTGGAATGACATATTTCACCATATTGCTGGAATATTATTACTCTAATTATGGTTAAAGGAGTAAGAAACACTATGGTGGTAGATTAAGGGAAAAAAAATTGGATGTTGGTATTTGGTAAATTTACCAGGATGATTTTCAAGTCATGTATATTTAAGTCATGACTAAAGTATTTGGTTATAAGCATATTTTAGTTCATGTACGTGGAAATTAAGGAAGTGGAAATATTAAACACATACGGTATAAATCATTGGTTAAATAATTGATTGGGTTAGTAATTGTGGATCATTTCATAGTAGAATGTGGACCCATTACATTGAGTAAATCAAGGGATAAATCCAACTTTCCTGCTGATTTAGTTAAGGAAAAATTCAAAACCTAATAATTTTTTTTCATGAAAAAATAGTTATGAAAATTATCATGCATGGATAAGAATCCAATGGAGCACAATTAAATTCCTATATATATTATACTCCATTTATCAAGTTAACCATGGTTTTAGGATGTAAGTGGTCTTTGTTAGAAACCATGTGTTGTTTATATAAACCATGGGTTGATTCCTAATGATTAATGAAATTCACATATAGATATAATTGGTGAATCATCATTGGAATTAGTAAAGCATGAACATACAATTAAAAGTAAATGCATATGATTCGTTGAAAAAGGGGAAATTGTGTCAAATTTATTTTTGACATTATCAAGTATTAATACTTGTGAATGTGATAAATTATAGATATTATATTTATCAGTATAAAAGGAAACATGTATTCACACTATAAATTTTTGTTGGTGTAAATTTTATTAAAGTTAATTTTCTTGAGTCTTAAATTCAAAGACAGGGAAATAGTGTGAAATCATACAGCTACAAACCGAGAGAAAAGAGGATAAGCTGTATTTGGACTTGGGTGTGGGGGAAACCCAGGAGATCCAAATTTAATTCACGTAAGTTTTGAACTAGTGGATACAATTCATAAAAGCTGTTAGAGAAAAAAAAAAAACTTTCATGTGTGGAGTAAGAATTGAATTATAGACATTATTAACGAGTCTGGTTATTACTAGTTAAATTGATTGGCTAACAAAAAGAAACCATGAAAATATACTACAAGTACAGCTATGAAATGAGAAAGGGTAGGCATAACCATGCATATGATAAAATTGTTTTCTCTCACTTATGAGTACTAATGAAAAAGTTGTAAAATTGTTTATCCAGGTGTGTAACAGGAAATTGGGCACTCTGGAAACAAAGAGGAAAAAAGGTGAAGATAAATCACCTAGAAAATCAAGAAAAGCTGAACTGGACCAAGTTTAGTGAGGAAAGAATCTCACTGAAAAACAAGAAAGGATAAGTAGTGTACTAAAAGTGCACTAACTATATTGAACCTGAATGGTTTGACTAATAACTGAATTTCTTAAGTTATTGAAATGCAGAATGTTTTTGTGGATTATAAATTGTATATACCTGATATTACTTACATTGGTATGAATTGTGGACAGAGAAACCAGAATAAAAGATCTTCCAGACAGACTTCTTGCAAAGAAGTAGGAAGAAAACGAACTGCATAAGACATCAGTAAATAGAGTGGAAGCAGAAGAATACTCTGCTGGAAACTAATCAGGACGAAGAAGAAATCTTTGCCAAAGTTGAAAAATCAACGTCAAAGTGTAACAATGAGGAAGGTGTTGGAAAGGAGGGAAACTAATGGCTTATAAACTAGCCCTACCCTTGCATATTAAATTTCATGATGTGTTTCATGTCTCCTTGTTGGAAAAATAAAAATAAAAATTATAATTTTTGTACATGATGCTTCTGAAATGATTGATTGGAATGTGGTCCAGGTGGAACCAGAAGAAGAATTTCCTTCCAGAGTCGCTTCAAAGATGAAAGCGGGAAGAAATGGAATGTGCAAAATCGAACAGTAGCTGGAGTAAAGGTGCAGTGGAGCACTTTACTGCTGAAAAGCTACATGAAAACAGAGAAGCTAAGATGATGGAACATCATCCATAATTATGTTCAAAATAAACTCAGAAGATAGTTGTCAACACCGAGGACGGTGTTTATTTGCAGAGGGGGAATATGTAACACCCCCAAGTTCTATGCTTTTCAAATGAGACATTTGAACATAAGTCCAAAGGGGAGTGGACCCCAATGGATAATTATTGTGTGGATGTGGTTAACTATTTATTTATGAAAAATAAATAAAATATTATGTATGCACTATGACCAGATGAGAGAATGAGATCATATGCCTAATCCATGAGGTGATGGAAAAGGAAAAAGACTTTCCCCAAATCTTTCAAAAATCCTTGAAAGAAATTATTTCTAATTTAGATTTTTGAGGAAAAATCTAAATTTCCCCCAATGAAGAGGAGTAGTTGGGAAGAGGTGAGAAAAAGATGGAAAAGCTGAGGAAAAGCTTAAAGCAGCTTTAAAGAGTCCCAAAATGGGAAGCCTAGGCTAAATAGGAATAAAAGCATCCTGAAATTCTGGACGCAGAATTGGAAACAGGCTTTGGGGAAAGCCCAGCTTAAATAAGCTGCTCCAGAACAGATTGAGGTTAGTCTGTTCTTGGAGGATCTCTGCTTGGGGGTGAATCCTGGGATATAAAGAGGATTCTAAGGTTGGGAGGACTGGTCATAGTAGAAGTATGCATGCCTAATGTTGGAGATTTCTGTAAGTATGTATTAAGTATATCCCTGTTTTATGAGTTGTGATGTTATGGTTCATTATGCAATTTATGAATTGTGATGTTATGGTTCATTATGCAATTTATGAATTGTTATGTTATGGTTCATTATGCAAATTTTAGAATGATTATTTGTTCAGTAACTCATGTAATTGCAAACTAAAGCTATTGATAGCAGAGACAAATGGTTGGATTATAGGGATGAGTAGTTGTATTAATGAGCTTAGAAGTTAGAATGAATCAAACATTTAGTCTAATAGCCTCTTGAGTCATGAAATTGTTTATTATTTAAAAATTCTTTAAATCACATGTATATGAAAGATATGTAGACAATTAGTGCAATTTTCTTAACAAACATATCTTTGCAGATTGATAGCATTGAAAATAAAAGCATAACCTTGTGGGCAGCTGGACAGGTGCATACCCAGGGTATGATAGGTGTAGGGTTTTCTTGAAAATCATTCTAAGTAAAGTGTCAAATATAGCGAGTTGATCTAACTTCTCTTGGAATGAGGATCTAACCAAATGATTCTAAACTAGCCGGGTTCAATATTCTCTACCTCCACATTGATGGAGAGCGAAGAGGTATTTCTACAATTTCTCTTCAGAACGATTGAATGCATGCAGTGTCACACATGTGGAATGTTTATGTGATGAAAAATAAGGGGGGAATCCTATTGAACAATCTATTGTGTGATAAAAGTTTGTGTGAGGGAAGATTGTAAGCATATGTAAAAATACAATGAACAGAGCATCTGTTTACCGTCCATATAAACTGCTGGGAAAGTAGTTGGAGTAATGGAGGTTAAATGAGTATAGATAGATGTAAGCGAGGAGGTATACATCTATACCTCGATGCTGCAACTTTAAAATGTTGAAAATTTTATAAGGCCTGCAAACTGGAAAGTTGAGGAAGGGCCTAGCAAAGCAGCTAGAGTTGGACAAACCTCTGAAAAGAAAAACCTGAGAAATACAAAGTAATATATATAGATATATATAAGTCTACTATATGGACTGAGAAGAGGGGAGGTCAAGCCCAAAAAAATTCTCCTGGAAATTTTTGTATTCCATGGCTGTCTATAAGTACTGAAAAGAAGCTAAACCCCGGATAACAGTCTGAACTTTGTAAGTCTAGACAGGTTATGAAAATGAAAAAAAAAAAATGGGTCTGGGAGACGTGACAAAGTGATAGTCTAAGGTGGCTCTATTTGAGACAATGTAAGCTTCCAAAGAATGTCTTGCACTAATAACATGAGCATGAATACATTCCTAAAAGTGAGAGTCTAAAATGACTATTTGAAACTATATAAGCTTCCAAAAGAATGTCTTGCACTAATAACATGATCATGGAAATCAACTTACAATCATTGGAGGATGGTATCTTGACTCATAGACATCAAATATTGCTCTTAGTAATTTAACAAACTATGTTTTTTAATTAGTTTGTTCATTTCAACATACATATTTCCAAAACTATAATAATAAAATAAAACTTCACATAACTGTAATATTTCTAAAAGGATTTGGGGGAAGTGTGTATGCTATGATGTTGAGTGCCTTACGGAGGACAATAATATCAATCTTGCTCTTTATGTAGTTCTCCTTCACACTTCCCCAATTGTACATGTATTGAGAAAACACTCACCATAATCGAACGAGAGATATTCTTGGGGCTTCATTCTTGCCTATGAAAGTGAGTTAAAATATTCAATTCTGTGGTAATTACAACCCATCCTTCGATGTGTCTCTTGCTAGCTTTCTTGATTACATTGTAAACCATTCCACACTATCAAAGTATACCTCTTGATGTGAATTGTACAAGCAAGATAGTTAATTTACAAAGATAGTTAGGAAAGGAACTTTTCTTCGAGCAGGTAACCAAGCATCAAGTTTGATGTCTCATCAACTCCTCCTCTCATCATACGAATACTTCATTGGGAATTATCCTACGGCCCCGTTTGTCATGGTGTTCGTGGGCATCATGGCTCTCATTTTTACGGCAGAGCTTTGCTTTCTCCCCGTCTGTCGACCTCTGCAATCACATTCCGGTGCATAGCGCCCATTTTCTTTCCAAAGCTCGCCAGGCTTCTTACTGCATCACAACCATTATCCTTGTGGAATTAGGAGAAAATACTCTAGCTGTTGTTCTTCCCCTCTTTAATCATATAGACTTCGAAGCTCTGCAAGTGCCGGCCAGTGGATGGCTCATGCCGAGCGAGAAACCAAGGATGTTGCGGACGACAAACATGGAAGCTTGGACCAACGATGATCATCGGACGGTCGGAGGAAGATATGGAAGCCTACGGTGCCCAATTGTTGAAGAATCTCCTCCTCTCCTCTGTTTCTTAACATGCTCGGGATTTACGTTTGAGTTTTTTTTTCCCAATGTTTGGATTACCCACAGTATAATAGATTGTTGTTGATAATTTTGTTAATTTTGTTTATATGAGACTATTTTGAAGAGCCGGTTCCCCTACGTGGGTGGCTAATTTTCTATATGTTTGGAAAACAAGTATGTTCGAGCTCTTAAGTGAGAATGCCCATAGTTGGGCCGGTACTGCATAGGCAGTGCCTCCATGTATTTGTCATTAATAGAATTTAGTCCCTAGGTTAGAAAAAAAATATTCAAAGAAATAAACCCAGAAAGTTTTGCTTGTGTAATCCATCAATGAAAGTCGGCATATAGTGGTTGCTTCTTCGTGATGGTGTTTACATTAGTCCTTACAAAATATAAATGGAAAATTTCTAAAAGTGCCTTTGCCCATGGGCTCTTTCTTGATCGAAATATTTCTCTTTGTGTTGTTTTCCCAAGATGCGGCCTTCACATAGGGCATGATTTCTCAATCAATAGTAATCCCTTTACCATTCCCTTTCTGTCACAACAAAATTTGACCTCGAAGTTGAGATGTCCAAATCTCAAATACCATAACCAATTTTCATCTTTCTTTTTCTTTGGAATGTCTCTTGTGTCTCTGTTTGCCATTTCATCTCCTTTCCTCAAATACGTTCTCATCTTGAGAAGGGAAATTTTTTTCTTGTCATCTTCACTTATCTTGATACATTGCTTTCTTCAGTAGTTTTATCCATGATGGTGCATACATCATATTCAAAGAAAAATTGTACCACTTTTGAATGAGTTTTTCCAATACCCAAAGAGAGTTAGCAACACGCCACAGGCACCACAGTGTATACATACGTGTGGATCTTCCTTCTCCTTTCTTTGTGAAAACACTTATATTGCCTTTCCATGGTAGAACCTTACTTTCTGTCCCCAGTATTGTAGAGACTTTACATTTCATCTAACGGGGGAAAACATAATGTTTCCGGGTCATATGGTTGCTACATCTAAATCTAGAAACCATATGTATTCATTCATTGTTGACCATATTACATGCTAAAAACAACTTCTCTTGATTGATGTTTTCTTTAGTAAATTATTGTGGTCTATTACCCATGTCACTTTGTTTTTTTATTCCTATATTCATTGGCATAATGACCGCCATACTTCTTACAATAATGACATTGGACTTGGAATTTATCATACCTTTCCATGTGCTTGATGTTGTCCTCCTCGTTAGCTACTACCTTGGCCTTGGTTCTAATTTTGGTTGTTTCCTTCCATGAGTATTTGTAGGTTGTTTCTTCCTCTCTTGTTTTAGCTTCTGCCTCTTCATGCCTACTCTGCTTCAATTTCCTCTCGCCAGCCTCTTCCTCTTCCAAAGGACATTTGGGTCTTCAGAATGCTCCAAAGATGAGTTTGTTGTTCTACAATCTTTGTTCGCATGTGTCATAATTGATGCTTAAACTCATCTCAGCCCCATAAATTTTGAGAGATCCTTTGTCTCTTCAACAGTTTGGCAGCTGTCACATCAAACCTTGAGGGTAAGCTCCTCGATAATTTCTCCACTATTCTTCTTTCTTATACTATCTCTCCATCATATCTTATTTTAGTTTAAGCCAATCGATAGAGTAAGAATGATTCTGTTAATACCGATTGTCTTTCATGAAATGACTTCAAAAATCCCTTCCTCATTAATTGAAGCTTTTTTCTTTACCTGCCTCATACCTTCGTGGGTTGTGCAGAGGGTATCCCACATCCTTGGACTTCTTGGCTACTACAATCCTTCGAAAACACACTTTCATACAATGTGATAGAGATAGAAAGAGAATTTTGAGTCCTTCTCCCTGTTCTCTTTAGAAAATCATCTCTTACTGTTGTGAAGGCATTAAATACATTTTTATCTATTGATTCTTTCTTCCTAGACCATCCTCAATAGCTCCCATAAATATTGGGAGGCAAGTAAACTCTCCTTGTGATTTCCAAATAGTCATAGTTCTTCACATTAATTTCGTGAGTTGATTATTTCCTATACTGGGTAACGTGACGGCTCTGCCACCATGCCAAGCTTACTAAACTATGCTCTAAACTTAGTTTGTGTTTTTAAATAAAACTTCTCTCTTGCTTGAGAGATAAACTACTGTATTCAAAAATACTTCTCTAGACTACTTTTTTTAAACATAAAGATTTGTTTTTAAACACGGTCTTTCTTTGCGCCTTCATTCTTTAGGTAGTATGACATGTCTTCCTTGACTTATTTGACAACCAAAGAGGCTTTGGACTGGCTCTAATACCATGTTGGGATTTTGAAGTATTCCAAATGTGAAAAGGAATACAAATTCCCCAACTTCAACACAAGATTCAATTAAAAATTTGCTGAACATAGGTGCATAAAAAACTTCTTTCATTAAACTTGAAAAGCTGTTATAGAGATTCTAAAAGAATGTTTGTTCTAGAATTTACAAAAAAAAATTACAAGCACTTCAAAAATACACATGTTGTGTTGCTTCATATCACCTCCCGGTTCATGAAATTTTCCAAAAGTTATATTTTCCGCTTATTCCTTGATATATTCTTTAACTTTTACTATCCTTTCATTTCCATCGCTTTTAATAACATTTAATATTTTCCATGTGTACGGTTCACCTATATATAAGATACCATGCCTCTCTTAAGGCCTACTTGATCATTTTCAAGCGATCATACATATACCACCTATGTGTCAACATATAACACCTATATACAATTATAAAACCTACATGTATATTAATAAAGATGCAACCCAAGTATGGTTATCAATTGAAAAAATTAATTGAGATGTGCATAACTCTATCGTAACCTTTATATATATAAATACCTCATCTATATTTATATATATATCCTTAGATAATACTATGGACGCACATCAATATATATAGCTTACCTATTCCATACACATATGTTTATGTCACATGTATACATATATATAACCTTGAATAACTTACTTACTGCGCATGTGTAGTTATACACGTACATTTATCATCGTTATAATATATTTTAATGCACACATCCCTATATAAAGCGGCATCCCATAGAAATTGTAATACCATATATTTATATAACACTATGATATACATTATACAACTTTCATAATTCATATTATATAACGTGAGCGCGCACGTATGGGGTGACACCTATCTATATATATATATTTAAAAAACCCCCTTGTTATACATTAGCACGCAAGTCGTGTAATTATAACAGCGATCTATATATCATGGCTTATATTATTGAACACCGCCTCCTCCTTTCATTTAACACGTCGATTATTGATTTTCTGTTCTGTGGCTTAACACGTTGGCATGACTATGTCGACGTGGAGCTTACGACGACCGTCCATTGACATATACCTGTGATTGGGGAAATGCATTATTGCTATGCGGATGCGCGTGACAGTAAGGTATGTTGAGAATCACTTTCGAATGTGGCTACAAACCTGCCATTCATCCTACTCATCAATTTTAGTGGAGTGGTTTTAATATTACCTTCGTCTCTCTAATGCGCAGCTGTTTATAGCTTTGCTCTTGTCATTACGCACGGTGTAGATAGTACGCACAACAGCGGTCACAAAATATGCGTGTTGATATTACTTACCTCCTATGTCCCAATTCACGTTATTCTGCTTTGAACAGTTCTATCAACTGCAGATTGTTTATACACCAATCTACTTATGCGTCTTGTTTGTTGACGAGAGCAATGACATGAGGTTGTGATCGTATGCTATGATTTAACATGTACTTCATGATAGGCTGATGCTTTTGTTCTTTTTGGTTGCGAAGCGCAAGTTCCTTGTTTTGGAGAGTTAACCCGCCAGATGCGGCGTGCTACGTAGGTACACATTACGTGGCACGTTCATTTTCGCTATTCTCTGCTTTGACGATGCGGAGTACGTCAAACCACTGCATTTGAACCATTTGAATTCTGGGGTTATCCTACCACCGTATGAATTCTGAGCGTGCCTGCCAGTCGGATGGTACGAGAAGGAGCCGATCCTTGCAGCTATGCGGACTATATCGTACTAGTAGATCGATGCAGCTGATTTTTTCGGATACGACACAAGGATTTTACGACTTCTGGGCGGTGGGATTAGGGTTTCCTACCCATACGGCCCCAGTTCCTCGTGGCAAGAATTTGATATCCTTCCTATTGTTCTCACTTTAAGTATCTATATAACGAGTTCGATACAAAGTTAGATCTGTTCTGATCGTTACGGTTGTCATTGTTCTCGATTTCTTTTCCTACGGCGGGATTCGTTCCCGTTGTGTGGTGCGAGAGATAATACAACAACGTGCGGAAATTTGAAAATCTTCTGCTGCGTAAGAAAACTACGTACGTGGGTTTATCGTTTTCCTTTAACCCTCCTCTATCGTGTTTTATGCGGCATTTTCTTCGAATAACTCAAAAAGGTGTTATAAATTCGTTTCCGAGTTATTCATGCGAGAGGTTTCGGAAGAAAGGGTTTCTCGGTAAACTCTCTTTAGGTTCAAACCTCTCCTTGTCTTTATTTGTGTACATAAGGAGTGATACATTGATGATTTAGCGAGTTGTTTGACTCTCTGCATTTGAGTCACATATTTACTGTTCTCGAAACGCATTACCATAGATGTAATTCGTGCTCTGTCTACGCACGTCGACTCCTAACATTTTTTTTTCGGTCTTTCTATGCTCGCGCCGGCCGGATCGTGTTTGACCCCTTTGAAGTATGTCCACTACGATTCTTGATATTCTTTTTATATAAAGCGAATCCATATGCATTTTTTTATATGCTGCTCTCATTAGCTTAGCTCGGTCATTTTCTCCCATCAAAAACTGTTGTTTTTGTTTCGGTTAGTGTTGATACATGCATTCCTCATGAAAAGGGTCGCATAGGCTGTCGCATTTCGAGTTGATTTGTTTATCTTTGGTTATATATAAACATCTCCTTCGTAATATAGCGCGGCCTCTGTAGAAGTTAATTTGTTTTAGCCTAGAAAAGCTTCACTGCCTACGGTATTGGCAAGAATTTTCTTCTCTTTAAAAATAGTTTGACTATGCGGTGTTTTAAACATATTGTAGTATTTGCTCGGAAAAAACCTACTTGCTGAGTGTAAATGTTTACCAAGGGTATGGTAGAAAGGATTCGTTTTAATTTTATATCCATGTACAATGGTCTGACCCCATTTTCCAATGAGGTTTGACTGTACGCTTCATATTTGCTGACAGAATTCTTGTATCTATACAATGTGTACGTCTCACTCATAATTTTCAATAAATAGTCATGTGAATGAATATACATAATAGTGTTACACGAGTTATTGCAATCGGGCTCATACCATATGTTTAACACGGTTATTTATTGTTTCTTTTTTTTTTTTGATTGCCCATTGACATATGAGATACATATTCACTTGGTTCTTTAACCTATAAGGTTTTTATATATTTTCGTGTTCTATACGTATTTTTTTACCATGCAAGTTTCGATTTTGTACATAGCTCATTATAGTCTAGAAGTTAAAGAACCTACTTGCACACTAGATTTTGATCTTGTTAACATATATATGTTTTGTTAAATGCTATTCATGTATGCAATGGTTCATTTGATGAGGGTTCATTAACCATAAATTTTATCTATAGCCATACCATTTATTTCCAAAGGTTAGGGATGAAGTTAAAATGCAAAATGTTCTACACTTGCTATAGTGTTATAACCCTTCTCTAGTGGAGATTTGCTTTGAGGTTTAATAAGGGAATTACTATACATGTTCTAGAGTCCTCTTAAATTCTACTTTTCTTTTAAGGGTATACTAATAGGTAGTTAATAGTACTTGGCTAGAGGACATTAATTATAAGTCAAATGTTTTGCTATGATTAGTTTTTCAAGTCGAAAGGATGGAATTTATTAAATTTAATCTGTACCCTTATAAATGTTATAAAAATCATATAGAGTAGACTTACTCTTTTTCTGCTTAAATTTTGTGATGCCATATTCTAATATCTTACTTTCTTCACTTTTGGTTATGTATCATGTATACTTGATTCTGTTTATAATATTTTTCTAACATATGAAAGAGCATAAAATATCCCACTTGTGTCTTGAGAAGCAAAATAATATTTTGTTATCCATGGGGACTAAGTAACTTGATTTAGCAGGCCTTGGTTTAGAGTTTACGGAGTTTCTGCTCTATGGATTTATGGTCTGCTTCATGAGAATACGGAAGGTGAATGCCTTGGGATGGACTCGTAAATGTAGTACTACAATCACTCATACAAATTCTCTTGATTTTATATGTAGCTAATTCATACCATCATAAAATAGAATAACAAGAATTTGAACATACCTACAATCTGCAAATGACCAACCTCCCAACCTTGAAATCCTCTTTATCTCCGGGATTCACCCCCAAGCGAAGATCACCTCCTAGAACGGATCCTTTGATGCGGCAAGACCTTGACTTGTTAAGCTCGCATATTTCCCCAAAGCATGTTTCTGATTACTGCGTCCCGAATAGCGGAGATGCTTTCTTTCTTCATTGCTAGGCTTCCCATCTTGGGACTCTTTAAAGGCACTTTAAAGCTTTCCTCGACTTTTCGACTTTCTCACCTCTTCAACTAATCCTCTTCATTGGAAAATTTGGATTCCTCCTCAAATCTAAATAAATTTCTTTCAAGGATTTTGAAAGATTTTTGAGGTTGTTGTGTATCCATCTCATGGATTTGGCAAGTGATCTCTAATTCTCCCATCTTGGTCAAATTGCACAATCATTTTATTTATTTTCTCAAATAAAATATGAAAATACATTCACACCATACTTATCCCTTGGGGTCCACCCCCTTTAGGATTAAATTTCAATGTCTAACTTTAAAATTTCAACACACAAATTGGGGGTGTTACACTTCAAAACTTTGTTTTACAGTTTTGCTCACTATATTCAAAATGCACACACACAGTCTTTTTTATGTTTCACTTCCTTTGGGCATATACAACAACACACAGCTCTCACACTCTCTATTTACACAATCCCAACATTCTTTTCTTTTTGCCTTTCGGGCATATATATCGCATTGCTTGCTATTGCAAAACACACTAACTTTATATATATTATAAACATTGAGAATGTTTATAATATATATATTAAAACATATATATTAATCCTAAATCAAAAGACTTAACAAAACATGTGTCGCGGAATTTTAAAATAAAAACATTAAACATAAAACAAAAAAATTTTAAATGTCTCAAACCTCATATGAAAGCCTTTTCACGGATTTGGAGGATTCTTTATATAAAACGGTTTTAGAATTTATCACATCCATTTCTGATGTGGGTGACTGACATGCAAACCATGCGAAATGGATTTCTATTGAGCAGTGAGTGGAGCCCGTGACGATATCAATTGTATTTGACAAAGCATTATCGCATCGCAATCTATATGGTTTGGTCTTTCCGGGCGGTTCGGTAATAAACTTAATATATTACGCGTGCGATATGAGATATGTGTTATCGACAATATCGCATCAAATGAAACAACGAAACTTGTGATGGTGCAGAAAGGATATGCGAAGTTGCGAAGTTGCGATGTTGCGAAGTGAATTCCTCATCGTAGTTGGTGGTGTTTAATGGTGGTAGGTGATGCGGTTTAAATGGAGTGACGATGACCTCGTTTCTAACTGAGAAAAGTCATGGCTACGGTCTTCAAAAAAATGATTTTTGTAGGCTCATTTAACTCGGGAATTTATTGCGAGATGGAGTGTAAACATAGCTCAAATATTTTCACTGTTGTTTGTTGTCCTCTAGTATTCCATACATTGTCTACTTGCAAGTGAATTTAATATTTCAACATTTTTTCATTTAATAACGTCAAACACAATGCCAAACTTTAATAATATAACATATCAATATTACATACGTGATAGTGTTACACCTTTTGTGAAACTACCAGATAAAACCATACAACTTTTTATTGATTGGATTTTATAGTTTTTTGAATGAATTTTTAGATTAAATATATGTGTTTTAGTGGGGTTACTTAACTATATTGTTGTGATTTCTAGAATATTCATGGACATGAGCGAGTCATTTTTTTGTATAGTTGATTTCCTACTAAACCCTTTCTTGTCTAGTGTCCAACCTAACATATTAGAAGCAAATCACCTTTCCATTCTTCAATATCTTATGCTCTTGGAATTCCTTGGAAAATGGGCTTCGAGATATAATATGAGCCACTTAGTAAATTAGAGGGACGGCCATGCCATGCACGTGACACTTCGTTGAGGCACCACACACAAAGGATGTGTATTAGGGGAGAAAATATTGCGTTCAATGGGGTGGTTTAAACTTTATGGCCATATTCATATAGTCCAATTTTCTTAGTTAGCGGGCATCAAGGAACACAATGATTTCTTTGTTAAATATCGGGGCTATGTAGAGATGATATACAAATCCCTTCTTTGACATCTAAGCCTCTAAAGCTTAGAAATAACTCATATGTCCATGTTCTCCACATTTTGAGTGCCATTCGGAAAGAAAAAATATTAATTTGTTGCTCATAAACACCTCATATCTCCATTCCTTCTAAAGTCCCCACTATCATTCAATAAGGAAAAAATTAATATGTTACCTTGAGAAGGGGTGAGTCTGATAAACCTTATATGGAGCTACCCGGGTTGGAGGCTAAGACTCAAGCATTATATGGAGCGTTTGACAAAAGGTGCATCTTGGAGCACTTTATGAGGAAACCAGATTATAAGTGCATCGTGAAGTGTTTTATGAAACCATACACTTTTTCAGTTGGGTAACTTTTCAATTAGTAAAAAAGACGGAGAATACGTAAATCCCTACCTAGCCGCATATCAACCATTGGGTTGGGACCAAGTTGTAAATCCTATTGGAGAACCAATTGAACCAATTGAATGAATCCCATAATCACGAACGAGAGGAAGAGAATCTTTAGGTATATGACAAACCCAATTCTCGATGTTGATCATGGCCATTTAATATTTAAAAGTGATTATTAATTAAAATTATTTTATTAAAATATTTCATATAAATATATTTAAAAAATTTGAAGTATGAGATATTTAGAAAAATTTTAAATTAAGATTTTAAAAAATAATAATTAAAAAAATATTTATGAAAACATAAATTTTAACATAAGACATTAATCATAACTATTTAAAAAAAATAATAATTTTTTTAAACAAATTTGTTAAATTTTATATAGGATGAGCTTTCCAACCTCTTCTCACAATTTGCGAAAAATGGAATATCCATAATATATTAAAAATGTAACCGGAGTTTCATTGTAAGGGATAATAATAAGAAGTAGAAGCTACCCAACTAGGGTTGCCACTTTTGTGCTCTCACTTATTGCTAGTACAAACATCAACAAACATTCGTCCAAAAATAATAATTTACGCGTTTTTCCCTGCATCCCCCTCACCCGAAGGGAAAAACTATGATGAATCAATGCGGATGAATAACTTTAATGTGAAAAAATAACAACTCGGAAGCCTATGGATTATCAACATAATCTAATAACCTATTATTCTTTAACAATGTGCCACTACTATGATGAGAAGCTTGCAATTCTAATAGTGGATCAATCCACAAATATCGAGAAGATAAAAATTTTAATAGTGTGAAGTGTCAAAAACAATATTTTTGAAGACTAATTCTATAATCGAATTATTTGGCTCTTTCTATGAGAGTGTCAATCTCTCCACTTTGTAAGGTACATTTTATTCAGAGAATTTTTAAAATTAAATAAAGGCTGATATGCTATCAAATCGAATTTTGTTAAACAAAATGAAGGTACGAGATTTAGTTGACAATTGATGCAAAAAGATATATTCTTAGATCCGAGTGTCGGCGATGAAATTTCAATGACGTCGATTTTTTGTTTCATTGTTCAAATGAGGTTCATACCAAGCATATAATGCAATAAGTGTCCTTAGGTTCCTTAGGGTTCGGGAGAAAGTGATGGTCTAAAGGAACGTCGAAAATTTGGATGCAACATTTTTTTAATATGAAGATGTATTGGGAGAGATGTCATCATTGGGATTTTTTTAATTCCTCACATGCAAGTTTTTCTTTTCATATCCTTTTCTTAAGTATGTTGAATTTGGGTAAGAGGGAAGTTTTAGTTTTAGAGATAATTTCAATTGGAGGCTTAGTCATTATCAAAAGGTTTAGTGAAGCCTCCTACTCCTGGGATGTTGTTGTGAGGGAGATTAGGTCAAATTCGATGGGGAAATTATTTATTTCTAGTAGGGAAGTTTCATTTGTCCATTTTCTCTCGATACTCCTAGTACCATCCATGGTAAACTCATTATTATTACATTGCATTCATCACTATCACTTTGTGCCTCTTCATCATGATCATTAGCAAGTTCCATGGATTTTTTTCTTGGATGAATATCACTAATTATATGAAGACATGCACTTTGAAATATAAACCTTATTCAAATGCAACTTGACTCTACTCATGGTGGGATAATGTGTGGAATGGAATATTGAACATATATTAAATTTCGTATTTATAACTATTGCTCTTTATACTCCCTTGCAACATTTCTTGACACCCATTGGACAAATATATAGGTTAAATCATGGTGAGGAAGAATTAAATTTAGCTCTTGAAACAATGAAATAAAGTAACTTTTATAAATCATTAAAATCCTAGGGATCTTAAGTCACTGACTACGATAGGTAGGTCTATTTAGCTTTTTAATATGTATCTAGATTTTAAGTACAAGTGTGTAAATATCATGAAAATTCCATTGAAATATAGTTTGTATAAGATTTAAACACGCATTAATATCATAATATATATAATGTGTTGTATATTGGATATTTTTTCATTGTGTCTTTTAGAAAACTATAAATATAATCTCGAAGTGTGGCCATTGTCAACCCCATTTTAGTAGAAATTGAAATGTGAGGTTGAGTATACATTTGGTGTGATGGATTAGGATTCATATATGTACATGTAAGCATATGATTTAAAGAAACATAGGTGAGAAAATATAACTTAGAAATTTAATCTGATTCCATGGGCCATAGATAAATTAGTGATATTGTGTTGTGTTAAGTGCACTCCATGGTGAAAAAGGTCCTTTGGTTAGTTAACTACACAAGAGAGAAATCAATCCATAAGTATGGATTGGTGTGGGCTAAGGCTAGGTGTGTTTGTTGATTTATTTTTCTATAGTTTATATTCCCTTGGGTCAAAGATTCTCAAGCCAATAGTTTGTCATGTTGATTTCGAACAAACTAGCCATAAAACATTAAAACAAAAAAAACATCACATTTCATACAACTGATGATATAATGGAGGTAATCAATTTATTTTTTAACATTATCCTTAGAATGTGCTCACAATGTGTACTTTATGTTAAATATTCTCTCTTAGATATGGACTCAAGAGATAGAATTTTGTTTTCTCTTCATGTGTCCACCGATCGACAGAGAAACATTTTTGAGAAAATGAGATTTTGTAAAAGAATTCTATCTTTGTGGGGAGACACACATTGGAAAATAATTAAAAGAAAAAATAAGAAAACGACATATTAGTAGATTCAATATGAAGAAAGTAACTAAGGAAAAATATTAAATCTTAGGTGATGGAAATTAGTTGAACAATTAAAAGATTTGGTAGCACCTTTCATGCCAAGGGCAACAAAATAAGTGTATATAGCACACACATTTTTCCCATCCATATATCAATATCATATAATTTATGTTTCATTTTTTTAAACGAGAAATAGTATTTTGGATTATATTAAAAAAACTAGGATGCAACTCATAATCGTTACAATTCTTCTAAAGAATGTGTTCCCAAAAATTTCATTAGGATTTAAGATTGAACTTGTAGGATAAATCCAAATCCTTATGCGAGATCCACAAAAGAAAAGGTTTGTTACCATTCTAGCTAAACATTTTCCAAAGGACCTCTAATATCCAAATACATTTGCATGTTCTTCTTAATTGTTTGTCATTTTAACTTTTACTAGCTTCTCCTTTTTTGTTTAGCTTCATTTAACTTCTTGTTTTTACTTGGTGAAATATATCTTTCTTTTTTCCTCACTTGGATCTCCCCTATGCTATCCATGATACACCTAGAGGATCATTCTTCTAGTTATTATCTCAAATATGTCCTCCACCCTTTATTATTTTTTGATTCTTCCTCTTTCTCCTAATGTATATAAGAAGTTGGCTTTTTTAGTCTTATATTTTTCTAAAAGAGACAGAGAGAATCACCAAAAATATATGACTTGTCCTACGCCACTTTTTTGGAAAATTATCCCAAGGTGTTTTTATTTTTACAAATATTTTGAAGACAATCATTTGGGGAACCAAACTTCATGGGATTGTCATAGGTATCCTTTACTAATTCAACCTCAACTTGGCTTTTTGTTGAGTTTACATGAGACTTGGTGGTAGTCTTTCTTGGATTCACTTGTATGTCGTTGATTTTTCCCCGATTTGTTGTGATATGGGGGGAGTTAATCTTTAAATAACATATAATTTTCTTAGTTGGAACCTTCTCACTATATTGATTTGCAACTATTTTTCCTAGCTTTGATATTTTTGATATTTGGTACAATTTTTGAAGAGTCACATGTTTTGTAAAATATTTACGGGGAAAAGAAATATGCTAATAATCTAGCTTTTCACCCATAGATAATTTTACTTTGCTAGTTTGTTTTATGCAAGAAATCCTTTACTAATGTCCACTTGCACAAACGTGAGCGTAGTGTGTCTCTCAAGTGCTATTTTTATATCATCACTACACCGATAAAATCTACTTAAATAATTTCCTATATGTTTCAATGATGGAAGATTCCACGGATGCAAAGGGATATTAGGAAGTTGTACCCAAACTAGAGTAGTAGAAATTTGAAGTTGAAAATGGGTTGAAAGATCGGAATGAGGGTTCCATAGACAACCGTGAACTTCTCTAGAACTAAAAAACCAAAAAGCTATAGATCAACTCTTCATCTTCAAATTTATCGAAAGCTTAATACAAAAAATCATCTAGACAATGGATACAAATTTAGCTCATTTGAAAGTAGCGGTTTCTAGAACTCAAAATTGAGGAGTGAAGATATGGAAAACATGGTCATAAACCATTAAATATGCAATGTATCAAGTCATACTGTGAGAATAAACTTGTGTCTTTGAATGATTCAACTGTGAAAAGGAACGTCAAAATGGAAGGGGCTTCATGAAGCGACGTACTTGAGAAATAAATCTCAGTTGGAAATTTCACAACATCATGAGAAGGCAATTGAAACAAAAATTAATGTGAGCCCTCTATGATTGAGGAATTAATGAAACTCCTTTCAACATGTTATAAAGAAATGGTTGTATTCAAGCCAAATTTTTCATGAATCAAGAGGATGGAGAAATACACTTCGCATCAATATTCCTATAATAGAGGAAAAAAAGGGCTTTTCACCATGGAGAAGGGTGAGTTCATCCTGTAAATGAGGATGTGATCTCAAATCCATCCACCAAGGAAGGAAAGGATGAGGGCATGAGCACAATAGACGATGAAGTCACAAATGAGTTTAATTTTTTGGTTGCAATGGAAGCTAGAAAATATATGAGTAGACTAGTGTCTTCGATGGATAACGAGGATTGATATGATACTATAGCATAAGAGATGTCTTCCATATGAAAATTTTTGAGACACGGATGAGAGGTGGCCAACAAGGACCAAACCTCATCCGCCGTGATAGATAAGCCCGCACTCTACTATTACCACATTAAATTTTCACTCCCCATATAATTTGTGTTATGTGATGTAAAGCGTGTAACATTTTCTGACATCGTTTGTTTTCCTTGGGGAATCATGTGCATCTCCTCGGGCCCTACCCCCTCATAATCTTGGCCAATTGCATTTACTTCTTCCTGTGTTTTGGATTCTCATGACCCTCCATCACATAGGCTACATGTCTGTCCATCTCCCTCTTTAAGTACTCAAATTTTTTATTTTTTTCCGGAGTGAAATTTAACTTGGTTCATCTTTACTTTACACTTCCATCTCCTTCCTTTGGTGGATAGACATAACATTAAATAATAAACTCCTAACACATTGACAATGTTAACTACATACATTTATCATTGTGTTTCATTCCATTTACTTTCGATTTCTAGAAGCAACTAATCATATGATGATTCTCATATAACACCTCTATACAAGAATGTTTCCCATTTTGTTTAGCCATTGACGTTATATAGGAATAAAATCGAGGTCTTGACTTTATACATTATAAAATCGAACCACTCATTTTATTTTTAACTCACATGTGATCGATGAACATCATCACCCTTTCATGATTTATCATAGGTCGACGTTGGTCCAAGCCACGTCTTACTTAACTTGATACGCTTGCATTTATTCGTATATGACTGATAATTCTGACCCCGTAGGGTAGGGTTTGAATATCGATTTATCAAACGAAAGCGATGTGACATACCCGCATTCAATTTCTTGTTTTTCCATAAAAGTTTGATTGATGCGTAGTACTACGAACTGAACTTCCGGATATCCATCATGCGATTTGGTGTACAATGGTTTGAATAAATAATTTAAAAATATTCCCTTGAGTTTTGATTATTATTTAGGGTTCGCATCCCGCTATGTATGAGTTTTAATGTTACGATCCCGCTCGAGATCCGAGATGTACTCTCCTGTAAACTTACTCGGTACGCAAATCCCAATCCGAGTTTATTCCTACGGTTATCTCCATACACGTGGAGCGCTTTCGATTTTTAATGGAGTTAGGGTTTCCTACTCCATTATTAGTTCTTTGTCTTTTTCGTTCCGAAAACTTCATTTTGCTGCGGTGGCGTTCGTCGTTTCTCTGCGGACTATTTGTTTTCGTCAGAGATGGCAACGTCGAGGGTTTCTACCGAGCGCTCGTTCATTTGATCATGGTAAGTGTGTTTTGTTTTTCATCCGGCTATGGATTTTGTGAATAGTGTTTATTAAATCTTCGTTTTCCGTTATGGAGCAATTTCGGTGAACCATGCTACTCGAAACTTGTTTCCTCGATTTCTTGTTTGCATTCTATGGCAAATCGTGTAGGAGGGGAATCCTCACGATGGCGTCCCTCGAAATTATTCACGCAGTCTCTAGCTACAGTAATTTAAGTGATGTCATAATCAATGGTTTTCCTCTCTCCGTCTTACATTTTCGTTTGCTGTGGGTTGAATGGAGAACTCGAAAAGAGTATAGGGTTCGGTTTAACACCATTGCCATTTTCTCGTATTTTCTGGATAAAATATTCTATTAACCTCGACGACTTGGGTGTTCTTTCGAGAACTCACGATGGAGAATAGGGGCTTTCGTATGAAGGCGAAAGGCCCGGTCCATTCGTGTCGTGACAAGGTAGCCATCCGACTTAAAAGCACAATTCAAGTTCGTAAGGGTTGACTTATACTTTGTCATGCGCCATTGCATTTAACTCTCCCTCCTCTCGCTGTGTTCGTTCCGAGGAGTATTGATCCCGCGATTCTCGCGCTACTCCGAGTATACGATATACTTCGTTTTTGTTCTGGTGGGCGCTTTCTGTTATGGATTAGAAATTTTCTAATATAAATATTCTCGTCGTTGCGGGTATATAAAGTCTGTCTATGGCCGAAGAGGTTATGATCCTTGTCGTTGTGTTACGGGCGACTTCCTTTCGACTTATTTCCCTCGTTCGTTATTGTACGCATTCTCAAATTTTTACAACGATCTTCGCATGGATTGTCTCATGTTACCATAGACAGTATTTAAAATTGTTTTTATTATTATAGCCACAGACGAGTGTTGTGTAGGGACGTTTGCATTACGGGTTCCACGCTCGAACGTCGCGACTAGCTCGCTCAGTTTCATTCCTTCGTGCGTTTTTAATTTCGAAACTCACGTGTCGACTAATGGCGAACTGAATCTCAGAAGTGACTCATGGAATTTCTATGCTAAATTGGCACTCGTTTCTACTCGTTGATATGCGTACTTGCCTCGTTTCGGGATGAGTTATTAGTTAATTCTGAACAGAGTCGTATAAATATTTTGCATCTTGCTTCGTGTTCCTTTGGTTAGGTTTTTCTATCCGACTCCTTCCTTTTTTGTTCGAAACTATTATATGCGAGAGAAATCTCTTTTATTTTTTTTCTCTTTTGAGTTAATGTTAATCAACTCCAAAACATACTTATTCTCTAAATGCTATAGGAATATATTAATGTTTGTCTATGACTAATATTCCATGATGATCTAATTGAGGTCACGAAGTTTTTATTTCTTTTAATATGCTAATTCAACATGCATAGATATACACCGTGCAACCATATGACAAACTAGCTCATCGAATAATGGTAAATTTTTTCTTTGAATTTAATTGGACAACCGTGACAAAGTGTATAAGATCCTAAAATGTTTTATGCCGCATAATAGTTACAAATACTCTTATCCGGATTTCCCTCATATTTCGTGGAAACTCTAGGATAGATAAATTAAAATATTAAGTTAATCCCTCGCAAATTTTTAACTCTCATTTATATACAGAGGTTTATACAGGTTTCTTAACTAGAGTTGGCATAATTCCACCATCTAGTAAAAGATTAACTGTTCACCCACTACCATTACCATATATCTCTAGGTGTGCATAAATAGTTTGTTGTAGTATTTGTACTGTCATGTCTCCCAGACCCAGCTTCTTACCCATATATCATAACTTAGATTATATTTGTCTTTATGCACCAGCTAACAAAAACTAGTGATTGAATCCATTTCAAAGTCATACGGTTATACGATATTTAACTTCCTTTGAGTGATTATAGGCAGCCATGGGAATATAAGAATTTCCATGATAATTTTTATTTTTGGGCTTGGCCTCTACTCTTCGCAGTCCATTTAGGTGACTTATATATCTATATATATATATTAGTTGTATTTCTCAGGCCAGTTTTTCAGAGTTTTGACCAACTCTAGCCGACCAATAGGCCCTTCCTCAAACTTTCCAGTTTTCAAGCCTTATAAAATTTTCAACATTTTAAAGTTGCAGCATCGAGGTATAGATGGATGCCTCCTCGCATACATCTATCTATATTCAGTTAATCTCCATTTCTCCAACTACTTTCCCAGCAGTTTATATGGACGGTAAACAGATGCTCTGTTCATTGTATTTTTACATATGCTTAAAATCTTCCCTCACACAACTTTTATTACACGATAGATGTTCAATAGGATTCTCTCCTTATTTTACTGTTACAAACATTCAACATGTTTGACACCCTGGGGCAGATTCAACTATTCCATGGGAAAACTAGGAAACAGATCCTCTTGCTTCAATCAAATGGAGGTAGAGAATACTGAACTGGATAGTTGAGAATCCCTAGTGCTGGTCCTCGTACTTAGTTAGGATTCAACTTCTGCTTTCATAGGTTTACACTTACGTTTAATAGAATAATTTAAATTCTTAATTCTACAATCCTTTCCATTGTAACACAGCTGACATACTGAACCCCATACTGCTATCACAGGGTTGTTGTTTCCTACTTTCTGTTATTGTTTACAGGGAATTTTGTACCATCAATATTGTTATGATAGGTTTATTTGTTTGGTACTTGCTGTTCATGGGTACTGTTCTATTAACATTTTCTGTCTATACACACAGCAATTAAATATTCCTTTAAAAGACAGCAAGCTACACCTGTACATAGTTATTAGATTAGCTGTTCAAATGATCTACCATCTCTACTTCATTACTACAAGGTACTCATCCCTATAATCCAACCGTTTGTCTCTGCTATCAATAGCTTTAGTTTGCACTTACATGAGTTACTGAAAAATAATCAATCTAAAATTTGTATAATGAACCATAACATAACAATTCATAAATTGTATAATAAACCATAACATCACAATTCATAAAACAGGGATATATTTAATACAGACTTACAGAAATCTCCAAAATTATGCATGCATACCTCTACTATGACCAGTCCTCCCAACCTTAGAGTTCGTTTATCTCCAGAACTCACCCCCGAGCTGAGATCCTCCAAGAACAGACTAACTTCAATCTGTTCTGGAGCAGCTTATTTAAGCTGTGCTTTCCCCAAAGCCTGTTTCCAATTCTGCGTCCAGAATTTCAGGATGCTTTATTCCTGTTTAGCCTAGGCTTCCCAGTTTGGGACTCTTTAAAGCTGCTTTAAGCTTTTCCTCAGCTTTTCCAGCTTTTTCTCACCTCTTCCCAACTACTCCTCTTCATTGGGGAAATTTAGAATTTTCCTCAAAAATCTAAATTAGAAATAATTTCTTTCAAGGATTTTTGAAAGATTTTGGGGAAAGTCTTTTCCTTTTCCATCACCTCATGGATTAGGCATGTGATTTCACTTTCTCATCTGGTCACAGTGCATACACCATATTTTATTTGTTTTTCATAAATAAATAGTTAACCACATCCACACAATAATTATCCATTGGGGTCCACTCCCCTTTGGATTTATGTTCAAATGTCTCATTTGAAAAGCATAGAACTTGGGGGTGTTACATATTCCCCCTCTGAAAATAAACACCGTCCTCGGTGTTGACAACTATCTACTTAGTTTATTTTGAACATAATTATGAATGCTTTTCCATCATCTTAGCTTCTCTGTTCCATGTAGCTTTTGATCTCAGTAAAGTGCTCCACTACACCTTTACTCTAGCTACGGTTTGATTTCGCAATTCAATTTCTTCCCGCTTTCATAATTGAAGCGGCTCTGGAAGGAATTCCTCTTCTGGTTCCACCTGGACCACATTCCAACCAATAATGTGAGAAGCATCATGTACAAAAATTATTAGTATTTTTTTTTTTTTTTCAACCAGGAGACATGAAACACATCATGAAATTTAATATGCAATGGTAGGGCTAGTTTATAAGCCATTAGCTTCCCTCCTTTCCAACACCTTCCTCGGTGTTACACTTTAACGTTGATTTTCAACTTTGACCAAGATTTCTTCTTCGTCCTGATTAGTTTCCAGCAGAGTACTCTTCTGCTTCCACTCTATTTACTGATGCCTTATGCAGTTTGTTTTCTTCCTACTTCTTTGCAAGAAGTCTGTCTGGAAGATCTTTCATTCTGGTTTCTCTGTCCACAATTCATACCAATGTAAGTAATATCAGGTACATACAATTTATAATCCACAACAACATTCTGCATTTCAATAACTTAAGAAATTCAGTTATTAGTCAGACCGTTCAGGTTCATAATAGTTTAGTGCACTTTTAGTACACTACTTATCCTTTTTTTTTTTTCAGTGAGATTCTTTCCTCACGCAACTTGGTCCAGTTCCTCTTTTCTTGAGTTTCTAGGTGATTTATCTTCACCTTTTTCCTCCTTGGTTCCAGAGTGTACACTTTCCTGTTACACACTTGGCTAAACAATTTTACACTTTTCATTAGTACTCATAAATGAAAGAAAACAATTGTATCCTATGCATGTCTATGCTTACCCTTTCTCAGTTCATAGCCGTACTTCCAGTATCTTATCATTGTTTTCTTTTGTTAGTCAATCAATTTAATTGGTAATAACTGGAATCGTCAATAATCTCTACAATTCAATGCTTACTTCCCACATGAATTTTTTTTTTTTTTTTTTCCTCTAATCTATTTTATGAATTGTATCCACTAGTTCAAAACTTACGTGAATAAATTTGGAGCTGATGGGTTTCCCCCACACCCAAGTCCAAATGTATCTCATCCTCTTTTCTCTCAGTTGGTAGCTATATGATTTCCCACTATTTCCCTGTCTTGAATTTAAGACTCAGGAAAATTAAATAAAATTTACACCCACAAAATTTTATAGTATGAATACATGTAATTACTATCATTCATCACCTTCACAAGTATGACTACTTGATAATGTCAAAAATAAATTTGACACAATTTCCCCTTTTTCAAGGAATTACCATAATTTATACATTTACTAAAATTGTTTTTTTTTTTTTCCATGCTGTATAAATTCCAATGGTGATTCACCAATTGTATCTACATGTGAATTCCATTAATCATTAGAAATCAGTCCATGGTTTATATAGGTTTTCAAATTTTCCCTAGCTCGCCCACCTGGGAAAATTTGATTTATCCCTTCATTCATTCATTCATAACTCAATGTAATGGATTTGCATCACATTATTTAATATGCAATGGTCCACAATTACTGAACCAGCTATTTAACTGTGCTTATAACTCGTACTTCATTATTTTCCATGAACTAAAACAGGCTCATCACAAAAAACTCTAGTCATGACTTAAATCATCTTGGAAGTTTTTCCAATATCAATATTTTTTTTCCTCATTATACTTTTAACACTTAATCTACCACTACTAGTGTTTATTACTTCTTTAACCATAATGAGAGTAATAATATTTCGACCATATGGTAAAATATGTCCTTCCACTTCACTTGCAACTTTTAAGGGGAATTCACTTTTTAATATTCACTAGTGAATTTTTTTTTTCCTCTCCCTTAATCCCCGGGGTATAAAGTTTGAGTTTTACTAACTGAACTAAATTATCATGTATGAAGATATCATATTCATACAACTCAACAAAGTTAACATTATAACATATAACAAGATTACCTATATTTATAATGTTAATTGTAGATTTAACTTATGTCCCACGTGCAATTTGTTTCTGTAACACCTCCAGTTAAGAAAATTTTTTTTTTTCCATTTGTACCGAAATAAGATTCAACCTTCTTCTCTTTTGATAGCAGTATACATGCCTTATTTATAGGATACATCTTCCACTTACTCATATACTACTTACATCTCGAGCCTTGGGCAATATAAATTTAATGAGCATAGGCATATATATATATATATAGCTACTATGTTTGTATATATCATATATATTTCCAAACCTTATTGTATAATTAAACACAGAATATATATATATATATAGCCTTGGCAATATTAATTCGATTAACATATGAATATATATATATATATCCCTATATTTATATATATTCATATATAAGTCCAAAGCCTTTTTGAAAGCGCTACCATATATATATATTACACATAATTTAAAAGAACCCCTTTTATTTTTTTCCCGTGGTCTTTTCACATATATTGGTCACGTATATTATCCTTGGAAATGGATTGTATATATCATATACCAGTTATACAGGGTAAAACCTACCTATACGTGTACCTAGTTTTCGTTGCACAGAAGTCAAGCTGAGCTCCTGAATGGGGTTTTCTATGAGACATCGATGGAGTGGTTTACATGAGGACGGATCACCACGATCTTCATATCGAAACTCAAGAACGACTTGATGTCAAGGTATGCTAATTTTTATTTTTATTTTGACAACAAATTTTCCACTTCTAGTTTAAATACAATTGACCCATATGGTTTGATTTTCAACACCAAAGTTCACACCCATTCACTTATTAATTTTAACTAAAGTGCAATTTAACTAACCCAATTAAAGTGCCACTTTACTAATCCAATATATATATTTTTATATATATGTATATATTCGATATCCTACCCATAGACATCTAAAATGCCACTTTATTAAATCCAACATAGATCTCAAGGTTTATTTATGTCATATATATTTATATATATCTATATAAATAACTAGGTATATACTATTCTACCCATAGACAAATCTAAAGTGCGACTTTATCCCACATCATAGATGTTTATATGCCCGACCTATATACACATATGTAATTATATAGGTGGTAAATCTTCTAACCATTAGGGTCATTTCATTCCATACGATGTTTAACCTATCGTATGAGGTAAGGTGTAATTCATTTCTTTACTTTTAAAAGTCGCATAACATACCGTGATTTCATTCCCTTAAAATTCGAATAGCATAGTTGGTATTATTATGGTTTTTCGCCACATACCAACATGTGTACATGTATACCAACAGTTTATTATCACGATTTCATATCCTTGTTATCAAGATTTAAGGTTTGTAATTAGGGACGGCGAGATGGATTCGAGGAAATGCAGATTCTCGTCCTAACCCTAATTCTATTCTCCCGTAATTCCTTAAGATACTCATATATCCTCGCTGTTACCCATTCGTTGACTGAGTAATTACAAGAACTATTATATACTTTTATAACATCACTAGGTTTTATATTATCACCCCCTTACATGCTACGTGACCCTTCCCTCGTGTCCAAGTAACCGATCATTTTTCCCTTTTTGTGGTTTTATTTATTCATCCTCCTTGTGATGATGACGGTTGTCACAATTCCAGTTATTTATACATTCCGCGTCACGAGGTAACACTGGGTTCCGTGGAGGCGTAGGCTTTCGGCCTCTTGGCAGTAGCGTGTGAAGGCAAATAATGGCCCTATTAATTTGCAGGGGGGTCGTGGCGGTGATGGTTACGGCCTTACAGGCTGTAGCGCATCCACATTGCTAATTCCCTGGTGATCAGTTCGTATACGCCAACCAGCTGGTTGACACGTCGCCGGTACTGATCTATTGGGATCGATAAAAAAGTCGAAATGTCAGAAATGTCATGTGGTTGATTGCAGAGGAGTACCCTCGAGCGTTTCACTCCATCTGCCCTCGAACCATGCTCAGTTCTCGGTCTTACCGCCCAATCCCTTTTGATATGTTTATCGTCCTTGTTTAGGGATTCATCGATCTACAGGTTGCCAGAGTTCTGCACACCCTGCCAGGGTCTTATCACTGGTAGGTGTTCGATTAGGGTTTCTGGCAATGGGAATATAACCCCATTCGAATGCCACAATTCCCAACTTTAGGTTTAGTGAACGCGAGGTCTGTGTGCTCCCCTACGACCAGAAAATCATGGAGTCGACATCTCTTTTATAGGTACTCGGCTCCTTCTCTTGTTTCAGGAGGTTGTTTTTTCGTTTTTTTTTTTCTTCTTCTGGTTAATAGTTAAGGAGAACAGAAATTCCTTTTTCCTCATACCTCGTTAGATTCCTGCGTTGCAGCTTATCAGAAGACATGGCTGCGGCTCCCTGCTGGAATACTTCAGTCTTCTGTCAGGGTTGGCTCAGAGTTATTGTATAATGTTTTTTTCCCTATTGTTGCCATGTCGGCGTTTCCAATACCGCCTATGGCATTTAATTTTCTTGGTTCAGTTTGTTCGATTATCGTCTGGTAACTATGCTGCTATTTCAACGCATTCACGCTACCACAGAGAGTTCGTGCTACAGGACCCAGCTCACATCTCTGTGGAGATATTCTGGGTCGGAACGCAACTCATGGTTTCGAAAGCCTTTCGGCAATACTCCGAGGTAACATTATTGTTTTCCCTTGATCCGGTTCAGGTAAATGCAGATTAGTACGCCAGCTTTCCTGTTGTAACCTAAGTATGATTTAATAACTCGCTTCAGCCCGCCAAATTTAGGTTAATAACGGTTGTGGTCTAATCCCTTTCTTCAGGTGTTCATCAGTGGCCAAGATCATTTTGTTTGGAATCAATGTGTCGTTCGGCATTTCTATTCATGAAGGTGTGTTTATTGGATGAGTTCCCTCCTTCTCTCGAGGTGGACTCGTAACGATTTTAGGGTTTGAATGATAGATTTATTTGGTGCGGGGCGCCAGATTTCCACACTCGTAATATTTTCCCTCAGGCACTTGTTATGAATCGTAGGGTTTTGATTTTAACCTGCAATTTCTTTCAGTTATGTTTATAAAAGTTCCCAGATTAAAACCATTGATGTCGTTGGTATGAAATCTAATTGTACAGGTTTAACGTAACCCCCCCTTTTTGATATGTTCAATACTAAAACTTAACACCGTCACATATAATTTCACCACCGAATTTCTTGGCTACAGTGTATCTAATTTAAAGAAAGGAGAGGGTCTACTCCTCACACGATGGTATACAGCTCTGTCATATAAACATATGCTATGAAAAATACTATGATTGTAATTTCCAATAGAATTAAGGGTACCATGGTTTGCTTCCTAACTGCTAATGGTTCGATAACTACTGTTGACACGGTAACTTATCGTTGGAATTTCTTTCACATGTCCATGCTACAATAAATTTCCATTTTCAGAGTTTTAATCATTTTTTTATTAGTTACCAGTCGATAATACTGTGCATTCTGTTTCGATTTCCACGGCATAACTGGGATGTTTATATATAATGCGTATTACTATTTCTCGTTTTACACACATGTTCACATATAGATATATCTCCTTGGTACCCGAGATACAGAGGTTGGATACTAGTTACTATATACATAGTCTGCTCCACTGTTCTATGACAATTGATGACTGTCAATGAGTCGTTAACTTACCTCACTACATTTACCCTTCATTCAACATGTGTATATATTCACGAGCATAGTCATTACTTTAGTTCGCTCTTTTATTATATTTATCTTTTGGTGAATACATGTATGTATTCGGTAGTACATGAATAGCGGTCTAAATATTTTTTATTTTTTTTAAGTGTTTGGCCACGGCACTTGTTTCCAGGATGAAACGTAAATCTAGAAGTTTAAATGTACATCTAGAATTTAATATATAAACATATGAATGTTATAACAATCCTATCGACTAGAAATGTTCTTTCTCTAGTACAAATTTTTGAATTTCGTACTATAATGTTTATACTTTATTTACTTTGGATTTGTACCATGAAATTTCAATTCTGCTGCAATATTTTCCAGCATACACATACGTATAAGATATCACCCTGATAACCACAAGGAGCAACAACAATGTTTAATCATCTGTAGAGGCTAAGTAACTTCAGATTTAAACCGACCTTGGTTTAGAGTTTCTGAAGTTTCTGCTCTATGGATTTCTGATCTACAACTAAACAGATTCTGGAAGGTATTTGCCTTGTGATGGACTCTGTTAAATGTAGTACTACAATAATCAAGCAATTTTTCTTAAGTTTAAAGTGTTGATGCTCAATAAGGCCAGCTAGATGATATATCAGTTAGGTACTACTGTTTTCTCTCTTGTTTTTCATCACAGTAAGGCAGCATCGATCTTTGCTACTGTATTCAGATGGTTTCAGTATCTTATCTTTATGAACACTGAAATTTCTTTTACCTAACGATGATATGTCATTGTAAACTTACAGATTTTTTTTTTTCATCATGGATATATAGTCCGAGTGAAGAAACAATCATACGCTATTATTTTTCATAGAAGTAATATTTTTCTGAGAGATATCGGTTTCCAGTTTTAAACCTATTATAGGTTTAACCATTCTGGTATATGAGCCTCATCATATTACTCCCATACCAATGTTTCTATTTCATCACCATCTGTTACATGTATACCTGAAAGTATACCTGAAAGTATATCCAAAATTTATAACAGTTTATTATTTCTTTGTGAGCACATATCTTGCCCAATTTTTGAACTTTAGCTCCGATACCATTTGTCACGTCTCACAGACCCAGCTTCTTACCCATATATCATAACTTAGATTATATTCGTCTTTATGCACCAGCTAACAAAAACTAGTGATTGAATCCATTTCAAAGTCATACGGTTATACGATATTTAACTTCCTTTGAGTGATTATAGGCAGCCATGGGAATATAAGAATTTCCATGATAATTTTTATTTTTGGGCTTGGCCTCTACTCTTCACAGTCCATTTAGGTGACTTATATATCTATATATATATTAGTTGTATTTCTCAGGTCAGTTTTTCAGAGTTTTGACCAACTCTATCCGACCAATAGGCCCTTCCTCAAACTTTCCAATTTTCAAGCCTTATAAAATTTTCAACATTTTAAAGTTGCAGCATCGAGGTATAGATGGATGCCTCCTCGCATACATCTATCTATACTCAGTTAATCTCCATTTCTCCAACTACTTTCCCAGCAGTTTATATGGACGGTAAACAGATGCTCTGTTCATTGTATTTTTACATATGCTTAAAATCTTCCCTCACACAACTTTTATTATACGATATATGTTCAATAGGATTCTCTCCTTATTTTACTGTTACAAACATTCAACATGTTTGACACCCTGGGGTAGATTCAACTATTCCATGGGAAAACTAGGAAACAGATCCTCTTGCTTCAATCAAATGGAGGTAGAGAATACTGAACTGGATAGTTGAGAATCCCTAGTGCTGGTCCTCGTACTTAGTTAGGATTCAACTTCTGCTTTCATAGGTTTACACTTACGTTTAATAGAATAATTTAAATTCTTAATTCTACAATCCTTTCCATTGTAACACAGCTGACATACTGAACCCCATACTGCTATCACAGGGTTGTTGTTTCCTACTTTCTGTTATTGTTTACAGGGAATTTTGTACCATCAATATTGTTATGATAGGTTTATTTGTTTGGTACTTGCTGTTCATGGGTACTGTTCTATTAACATTTTCTGTCTATACACACAGCAATTAAATATTCCTTTAAAAGACAGCAAGCTACACCTGTACATAGTTATTAGATTAGCTGTTCAAATGATCTACCATCTCTACTTCATTACTACAAGGTACTCATCCCTATAATCCAACCGTTTGTCTCTGCTATCAATAGCTTTAGTTTGCACTTACATGAGTTACTGAAAAATAATCAATCTAAAATTTGTATAATGAACCATAACATAACAATTCATAAATTGTATAATAAACCATAACATCACAATTCATAAAACAGGGATATATTTAATACAGACTTACAGAAATCTCCAAAATTATGCATGCATACCTCTACTATGACCAGTCCTCCCAACCTTAGAGTTCGTTTATCTCCAGAACTCACCCCCGAGCTGAGATCCTCCAAGAACAGACTAACCTCAATCTGTTCTGGAGTAGCTTATTTAAGCTATGCTTTCCCCAAAGCTTGTTTCCAATTCTGCGTCCAGAATTTCAGGATGCTTTATTCCTGTTTAGCCTAGGCTTCCCATTTTGGGACTCTTTAAAGCTGCTTTAAGCTTTTCCTCAGCTTTTCCAGCTTTTTCTCACCTCTTCCCAACTACTCCTCTTCATTGGGAAAATTTAGATTTTTCCTCAAAAATCTAAATTAGAAATAATTTCTTTCAAGGATTTTTGAAAGATTTTGGGGAAAGTCTTTTCCTTTTCCATCACCTCATGGATTAGGCATGTGATCTCACTTTCTCATCTGGTCATAGTGCATACACCATATTTTATTTATTTTTCATAAATAAATAGTTAACCACATCCACACAATAATTATCCATTGGGGTCCACTCCCCTTTGGATTTATGTTCAAATGTCTCATTTGAAAAGCATAGAACTTGGGGGTGTTACATGTACAGCATAGATTCTTTGATGCATAAGTAGGTTTAAAATCTGGCTTATGTTTTATGGTCTAGTAGTATCTTCCTGAAGTTTGTTTTGTTTCAGAACTCTAATGGCATTAATTCTGGTTACTCCAAGTTTTACAGGAAAGTTTCCTCTAGACTAAAATTTAGAAGTCAATAAAGTTTAATTGACCCCACCACAGAACTTGTAATATGTCCCCAGATTCATAAATCTATTCTAACATTCTCTCATGCACAAGTTAAATTGCAAGTCTTTCACTACTGCTTCCCAACATACAATAGGGATTTCAGATTTTCATGCACATATATGCAGATAATAAAATCACTATAAGAAACAGAAGAAGATTAAAGTTAAGTTATTGATTCTTCTTCTGTGGAAAGATAATTATCCGCAGATTTAAACCAATCACTGGTTTAGAGACTCTGTGGAATTCTACTTCACAGATTAAATTCTACAACCATACAGAGTGGCAAGGATAAATTTCTTGTAACCAACTATGTTAAATGTAGAATTTATGTTCTAGTATAAAATGAAGTTTTATATGTAGCCAATTCATTCTATATGAAGTAAAACATCTGTAAAATTAGGAACATACCGCTCTTGCAAATGACCAACCTCCCAACCTTAGAATCGTTCTGTCTCCCAGGATTCACCCCCGAGCTGAGATCATTCTCCTAGAACATACCAACCTCAATCTGTTCTAGTGCAGCTTATTTAAGCTTTTACTCCCCAAAGCCTGTTTCTAATTCTGCGTCCAGAATATCAGCATGCTTTTATTCCTGTTTGCCTAGGCTTCCCACTTCGGGATTCTTTAAAGCTGTTTTATGCTTTTCCTTAGCTTTTCCAGCTTTTTACCTCTTCCCAACTACTTTCCTCATCATTGGGGAAATTCAGATTTTTCCTCAAAATCTAATTTTAAAACTTACTATCTTTCAAGGATTTTTGAAAGATTGTGGGGAAATATTTGCATCATCCATCCTCAAAGATTTAGCAAGTGATCTGATCATCTCATTTTTGGTCAATTTGCACCACAATAATTTATTCATTTCCTCAGCTAAATGTTTAATTACATTCACAAAATAATCGTCCCTTGGGGTCCACTCCCCTTAGGATGTAAAGTTCAAGTATCTAACTTTAAAATGAAATCACATGAATTGGGGGGTGTTACAA
>JAXQQM020077559.1:0-245378 GCA_034641835.2 Pinus albicaulis
ATCGGAAACAACCCCTCCTAATGAGCTCAAATGACCCTCCCAACAACTGTTTGCAAAAATAATGTAGATCTACCTGGAGACTGCGCTGTGAGGGAAGATGGGTGGTTGTCTTGATGCCAATTATATGAAAATATTCCTGGGAGTCCTCCTCAATGATCTTCCAATATATAGACAAGCCCTCCACTGAAAAACAAGCCAAGGAATGACTCAAGAGATCCTCTGTTGCTGCAACCTACAGCACAAAGTTATCCTGCTTCAAGAATAACGCTATGGCTGAAGGAGGTAGCTTTGGCCAAATGCTAGAATGAGGAAATTTGGCTCTAGAACCTCTCCTTCCCTAAGGGTGAGGTAGGGATTCCTAACAGGGAATACCCTTGTGCTATGTAGCATTGCACCCTTGCTAAACAACAAGAGGAGCGTAGTCTCAACAGACCCAGCAAATAATAATCAAGCATGAATCGTAAGGGCTCTCCTACTCTTCATATATAGCAAGTTCTCCTCTCCACCATGGGTCCCATCCACATGTAGTATTATTACTTGCATTCAAGTCACTTGGATCCTTATGGGTTCAAGATGATCATTGATGAGAGATCTTCTCTAGGAGGTCTCCAAGGAGTTGCATGGCAGCATCCCATGGAATGCAAGGAGAGAAATCTCATATGGGAGGATGGTAATCTTCTTGGGAGGAGTACCCAGATGGAGAATGGTAGAAGGAATTAAACGGTGAAAAAGTGGATGTGGATAGAGAGCAAGAAGCTGGAGAGATACTTGCAAATCTATGATACTGGGCAGCAGGAGGCAAAACTGCGTTGGCTACTCTTGAGAGAGTTTGGCCATGATGAGACATATCCTTTTTTCAAGGGTATGTGGGAGGAGAGTACTTGGCAGGGTACTTGCATCATATGGCAAGGAATGGGAGAGCATTATGATGATGTGATATTTTCACCACATGGGTTGTATGATGGAGGTATGATGAGGCAGTAAAGACATTTGTTGCTTTGGAGGATTGAGAGAGGGCAAGGACAGAGTTTCTCTAACATTTTTCATGATGTTGCAATGGGAGGAGATGGCAACATTATGAGAGGGGTATTTTCAATTGAACATGTCAACGGATGGATTTATGAGTTGGAAGGAGCCTATTTGCATAGGCCAACAACATTGTCACTTTGGAGCATGAGCTTGTTGATGGAGTGTTCCCAGGATCACTTCATATTTGATGCACTTGGTGGGCATAGAGGAGGTGAGATTGGTAGAATGGTGGATGGACTCATTGGTTATTGTGGTATGTTCTCCTTGACTTGGATTTCCAAGCATAAGAAGGAGGATTTTCATGCAGCATGTGGTTCATTCCTCTTCATATGGGTATATCATGCCACTATGGAGAATTTATCTATGGATCTTGTCACCATATTGTTTCCATTACATGGTAATAATTCTATTTTTTCATTTATTGATTGTACCACACAATATTTTCATGCTCTTACCATTTCTTTGCAGTTCATTGCTCCTGAAAGGGGCAAGTTTGTCTTTGGGCTCCATGGACTATTTTTGGCCAACTATTATGATGGAGACAACCATCTATTGTATAATTGGGGCAAGTGTTTGGTTACTTCTTGTATGCTCAGTTGATACACAACCATTTACTACTTGCTAGTAGATGTGGTGACTTGCACAACTAGCCATCTATCAAGAAAAAACTTGTCATACCATTATCTGAAGATGTAGTGGGGAAGACTGTGCTGTGACCACTTGGGAGACTGTTGGTACCTTCCAACACCACATAAAACCTTTAGTATTTCTTTCATTATAATGCTTATCGTGGTCATATTTGTTGATATTGTTCTCACCTATATGAGGAGCATGATTGGAGGAGGAATACATAGAGTGGATGTGTTCTCTAGGGAGGAAGATCCCCACACTTTCTGCATTACATGTTCTAAGGGGAACACGTGAAGGGACATGGACTCTACAGCAAAATATTTGTTTCTTTATGAGGAGAACCATGAGATGGATGGGATACCATATGATGGTGATTTCTTATCCATCATGTATGAGAGGGTTTGGGCCAGCTTGATTCACAGTGCTGGGAGAGGGACCTTTGGAGGTCTAGTTTCCTTCTTGCCATTGGACGACAACATCATTGCAGCCCAAGATTAGAAAATCCTATATACTTATCTTTATTGGAGAGGAATATAGCATGGGGTAGGCTCTCTTGTCTATAATATTCAAATTTTCAGCCCACCTATTCTGCATGAGCTCAAGGTGGAAGAGATCCTTCACGAGTTACCAATTTGGAGGGTGACTGATTTTTTTTGGTTGATAGCTTAGGGAGGAGAGATTCAAATGGGGATGATCAATCCCAATTTATATCATCTCTCATGCTTCCAGAGGACCTTCATACAACCCATTGTTGCTTCCATATATGTTTCACTATCGCATAATGTTAGCTATTTAGATAGCTTACACACTTGGGAGGAGTAACTTTGAGATATATTGATGATGCAAACACCTTGATCCTTGGGAGACTTCATCTTATGAGGGTGCTACAGGGGAGAAGGATTCTCTTCAGTCCTATCCTTACAGTTGCTTGAGGACAAGCAACATTTGGGAGGGGAGGACTGTAATATTCAAAAATTTGAAACAAGCAAATTGGAATATTAGATTTTGTTACTTTCACCTAGGAGAGGAATAAATGGGTAAGGAAGCCCATGAATAATAAAATATGAAGAAATTACACCTTAGAAAGGAAGGAGATCCCCTTAGGAGCTTGTTTTACACTTCCAAGTGTGAACAAGGACAAATTAGATGGATACATAGTCAAGTTTGACTAAGTCAACATCTATTCTTGAGGAGGAGGAAACACTCAAGTAAACTAGCTCAATGTGAACAAGGATCAGCCCAGACACACATATGAGAGTTGGATTGAATATCCCTTGGTGTGAAAAGAGGAATTTCAGGTGGATTGGTTGTAGTTTACCAAGTCAATAGTGCTGTCACAAAGAGGAGGGAAGCTAGCTAGGGCAACATATTTTTGAAAGAGGAAGCTTCATGAAGAAGTCACCTCAACATTGTGTGGGGTCTGGGGTGAGGAGGCTCACCAAAGATAAAAGGAATTAATAGCATCAAAGGGAAGCAATTCATGTATTCATATATTTTGGTCTGGAGACCACTTGCATGCTTCAGCTGTTTAGCCGGAGTTGTTGCACTGCTTAGTGCAAGGAATTCCTGTGCAAGAATTCCATCCTCTCTTTAGATCAGCTTGCTTAAGGGATCAAGAGGGAAGGATTTGAGCTTAATTTAAGAATTTGGCTTGGGGCCATTTATCTATATTCAACCACATCATAGTTCCCTTCAGTAATCTACGTCTTTTATGCAGGGGCAGCAGTAGCAGGGTTGCACCCTCTGATTTTATGCTAGTCTTGGAGGAGGAGGTGCTCATTTCCCTCCAGGAGCTCTATTAGAGAGGCCTTGGGTCCTTTCCTATATTATTCAGTTATCTAATGTTGTATTAAGTCATGTTTAATACAGTGTTGCAGTAAACTGCGTTATTCTTGCAGTGTTGCCTTTGTACATGCATTTTACTGGAAATCCTTGCTGGGTGTCTTCACTTTTGTATAAAGAAGGGTTCAACTCCATTTCTTTGTTGTTTGATGAATAAAAGATAAATATAAATATTCTCTCAGTATTTTCTGCATAAACCTTCATAAAAATAACACTGTTATTGCTTCAGTGTTTTCTGCATAAGCTAGGCTATGGGGTTTGGGCATATTTGAGCTGCATTGACTTGGGGAGATCTGTTTTTATGAGCTAGAGTTATTTATTTCACCTATAATTATGCATGTGAGTTGTATACCATGTATTATAAGGGATCCAAGTCCCATTTATCACTTGCATAACGTTATTTTTTGAAGAAAGTTGTTTTATGCCTTGTATTGCTACATTTCCCCACCCGCGAAGGAGAATATAGGAAAAAATCTTGTTGGGGTTCTTTCATCTACTGGTATGATGTTATTATACATCTAATGAGTTGCTCTAAATTTCAATTTTCATGGTTTTCTGAAGCTCCACATTGGTAATAACTCAGATTATTCCCAATAGTGTAGCTCTTCCAGATTTTGGGTTATGCACATAGCTAAATGGAATATTAAAATTTTGTTTTTATCACCTAGCAGCTTAATAAATGGATAAGGGAATGCATTATTATTGAATACATGAATAACATCCCTCATAATGTGGAAGGGATCATCAGAGTAGCCTTATTTCCCACCCTCAAGTGTGAAAAGGGGCAAATGCATGAAGCCAAGGCCAGGTTTGACCAAGTCAACAACGCTGTCATAGGAGGAGTGGATCACTTTAGAAGACAACGCAGTGTGAATGAGGAAAAGGATATTTTGTGGAGGAAACCCTAATGAGTGGGATCCATGGAGAGAGAGCTTTCACTTGTTTAAAAGGAGGGCAAGGCAGCCATTTTTATTCATGAATTGGATTATTGGTTTCATTTTCTATTCAAACATTGTGCATTCTTATGTTGTTTAGAAAGAATTAATGGGGGACTTCCTGTTTAGGATTCCTTATCCTTCTTGAGAGGCCTCTTGAGGGATTGTTCTTCATTCTTCACATTTCTTGGCTCAAGGCCAAAGTCACCTCCTTCAGTCACATCGTTATTCCCGAAGCAGGATAACTTTGTGTTGCAGGGTGTTGCAGTGGGGACTCCACAACACCATTTCCTGGGCTCATATTTCAGCGGAGGGAGATTATATTCTTCTGGGAGGTTAGTGAGGGAGATTTATGAGCATATTGCAAATCATTGGCATCAGGTCAAGCACTTCCCTTCACCAACAACACAGTCACTTCTCTATACTGCGTTATTTCTGAGTGCAATTGTAGTGGGGACTTGCTCCACTATTTTGGAGGGTGAGATCTTCAGGGATTGGATCAGCCTTTCACCTAAGAGATCTTTTGGATGATATTTAGCCATCATTTGGAGCATCATCAACTATCTACATCCATTTCTATTTTCTGAGTTGCAGCTGCTACCCAGCAACTCCGGCATTTCTGCAGAATTGCCATTTTGTGTGTATTTCAACCAATCCTTTTAAAGATTGTGTATTGTTGTTTCCAGGGGTTGAGATCTTGCTCCCCCTCTTTTATTTGAGATGTATATTGTCACATTTGTGTATTGACACTATTTTGCAAAAGTCCTCCTTTATATACTGTGCAATCATAGCCAGGGATTTTAACATGTAGCAGGGCTCTTGCATTTTCTTGTACATGTTTCATTGAGGCAACATTGCCTAGTTTGAGAGTTCATTTCCTCAAGATCTTGTATACATTCCTGCTGATATAATATATTGTAATGGTTATGTGGATCTTTCAGCATTCTTGTATTAATGCATTCACTGCTATTTTCCAGCTCATGTTTATGTATTACTGATCTCCACATTGGTAATATCTTGAGATATTCCCAATATTGTAGCTGTTCCAGATTTGGAATATTACAATGGTATCAAAGCATGATATCTGGCTTAGCCTATCAGTCTCAGCCAAAGAATATCAAGATGATGAAGAAGATGAGTTTACTCTCATCTATTTTCAGATCCAGAGGAGACCTCTCCAAGAAGGTCAAGAAGATTGAAGAAAGGGAAGAGGAAGGACCATGCACTTCCTACTCTCACAACGAAGAAGACTAGAAGCATGAAGATAACTTCGAATTTGAAATTCTAAGTGAGTACATTGCGAATACCAAGAAAAACCTAGAGCCTTCCAAGAGACTCTAGCTTTTCCATAATTTATTTAGCAGAAAGAAGAAAGAATACCCCACAACTATGGAATGATGAGAGGCAATAGATTTATATTGTCCACATTTGATGGATCACTCACATGTGCAACAAAGGTTTGGGTGAAGAAGCTAGAGGCTTTCTTCTTGCTACATCCTGTAGTAGAAAAAGAGGTTGTAGAAGGTTCAGCGCTGCACCTTGAAGGTGAAGAAATATTTGGTGGATCAGCCATCTAAGCCATGCAAGGGTTTCAAATCTTGCTGAGTTTTCTCAAAGAATGATCAGAAGATTTGGAAAAAGGAGGGAGGATCCCTCACCACCAGTTGATGAGGTATGTACCAGCGCTGTTGAGACCATGGAGGAGCAGCCTTCATCTTCAACAGTTTGGCAGGCCAACACTTACGAGGAGGAAAATTTTGTAGCCCTACAAGGAGCTTCCACATTTCACCAAGGTATGATTAAAAATCCATCTCTTGTAATTTTAGCAAACACTTTGGATGGGTATACATCATTGCATGTAGTTGACCTAGAGCAACAAAATAGAACTGCGCTGTACAAAAGCAGTGATGGAGAAAAGAGTAACCCTTCCTCATGTGAGTACTCAAAGGGTAGCTTCATTCAGGAAGCAATGGAGGAAGCAGTGAGAAGGAGTAGACATCTGGAGATAATAAACTCTTTCTCCTCTCTAGATGACACTCTCTCAATGAGCATGCCACAGCTCAAACATAGACTTCTATTGGCAGTAGATCCAAGGCCTCTTGGGTTTTGGAAGGCCATACATGAGGAGGAGATCTCATAGAGAGGTTTAAATGGAGGTGCACTCCCCCACATCATGGAGTGCAAGATTCTTCAATAGTTTGAGGAGGTTCTTCCCTTCTCACAGGAGAAAATAGAAGAAGGAGGACATCTTCGAATGGATAACATCTCTCATGAATGTGTTGGACATTCCTGGAGCCATGCACATCATGATGGGAGGTTTTTGCCTACCACCTATTTGGGTCCTTATAGGGTGAAATTGATCCTTGAGAAGATTTCATTTCAAGGTAAATTCAGGAATATGATTTGGGATGATGGTAGCCCTCATGGGAGGAGTACCAAGATGAAGGGTGGAAGGATACATCCATAATTGATTGAGTGGATGTGGATGGTGAGCAAGAAGCTAGTGAGCCACTTGTAGATTTATGATACAGGGCAGCAGGAGGCTAGGTTGCGCTGGTTACTTTTGAAGGAGTTTGGCCATCACTTGGCATACACTCTTCCTAAGGGTATGAGGATGGAGAAGATGTGGCAGGATGCTAGCATCATGGAGCAGCAAAGAGTATGGGTGCATAGTGAATATGCAACATTCATATCATACACTATGCCTTCATCACATATCTTGTATGATGAGAGCATGAGGAAGAAACAAAAGAATTTGTTGCTGGGGTTATTATTTGGAGAGCAAGAGCATATTTTCTCTCATTTCTTGTATGATGTTGCAGGAGTAGAAGATGGCACTATCATGGTGCCAAGGGGATACTCCTTGACCGTTGATGATCAAGAATTACTTCCACCTTGGGAGAGATTCCATATTTGCAGCAACATTATTGGAGGTTTTCCCATATATGTTGAGGAAGCTGAGGGAAACAACGCTATGCCATATAGAGATTATATAGTGCCTCATGCAGAGGAAGGAGGAGCTCTTTCTCCAGGTAGAGGGATTCTTGCATCTTTGCAAGGGAGTCCCCAGGATGTCATGTATGGAGATCAATGCACAATTCATGTGCCATTTTTGAGGAGGTGTGGAACCATGGAGACACAAGGAGAAGGTAGGGAGGAGACCCAGCATCATGAGATGAGGAGTACACATCCCTATTCATTTATAGAGGTTGACGCACCTAAGAAGGTGATTGGATTGTGCAGTGGAAGCATGGAAATATTTTTTCATTCATATATGCAGTCACCTCTTGATGATGATGTCTCATTGCATGGAGACATTTTGTCGGGGAGACCACTGGATCAACAGAGGAGGATGGATGCTTCACCATTTGAGGCACCACTCAGTGATTTTAGAGGAGTGGAAACCTTGGGATATAACTTCACAACGCTGAGAGTCCTGGGTAGACTCAAGGAGGAGAGAGCAATTCTCTTAACATCATTTTCACCCACTCTCATTTTAGATTCTGTGCTGTGGCGGAAGAAGCAAGGGAAGGATAGCATCCTTCCAAATTTTATCTCTGGCATGGGATATGTCAAAGGAAGAGATGACCATATGATAGATGTCCATCATGAGGAATCATCAGTGCTGTCACTATGGAGGATGGATCCATGTTGGAGCTCTGGGTTGTTGGTAGAGTTTTCCCGGGATAATTTTACTTACATGATATTGTATGATCAACATATGAGGAGATGCATGGATCATGTGTAGATGGAGGAGATACATAATTCTTTGGAGGAATTAGCACAACCACTTCTTTTCTCTTTGAGGAAGAGAGGAGACTCATTTTTGAGCCATTCCATTTGCATGAGCAAGACTTATGGTAAGGGTATTTTTTATTTGCATGCTGAATTGTATATTCATCCCCTAACCATATATGTACAGGATGTTGCTCCAAGGAGGAGAATTATTTCTTCTAGACCCCATGGTTTACTTGAGGCCATGAGCACTATTGGTGACCACTCCCTAGGAGGAATTGGGGAGGAAATTTATTTTGGAGGACATACTCACCTTGCACCATACATCATTCACCTTCTCCATACATTTGAGGAGAGTGGGACAACAAGCAAGTGGTTGAGAGACCACACTTTTTGTCATACTCTTTTGCAGTTGAGGGTCAAACTACATTGGTTACAATTGAGGGACCATTGTCCTTCTCCATTGCCACACATGACAACAAGCATGGTTCTCATTATGGTTCATTATGTTGTTGTTGTCTTTATGTTTATTGAGAGCATGATTGGGGGAATGGAAAATTGGTTGGATGTGTCCCTTGGGGGAGAGATCTCCCACATTATTTGCATTGCATGTTCTAATGGGAGTATGAGAGAATATGTGGCCACTATAGCAAAACATTTGTTTCCATTTGAGGTGATCCATATGATTGATTGGATTCCATATGATGGTGACTTACAACTCATCACATATGAGATGATTTGGGACAGCGTGTTTCATAACGTTGGAGAAGAGATCCTTGGAGGTCTAATATTCATCTTGCCACTTGAGGGTAACATTATTGTAGCCCAAGATCAACATATACTCTGCATTTATCCTAAGTGGAGAGGAGTACAACATGGGGTAGGCTATTTTTTCTACCAAGATCAAATTTTCAGCCCACCTATATTGTAGGAGCCAAAGGTGGAAGATGATTCTCAGGAGTTGCCATGTTGGGAGGTAACTCATTTTGTATGGATGATTTCTTGGGGGATGGAGGATCCACATGGGGAAGATGTTCCTCAACATATTTTAGACTCCATGCCTTGGTTGGAGATTCTTCAGTTCTATCCTTGCAGTTGCTTGAGGACAGGCAACATTTGGGAGGGGAGGACTGTAATATTCCCATTTTAGCACATAGCTAAATGGAATACTAAAATTTTGTTTTTATCACATAACATCTTAATAAATGGGTAAGGGAACCCATTCTTATTGAATACATGAATAAAATCCCTCATAATGTGGAAGGGATCATCAGATTAGTCTTATTTCGCACCCTCAAGTGTGAAAAGGGGAAAATGCATGAAGATAAGGTCAGGTTTGACCAAGTCAACAACGCTGCCATAGAGGAGTGAATCACTTTAGAAGATAGCACAGTGTGAATGAGGAAGAATATATTTGGTGGAGGAAACCCTAATGAGTGGGACCCGAGAGATATTTCACTTATTTAAAAGGAGGGCAAGGCAACCATTTTTATTCATGAATTGGATTATTGATTTCATTGTCTATTCAGACATTATGCATTCTTCTGCTGTTTAGCAAGAATTTCTGGGGGACTTACTGTTTAGGATTCCTTATCCTTCTTGAGAGGCCTCTTGAGGGATTATTCTTAATTCTCCACATTTCTTGGCTCAAGGCCAAAGCCACCTCCTTCAGTCACATCGTTATTCCTGAAGCAGGATAACTTTGTGTTGCAGGGTGTTGCAGTGGGGACTCCACAACACCATTTCCTTGGTTTATATTTTAGAGGAGGGAGCTTTTATTCCTCTAGGAGGTTAGTGAGGGATATTCATGAGCATATTGCAGATCATTGGCATCATACCAAGCACTTACCTTCACTAACAACGCAGTCACTTCTCTATACTGCGTTATTTCTGAGTGCAATTGCAGTGGGGACTTGCTCCACTATTTTAGAGGGTGAGATCTGCAGGGATTGGATCAGCCTTTCACCTGAGAGATCCTTTGGATGATATTCAACCATCATTTGCAGCATCATAAACTTCTACATCCATTTCTATTTTCTGATTTGCAGCTGCTACCCAACAACTCCGACATTTCTGCAGAATTGCCATTTTGTGTGTATTTCAGCCAATCCTTTTAAGGATTTTGTATTGTTGTTTCTAGGGGTTGAGATCTTGCTCCCCCTCTTTTATTTGAGTTTTATATTGTCACATTTTTGTATTGACACTATTTTGCAGCAGTCCTCCTTTATATGTTGCGCAGTCATGGCTAGGGCTTTCCACATGTAGCAGGGCTCTTGCATTTTCTTGTACATGTTTCATTGAGGCTGCATTGCCTAGCTTGATAGATCATTTCCTCAAGATCTTGTATACATTGCTGCTGTCATATTCTAATGTAATGGTTATGTGGATCTTCCGGCATTCTTGTATTAATGCATTCACTGCTATTTTCCAGCTCATGTTTGTGTATTGTTGATCTCCACATTGGTAATATCTTGATATATTCCTAATAGTGTAGTTGTTCCAGATTTGGAATATTACAGAAACCCAATAACAAAGGGAAACAGAAAATTGGTGCTACAACTTAACATGATTTAGGATCTGATTCAGGTGATGAATCTAAAATTGCAATGATGAGATTGAAGAACATGAAGGGAAAATAAATTGAACTAAACCCAGTACCAGTACATAAAACAATCACCTAAACACTTCAAATGAAGAAGAAAGAATATCACTATTTCGTGTGAGGGTCATATCCAAGCATACCAAGATTAACACATTGTTTGACAGTGGGTCACAAGAAAACTTAATATCTGAAGATTTGGTCAATAAACTTAACCTTGAGACCATACCACATCCAAAACCATATCTATTGGGTTGGATTTGTAAGGATGAAAATCTACAAGTTTCAAAGAAATGTATATTGAGGTTTGCAATCACTGCAAACTTTGTTGACACAGTTGAATTAGATGTGGTTCTGCTTGACATCATTGGTATTTTATTAGGGATTCCTTACTTGTATGTCAAGAAAGCGATCTTCCATCGCCATGATAAAAAATTATCATTTATTCAAATATGGAAAGGACCTCATTATTAGAGCACATCGCAAGAAGACAAATATTGCTATGGTAAATGTTGGATAGGTAAAGAGGCTGGTAAATTCAAGAAATTTTTTATTCTTATGATTAAGCCTAAAGCTGATATTAATCATGAATCATTTGAAGGATGTGATCCTCAGTTGAAATCATATTTATATTATGTGGTTAATGCACATCATGAGTTGTTTCAGGAGCCAACAAGATTACCTCCAAAAATGGAAATTCAACGAGATTAAGTTGCAGCAAGATTGTCCTCTTCCAAACATCGGTATGTACCGCATGTCAATAATGGATAATGATGAAATAAAGAGGAAAATTAAAGAGATGTTGGATAAAGGCATCATAAGTCCAAGCACCTCGCCATGTGGTTCACCCATAGTCTTGATACCAAAGAAATATGGGACTTGGCACATGTATGTAGATTTTCGAGCTTTGAACAAGATTATGGTAAAAAATTGTTACCCACTCCCAAGAATAGATGATTTTATTGATCTACTGAAAGAAGAAAATTTTGTCACTAATTTAGATTTTCAAAGTGGATATCATCAAGTAAGAATTGCAGAAAGTGATATATGGAAACTACATTGAAAACCAAGCAAGGACTCTTTAAGTGGCTAGTTATGCCTTTTGGTTTGTGTAATGCACCAAAAAATTTCATGCAAGTGATGGATAATGTTTTGAGACCATTCCTTGATGACTTTGTTATTGTGTACTTAGATGACATAATAATTTTCAGAAAAAAAAGAGAAGATCATGTGTTGCATGTGAATAGAGTGCTTGATATTTTGAATAAAGAGAAATTGTTTCTTAAGATGTCAAAGTGTGAGTTTGGAAAGACTTCTTTGGTCTGTTTGGGACACATTGTAGGAGGAGGAGAATTGAGGATTGATCCTTCTAAAGTCGAGGCCATTGTGAATTGGCCCACACCCAAAATAGTAACCGAGGTAAGAATATTCTTAGGTGCAGCTCAATATTGGAGGAAGTTTATTGTTAACTTTTCTTCCATCACAACTCCTATGCATGTAGTGAAAAGTGTGAAGAAAGGCTTCCAATGGGGAGGAAAACAACAACAGGCTTTTGAAGCTTTAAAAGACAAGATCAGTTCATCTCCAGTCCTTGCATTACCAAATTTGAGACAACCATTCAAGATTCAAACTGATGCTAGTGATTATGCCATGGGGGCAGTAATTTTGCAGCATGGTAAGCCTATCCCATTTCATTATGAAACTTTTAATGGTGCTGTGACTAATTATCCTACATATGAAAAAGAACTATATGCATTGGTACAAAGTTTCAATAAATGGAAAAACTACTTGATGGGTAAAGAGACTATTGTACAAACCGATCACCAACCATTACAGTACTTGCAGTCATAAACAAAATTACAACAATCAAGACATTTAATGTGGATGGGATTTCTTCAACAGTTTCACTTGGCTATAATGTGTAAGAAAGGTATTTTCAATAAATTTGATGATATGCTTTCAAGGCCAATCATTAGTGCTTCTACTTTACTCAAAAATGATTATGTTGTACATGAGAGTTACATAGAACAATAGGCACATGACATTAATTTTCAAGATATGTATGCTAGTTTGAGTGAAGGGAATCAATTTGAAGAAAAATATTATCAGATGCATAACAATTTGTTGTTTCATTTGGGCAAGCTATGTATTTCACAAGGAGGGAGGCTAAGTGTCATGAGAGAAGCTCATCCATCTCTTATTGCTGGACACTTTGGGGTAAGAAAAACAGTGGCACATCTAGAGAGGTATTGTTATTGGACTTGCATGATAGACAATGTCTCACGTTTTATAAGAGGTTGTTCTATGTGTGCAACAATCAAGCCTAGTAATAAGAAGCTTGGGTTGTACACACCACTACTGGTACCATCAAGGCCATGGGATAGTGTCTCCACGGAATTTTTTGGAGGTCTACCTATGTCAAGAAAAAAACATGATTAAATTTACGTAGTTATGGATAGATTTAGTAAAATGTGTATACTTATGCCATGTAAGAAAACCATTACTGTTGAACTTTTTTTCAACTTGTTTGGGTTCATTTTGGATTTCCAACTTCTATTGTTAGTGACAAGGATTCCAGGTTCATTGGGAATTTTCGGTCAAATCTATGGAGAATGATGGACATAAAGTTGAAAAAGAATACCTCTTTTCATCCACAAATAGATAGACAAACCGAGGTAGTGAACATAACAGTTGTGCATATATTGAGTGGATATTGCAGAAAACATCCTAAGTTGTGGGATGAACAACTACATTACATTCAACACACTTACAACTTGGCAAAGCACTCTTCAACACAAACCTCACCTTTTGAAGTATGCTGTGGATATTTTCCAAAATCACCATTAGAATTCATCTTTGGGAAGGATTTTGCAATTCATGGCCATAGTGACATTGATAAGGCTCGAAATTTCATTGATAAAATTCAGATTATACATCAACAAGTTTAAGAACAACTCAAGAAAATTCAAAGAAAATACAAAGAGAGGCATGAAAAACATCGGGTTGACCACAAGTTTCAAGAGGGAGATGAGGTATGGTTTCAAATTAGCAAAGCAATATGCAAGGGGAAGGTAAAAATCTCAAACCCATTTGCTATGGTCCTTTCAAGATCATAAAACAAGTTGGTAACAATGCATTCCAACTTGACTTGCCTTCTTATATGCAAATGTATTCAGTTGTTAATGTTGAAAACTTACGCTTGTATGAGCCACCTTTGATCGATGATCAAGGAAGTGATGTTCAACTACCTTCTATTGAATATTTCTCACCAAAATTTCTGGATGAGCTCAAAGAAGATGCAATTCTTGACAGAAGGACAAGAGCATCCAAGAGGTGTTGACTACCTTCGAGTTGGGCTCAAATGCACTAAACCAAGAAAGGAAAAATGGATGGAGGTTGGAAAGGTGAGGGAAATGTACCTTCATCTATTGAATAGGTAATCAAGTCTTTTGGGGTCCAAAAGCTTCACAATGGGGAGGAATGATCAGGATTTCATAAATTTTGATCAAAACTAAAAGTTACAGGATTGGGTTGAAACTAGGATGGTTGTGTATATCTCATCTTCCTAATTTTTTCCCCATGAACGGTTCGAAAAATCGATGTCATATGAGGGATATATCTCGTATTGATCGAAATTCCAAATAGGTAAATTTGCGACAGTTTGAATTGGTTTGACTGGGATGCATAATCAACAAAAAGGGATGCACAGTCAGCAAAAGGGAATATTCTAAGGAATATTCCTTCGTCAGAACCAATCGTAGGTTGACAAGTGTCCTTGTTTTTATTGGTTGAATGAGTTTGGAGGAGCCAATTAAAGGGCACCATGTGGCTAGCCCTAAGGCTGCCACGTGTCCCTGAAACGGTGTGGTAAAATTTTTCTAAGGGTCTGCAGGGCTCGACCTAGAGACCTCCCACTAGGCACGCATGTGGTTTACCACCCGAGCTATACGTTGGGACTCAAACTCTAAGGTTGTGGGATATATTTATGGTTAAATTTACTGGCATATGTGGGTTGGGAATTGCTGGTGGTCCAAACCAGCCAGTAGTTTCCCAGAGTAGTCATATGGAAACGTAACAATAACAAACATCGTCGCAGTCTATACATTAACCCGATAGTTCAATCCGTCGAAAATTTTGCAAGGTTATCACAATGAAACCATTAACTAACCACCTCCACACGGTTTATGTAACCCGTCAACCTCAATCGCAATTCAACTCTTCGACCATAGGTTTAAACAAGAGTTCCATCGAAAGTTATGGTTAGTAACTTGCAATTTTGGGGTTGGCATGTGGCCACCCCAACCGCAAAAATTTATTGTCCCAGTCAATTCGGCGAGCAGTTTTGCGAGTGCACCTAAATTTGCGGCCTATGCCTAATTTAACTCTAGTTAAGTGGAGTTCTCCACTTTTAGTGGATATTTTCTAGGTGAAACTGGGAAAAATAGTAGGAGACTCAATTTTCACCCATTCTGAGTGAATGAAGAGTCATTTTTGACTAAATGGGGCATTCTGGAGCCATTGGTGTAGAGAAAACAACCATTAGAGCATTGTAACTAAATTTAACAGAAAAATTTTGAGCATAATGAAAGGTGGACATACCATTGGGAGTTGGACCAGCAGATGAAGCCCAGGATGGGTGAACTGCTTCATCATGCCTGTTGTGTAAATTTCATGTGGTGGCTTATTTATCTATTTTACACTGTTGTTTAGAGTTATTTATGATGATTTCATGCTTCTAATTCACTAAAAGTCATCTACAATTCATCGACAAACACCTCAATCCCTATGAAAACTATTGAACTGATTATGCACATGTTTTTAAACTAAAAATACACTTACCAAAAAAAAAACTAATATATTCATTTCAGATCACAAGGAGTGGAGATGATGGAATAGTGGAGGAGGTTTAGTGGTGTGTGGATGATGATGTGGCATGGCAGAAGTAGGGCCTGAGCTCATATCGCAAATTGCAATCGGAGTGTTTTACATATGAGAAAGCAGGAGTAAAGTTTATGGATGGCAATCTGCATAGTATAGTGGTGGGAAGGTGACGTGGCAAGAGGTAGGACCTCTTGTAGATCGGATATCGATATTTTATGTTATAAGAAATGAAGGGAGAATGTTAAAATTTGTGGAGTGCGAAGTGATATTGCAATGAGTGGAAGATGACATGGCTTGACAGAGGTGGGGCCTCTCGTACATCACAAATCGCAGGGTTTATATATGAGTAGTGAAGGGTAAGCTTTAAGGTTTGCGATAGGTGAAGTGCAATTAGCAAAGGAGTGACGTGGCAAACGAAAGTGGGCCTCGCCTGTAGATCGAAATTGAAAAATTTTAGTGATAAGAAGTACAGGGTAATGGTTATACCTCACAAGGGGGTGATGTGCGATGGGTGATGGATGAGGTGGTATGATGAAATTGGGGCCCACCCGCAAATCGTAGTTCGCAAGGTTTATATACAAGCAATGGAAGGTAAGCATTAAGATTTGTGATGGGCAGAGTGCGGTGAGAGGAAGGTGACGTGGAAGGATGAAGGTGCGGCCTCTTGTAGATCGCAATAGGGCGTATTTAGTTATGAGAAGCGGGATGCAGCTAATGTAATTTGTGACGAGAAAAGTGTGATGAGTGAAGAGGTTGGAGCTGCAGAAAGGTAAATGGTAAGTTTCTTTCATCTTTTGATTGTGGGGCACCCTCTCGACCCACCTTTGAAGTGTTGGGTCTTCATCTTAGCTGCTTCAGCTCTTCATTTGCTTAGCTCTGATGTTTCCTTATCTGTTCAAAAGAATAACAAGCCAACATGAGAAATGTGACTAAATGACCAATGCGAATGCCTTATAATATTAGAGCCAAATAATGAGATACCTTTTGTTTAGTAAGAAACCAATAGAGCCATGACATGCAATAGTAGGGTGATCATTAAAAGAGACATACTCCAAAAATTTCATGTAGAAAAGGGTGTAACAACCAAGCCTTGTCTTGGAAAATCAAAGAATTGATTTGAGTAGGGATTCACATATTTGCCCCATTACCCTACCTTCAAACATGAATCTTACACACTTGAGTTCAAAGTGATAAGACAAGGGAATGGATTGGACTCGAAATAAAATACCCTATTCTTGCCTTGAAAAAAATCCTTAAATCCCTTATGACATGAAAAAGGGAATTCTTTTCCAAATAAAATGATTATAGCCATTCTTTCTCAATCAAAACCTAGGGAAGTGGGCATTATGATACCTCTCCATTTTTTTCCAAGTATCCTTCTGCCTGTCGTATGGCCTGATTGGCTTGTACATTTTCTAGGTAGTTGAGCTCTCTCAGAATATGAGAAAAAGCCTCAATAAATTTTAAATGAGAAGCTTCTTCATTGATTCTGGATATTTAGTGTGCTGGGGAATTATCACTTGACATATGTTGTTTTTCATGAGCACTTTATAAGAATTACCAAAGTCCCCACTTCCACCATGGAGCTTATGCAAACCAAATCAATGCACCTAATTCTTTAAAGAGGATCATAATTCTTGGCTTGATTATTGGTGACTATTCCTAGTCCCCAAAAATATTAAATTTTAGGATTTCCTCTAGGATGAAGAATGAATGATCCCCCTCACTCCTGCCCCTCACACTTTTCACTTCCCAAACCTAAGATTAGTTATATATGTGAACCATATATATATGAAAGAGATTAAATTTACAATACAAAAACTACTCTATAGAGTTAAAAAAGAGAGATACCAAATATACCTTGCAAAAGTTGCATGTGAAATGTTTGCATCTATCCTTCTAGGGATCTAGTCTAAAAGGTATTACATTTTTCTTTTGTTTGTAGTGTAAAATTATGATCACTTTTGATGTTTCTACAATCTCTATTGACTTATAATTTTATTGATGGTTGTGTGTCATATCTAGATTTTGGAGTGAAATATTCTAAGTGTTTGTTGGTATTAGTACAATGCATCTCAGATGAATAAATTTTTATTATTGTACATTATTGGAACTTTCCTATTTTATGAAGTCAAAGATGTTGCAGGGTACTATATAGCTAAATTATCTTTTGATATTTATAGTTTTTTTTTGGTAATATTCTAGGTGGTTGAAATAATTAAAGAAGATTTGTGGCCAAATCCCCTAAAATACTTCAAGACTGTGATTATTCATATGAATAAATTTTAGGAGGGTCATTCTACTAATGCAAGTTCTCACAATATTCAAATAATTTCAGGAAGTTGATGAAGAGTATGAGAATGGGGAAGAAGAAGATGATGAAGGAGAATATGAATCTAATTAAATATAATTAATTAATTGTATTTAATGAGATTCAATAATAATATTGGTGATTGGAAATAAATATAAGGGATGATCTTAGGTATTGATGGAGGAAAAAAGGATGGACCTAAACCATCCTCACAAACTGTTAATTTTTTTTAATAACTACAGGTTTGTCAGATATTTGATAAATCCATATTTGTTAGATATTTGATGTAAATATTCATTGGATATCTAACAAGCATTTTGAAAAACATATCGATGATAAGTATGAAACCTCTATCAGATAGCCTCATTATATGTCAAATATTTTATGCAAAGTTTCATCAACTATCCAATAAACTTTCGTCAAATTTGTTGACGTCCTCTATCATAAATTTGATGGAACTATTCATTAGATATATAATTCACTTTCAACAAACAATCATTTAATTTCCAATGATTATGTGTCGAAAATAATGATTTATTTCATTGAGGATATCTGAAAAAGGGGTGTCTCATATCCAACTAGAACATGTTCATTAGATTATTTAAAAAAATTACACCGATGAAACTGGTAGCCACGTTTTGTCGAAATACCTACGTAATTTTGTCGAAAAACTAACATACAATTTTTATATTTTAGTGCATTAGAAATTAGTGTTCCCATTTCCATTTAGGAATGGTTATTGGTTGTAGAAACCTAGTTGGGTGTATATTTTCAATGTAAATTTCTAACATTCCAAGCACCCACCAATATAATCAACTACTTCTTTATTCATACCTAGCCAAAAGTATTGTTTCTTGACTATTGAGTTTTTCTTTTGATACCTTGGGTTCCCAACATAAGGAACTCTATGTATCTCAGTTAAAACTAAATTTATCGACTTATGGAAATTTAGCACATAAATCCTAGTACCTATGTACAAAATATTTGTATCTTCTCATATTTCATAATCCCTATACATTGGCTTCAAATTACCTTGTTGTAGGTTTACTTTTATTTCTTTGTATTGTTAATCTAAGTTTCCAACCTCTAAAATTTTGTTTTTGAGATCAAAATTTCATACGCTTATGGTTAAAACATGCATGGCATGCACCCTTCCAATGATTGCATTGTCCATTTTTTTTCTTTTCCCTTTATGTTCTTAACTTAAAAGCCATAAAAAAGCAAAAATTCCATCCATATAATTTGTTTGGAATTTATTTTTTCTTGTCCAAAGAAATGCTTCAATGCATTGTGATTATTCCATAATTCAATCCTCTTTCCCATGAGCTATTGCCTTGACATTCTTAAGGCATGTATAGTGGTTGGAAAATATAAATCATGAGAGGCATAGTTCTTTTCATGCTATTTTAGCTTCCTAGATTCATGACATATCACATGCCCATTTTGTAGGAGAAATTTTACGAGTCCTTATTTACATGCATCTGTGCATACAAGGAAGTCTTCATTTGGATAAATTATATTCAATATAGGTTAACTTGTTAACAATATCTTTAAATGTTGATAGGATTCTTCACATTTATGGGACCATTCAAATTTAACAGTTTAATGTTTGCAGATTTATGTGGGGTGGATTCTATGACTGAGTTGTCTGAAACTGCTCCACAATAGACATATTAGATTTTATACATTTCGAATCTTCATGAAGTAATATGATAAACCCTTAAATTTGAGAATCCCTCAATAAATATTCTATAGTAGCATGCTGGACCCATGAAATATCTCAGTTGTGACACATTTTTTGGTGTTGGCCACTCTTTGATTTCTTTAATATTTTCTTTGTCTATCACTATCCATTCCTATGAAATTATATGGCCGAAATAAAGGATTTGTTTTTGATAGAAAGAAAAATTACTCATCTTGGCATGTAAATTATGCTCTCTAAGTACTTGTAAAGGCGTCCTAAAGTGGTGTTCATGCTCTTCCTCAAAATTATAATACACTAGGATGTCATACATGAATATAATAAGAAACTTTCCCAATAATTTCGTAAAATGTCATTCATGAGGCACATGATCACACCTAGTGCATTAGTTATCCTAAATGGTACTACTAAAAATTCATAATTCCCATATCGAGATAAAAAAAAATTTCTTACTAATGTCTTCTTCTTTAACCTTACCTAATGATACCCATATCTCAAGTCAATTTTGGAAAACTCCTTGGTTTCCTCGAGCTAGTCAGAAAAGTCATCTATCCTTGGAAAGGGGTATTTATTCTTAAAAATCTAATTATTCCTCTTATTAACTTAAAAACTAACACTTGAAATTAATCTTGAAATAAGAAAAAGACCACACATTACGAATTCACACCTCAAATTAGCTAAAACTACTTTTTAAAACAAATTCAAGATTCTAAAATAACAAAAGAAACAATCCTAACTATTGTTAAAGGACAACTACTTTACTTTATGTAAAATAATATTTAAAAATATCCTATTGAAAACAATCTATAATAACCTTCAATTCAAATATTTTAATGAAATAAAACAAGCTTGCTCTTAAAATCATCAAAGTCATGTCACTCACTAATTAAAACTAAATCACGCTTAGATAAATCATTAATGAAAACTAAATCAATGCTACCTACACAATCAAATCAGCAATCAAAAGCTCTAATGAAGAAATGATCTATACTAAAAAGAACAAAAATAATTCTAATTAAAAATAAATCTAATTATTAACATTAAACAAAATGAACAAATTAAATGAACATTAAGTCTGCAAATATTCAAACAAATTAAGTAAAGAAAACCATGACTAAATTTAAATTATTAAAATCTATTCTAACTCTGCAATCAAACTCAAAAATTGTAAAGCAAACAATGATCTAAATAAAATTAAGAAATATTAAATATTATTTAAAAAACAATTTAAAACTAAAGATAATTCTACAATTTAAACAAATCCTAAAGTTATGAAGAATAAGAACTCAACTCCAGGTTATATAATCCTCCTTGCAAAATGTGTTATATAATCCTAATAACTGGTAAAAATATCTCATTTCAATGAAGGATATTACAAGGACACGTACCTTGAAATAAAAAATTGCTGAGGCAGGTATACTCCAAACTCTAGGCACATATCATTTGCAACATGGTCACATGTGGCAAAGCTACTATTAGCATGCGCGTTTTCTATCAATTGTTGTCAACCAATCCAAAGTCTCGACCTCCGAGGACCTCGATCTAAAGTAGCCCCATGATCAGCACAATAGTAAATTCTCTTTATATTTTTTCATAGACGTATAGATTTTTTGGAAAACAACATAACCAGAGTAACAATATTCAAAGAGACCCAATACGTTCACGTTTAGGAGTGGTCTTTAGTGGAATATTTCCCTGACGACAACTTTTTCACGAAGCTAAATTTCGCGAAATGGTTTCTGGGTTATAAGAAACATGGTGCTTTAAACACAACCCATGTCTCAGAATTTATAGATTTTACTCCATTTGGTCGTAAATTGTATATTTTCACCTATAGCAATTCAACTACCCAGCTGCTGCTTTTATTTATTAGGTGAATTCGCACTCGAATGTATTCTTGTACCCAACCTTCCTGCAACCAAGAAGTAATTTATTAAAAACACTCATTAATTAACTAAAAACAAGAATTTATAATTTAATAGCTAAAATTCCTCGTATTTAGTTGATACAAATCGTAAAAATTTGGGCAAAAGTGCGGCTCAACAATATATTTTTAATTTATTAGGAAAAGTTAAACTCTGTTTGAAGTTAAGTTTTACTTTTGATGTTGGCGTTTGTATTTGTTTAAAATTTAGTGTTTTATTGTCAGTGTAATATTTTAATTTTTATTTTTTTTTAGTGATTAGTTAGAATTTTTTAATGTATGATTGAAACATATTTTAAATATTAAAATAAAATATAGGTTAAGAAATGGAGTGAATTATTATATAGCTAACAAAAAAATTGTATTTTTTCATTTCTATTTGTATTGTTTTTGAAATAATGATTGGTAAAAGTAAATATACTCTTATATAAAAAGTAAGGCTTATAGCTCAAAACAAAACAAATATAACAATCAATATACCAATCGTTGGGTTATGCTAACCAATAAGAAATATAATGCCAATATTGAATAGGCAACTCATAAATGAAGAGAATCAACAATGTGAGATTGTAACTTGTTTATAATTTCCCCTCACATACATCTATATCCCAAAGGGTGCAGAACAATGTTCTTCCATTTTAGAGTATTCAATTCTTTTGACTAGTAGAGTTTTTTACTTTTAAATAGAAACCATTAGGCATTTTCACCTAAAATCACCTGAGAATTGAACAGAAATGGTTAGCATAACTAAGTCACTTGACCAGGGTTGGTGAGCATTAAAAAAATTATATATTTGAACCAAATTATTATAAGAGTTAAGTAAGATATTATTTCTCATTAATTTCAATTTAGTTTTAGGATATTTGGACACTTCAAAGTTCAATTTAATTTGATTTAAGTGTGAATTTTTTTAATATGTATTAGTTGCAATGTAATTTAATAGGGATGACATGTTCTAGATGTAAAATGATTTAATGTCTCATATTCTCTGCATTGTTAATGATGAATGATCTATGGCTTAACACTTGATTGATCTATGATTTCTATTTGAAGGGAAAGGAGGGTCATGGCCAATGATTGATTGTAAGAACTGCCTTATATAAAATATTTTCATTTGCGTTAATAAAATTGCCTCACATGACTATGTTGGATGCAACCATGGACTGTTTCCCTCTTAAAAGGTTTTAACCACACAAAGATATTGGTGCTATGATCTTTTATTTAGTTGTGTGAGTAGCCATTGAAGGTGCCTATCCTATATGGAATGCTATATTTACCCAAACATGGTATTAAAACCAAATTGAAGACTTCTTCATGCTCGTGATCATAATTTTAAGTGTGTGTTGCCACATTTCCAAGATCTCCTATTTATGAACTGTTTTTGTGTGAATGGACTATTCATTACATCCAAAATGTTTTTTTCAACTAATAACACCTTTCAGTTCATCCAAAAGTGTGTTTATTTTAGTAAGCTACAATATTTTTCATTAGATTTGGAGGTTTACATTATGAATACATTTTTTTTTTAATTTTTCTTTTTTAACAAAATTCATATTTCGTTTTCCTTTTCTTTTCTTTTTTTTTATATTTTTTTTATTTTTTAACAAAATTCATATTTCAATTTTCTACTTGTATTCCATGTTTCCTACTATTTTTGGTCTATGTATACTCTTTGCCCTACGCTTTGTACGATACAGGAAAACCAGAAATAATTTTGAAGGCATTTTCTTGACACTAATTAGAAACAATAAGAACACTTACATTTCTCAGGTAAACTAACCCAAATGTAACCCCATTGTTGTTGATTTTTTCGAATATTTTTTCAATTTGTTGTTTGGAATCATGATTACTGTTAGATCAAAATATGCAGGTGTTAGCCAATGATCACATCGCCAGAGATAAGGATCCACGAGAGGTGGTTAGTCCATGTCACAAAACACATTGGAAGCTTTGATTTATCCAATATCCAACAATATCCCCCCCAACGCGAGCCAAGTGTGTATTGAACTCGTGACCTATGCTCTGATACCACTTGTTGGGAATCACGTTTGTCGTTAGACCAAAACCCGCAGGTGTTAGTCAACGACCACATCTCCAGAGGTAAGGATCCATGAGAGGTGGTTAGTCCATGTCACAAAACACACGAGGAGCGTTGGGTTATCCAATGTCCAATAATTGTTGATTATTTATGGATGAGCACATTCTTTTTTGTATAAAAGCCCATTTCAAGGAAGAGCTCCAACAACAACAACACCCTCATTCACCTTCACTAGTATTGTTATGTTTTTGCATTAGTTCACTTGATTAAAATTTTCTTTACTTATTAAGAGGTATTTACTTATTTAAGTTATTTTATATATATTTTTTGTACAATAAATTTCAATCGTATTATAAAAGTGAAAAACCATTAAATACATTAATCTTTTTCTATTTTTTTCAAGAAGTCATAATTTATAAAGTAATTTCACTATAAAAGTGATTCTCACTTGTTTTCTAAAAGTAGGTCACTTCATAAGACAATTAATTTATACAAGTGAATTTATAAGCAAAACAACATACTTTTTATTTTTTTTCAATTTCCATCACCATGTGGGCCAAGATCTATTTGTGAGGTGGTTATTTGCTACTGTTAATGCTTTTTTTTAAAGGGCACAACTTTCACATCCAAAGTTTGTTTTTAGTGCCATTTTTTTTAAACAACCCATTATTTCAAGAGCTTTCCATCCGAATAGTTAGTTTCTACTTTTAAAACAATATTATCTATATATTTTAAAATGACCACTCCAAGTACACTTTTGTTTACAAGTACACAACTACTTTTCATGAGAAGGATTTTATACAACCCATAAAATCAGGTTTGAGGAAAATAATGGTTTTTTTAGTAAACACACACTTCATCTTAATATTATTTTAGACTTTTGGATGTGGAAAATTTGATTGTTTTACATGTGTTTTTTTCCACAAGTTCCAGGCGAATTGTTTCAAGAAAAAAATTACAACTAGAATACCCTCAAATTAGTTATTTCAATTTTTTTTCCATGCCCCTTTATTGTTTGGGCATGAGTTGGTATAACTCAGGGTTTAAGAAATGTAATATTTTGTGCGATAGTTCTTGATCAGTTAAAATTTTCCTATTTTTTATTAAGCTCATAATGACCCGGTGACATGGGGAACTCTCCATGCAGTATATTTTCTTGCAAAAATCCATTTTGAGATCAATTAAAGTCTTCCCGTTTACGATAAGGTCATTGTGGCTTGGTCACTTGAGGTACTCTCCACCATGTCATTGTCCCCAAAGGATGTAACAAGGTTGATGGGTTTATGATAAAAGATCACTATTCTATTCGACACTTTCCCTTAGGAAAGGGGATGCCTTACTTATATGGTTGATGACAACTGGTTTATTCTTACATTAGTTTTTTTATTAGTTGCTGGAAATCTTTCTTGGAGGAATTAATGGAATAGAGTTTAAGTTAGATTCTGGATGACAAGTAGATTATTCCTACGCTACTTATTTGTATTTTGATAGTTTCATTCACATTCAGGAAGATCCATATTCATTGTATACTAATAGTGTGCCACTTTTTTTTTCCTTTTCCCTACTCATATAGCGACGATGGCGCTTTGGATTTCTGCCCCCTTCTACTTTTACTCTATGAGATTGAATCTAAAGACTCCAGTATCTAGTAGAGTCCTTTTCTCTTCTCTCATAAGATGCATATGTGTGTAAATCTATGGGGTTGAAGAGATAAATTTGGAGTCAATCACTACAAGGAAATACCCTCTAGCGAATGCTATAACGAAGGTCCAAAATTGTCAAAAAAAACATTTTCTACAACATCCGTTTTCGGTAACGGAGGTTTTGACGAAGCTTTTATCGAAATTTTAACACAACTAAAAAAAATCTAGGAATTCGGAGGTTGTTACAGATGTTTTTCTCATCGGTGTGCTAATCAGGTGTCAACGCACCGATGCTTTTTACAGTGAATGCATTGGTACTATAAACCTACTAAGCATTGGGATGAAACAAAAATTTAGGATGCCCCGGGGCATTTAGAAATTTCCCAGCTCATGTCAACCAGAGATTCACCCCAGGGCAGTCAAAGGTGCATGCACCAGGCCATTAAGGTCTAAAACCGCACTAGGCGCACTATATGTGATACAACGCACCGGGCCGTTCTAATTGGTATTGGTATTTATGTGGTGCCCATAGGTTGTATCAACACACTGGTGCATAGCGTTATATAAATGCATCGATGCGCATTATCACACAAATGCACCGAGCGTTCTAATTGGTATTGGTATTTGTGTGATGACCATAGGTCATAGAAACACACCGGTGAGCAGTGTCACATAAACGCACCGATGAGCAGTATCACACAAATGCACCGAGCGTTATAATTGGTATTGGTTTTTGTGTGGTGCCCATTGGTTGAAACACACCGGTGCTCCTTAGCATACAAATGCACCAGTGCACAATAAATAACACACACCAATGTTCATTTTGTATTTTTAGAAACATCGACCTGTGACAGTGCAATTACTGTGATTTTTTAATTCATTATTCATAAAATGTCAAAAAATATCTTATAACAGTATTCATATCAATTAAATTTTTATTAGTGCATTTGAATGTGATGTTTGGATTAATTTTTTATACCATATCATAATTATTGTGATTTTTTTTAAATTCATTATTCATCAAAAGTAGGCAAATACTTTATAACAGTATTCATATCAATTCAATTTTTATTAGTGGATTTGAATGCATGTTTGGATTAATTTTTTATATCATACCATCAGATTTGACATCTCTTCATTATAATATTTAATCATCCATATATATAATCAATGGTGCTACATTTCACAACGACAATGGAGAACACAATAGAATAAATTAAAATATATATGTGTGTGTGTGTGTGTGTGTGAATAAGACACTCTTTGTCATACAAAATGGGACAGTTATTGGTATCCCTATGTCTTTCAATTGGGACACTATGTCCATTACACTAAACAAAATGTTTGATTTCATAGACAAATATTTCAAAAAATACAATGCCTTGCTTTGATATCCAAACATAATGATCATCATTCTTCGCTTGAACTGTTGTCACTGCTCGAGCTACTTCCATGACTTGGGTTATTTTGAGGAATGTTTCATTCATGGCATTGATTGTTTTCTTCTTCTTCACCTTCTATCTACAAACATAAAAATAAACTATAATGAGTGTATATACAATTGTGAGAATAATTAAAATTGAAATATTAAATAATATACATCAATGTAAATTGAAAGGAAATGACGTACCATAGCAAGAATTGACTCATGAACTATATGCATTCTTTCAAAACCAAATTTCATGCCATCTTTCAAAATTTCAATTTTTGGCGTAGTTCCATACTTTATTTCCTTCAAGTTTTATACCCCATAACAAATCATATATTTAATATAAAATATTTTTTTGTTCTATTAATTATAGACGGAGCTAAGTAAAACAAGATCGATAGATGCTTACAAATTCCACAATTAATTTATGATATGTCAACATATACTGACAACCCATATTTGACCCAATTTCAATCAATTCGTCTAATGGTTCTTCTTTGTATGTTAGCACCTGTTTGAATATATTCAATGATGATTGTTGTAAAAGAACTTAAAATATACAAAAATGAAATCTAGTAAGTTGTTATAAGGAAGTAACAATTACTTACAAACTTAGATATCAACCTTTTTCTTCCTTGTCGTCCTGTTTTATGTGTTGAATGAGTTCCATTTTATTTTATTTTGTGCAAGAAAATACTTGAAAATTAATATTTAATGCTAAATTGTTTATTTATTGTACCTAATCGAAAAATTCAATGATTACATATTACATTTGAAGCACATTTTTGTTGATATGGCTCCTCGTGCGATGCAATTATGTCCATTTCTTTGACCATATCCTTGTACACTTTTTTGAACATTCTTACTGGCATATTTATGATATCAGCTCGTTCATCCTTTGAGATTTTCATAAGCTTCCTGAAAATGTAACATGACAATAAACTATTTAATTTTTATATTGATATATGAAAAGTAAATATAAAAAAAGTGATATTTATAAATGATTTCTTTCTAGTAATATATACATATAATTCTAGAAAAACATTTAAAGGAATATTACTTTTTCATTCCTTTTTTTTGTTGTTGTACGTTTTTGCTATTAAAATTCTGACATGTCTCTTGATCAATTCTCTGGAAACTCATCCTGTAGTTTAGATAAAATTTGGTTCTTGGAATCATTGGATTTATTTTTGTATTGTAAGTGGAATGAATGTTTATACATTCGTTCCACTAGATCTGTCAAAGTTTTGTAAAAAAATTACCCCTTTCGTTAACCTCCAACACCACTCCAGATGAGCTAAGAAGAAATTCATTTTCATTTGCATGTTCTCTTTTTTTCTTTTCTTAGAACAACATTCATTTTCTGAGTTGCTGGTCCCTGTAGAACATTACACATATGAACATTAATAGATTGTTTGAAACATGTTATCTAATATTTTTAAGTATATTATTAAATAAAATTTAAAAAAGAAACTCATATTGGATCGATAGTATTTGTTCATTCACCCGATTCATCCTTTTGAATTTTTTCCCATCAATATTTTACACTCTTCTAGTCCTAGATTAGAAATAATATTATCGAGCTTCGTCATTTTGTAGCTCTGCATGATACACAATAAACACTACATATTAGTTAAACTTACATATAGTTCAAAAATAATATTTTTTGTAAAGAATTTACAAAGAAATTTCCTTTTTTTTCTTTTCTTGATGTGCTATCATTATTTTTGCTACTTGTTCTCTTGTCAACCATTTCTTTATCAATATGAAACCTGTACCATACAATTCATTAATATATTTTATAAAGAAATCATAAAATTTTCAGGAAAAAAACAAATCAAGAAAACGGTGCGCCTTTAATGATGTACGCACTGTCTTCGGTGTGGGGTGTTCTTTTAAACGCACCGCCAAAACAGTAGAAACAATGTATGGTGCTCTCTGTCAACAAGGAGAACTGGTGCATTATATGTTAACCAGTGCACCAATTAACACAGACAAATTAATAAAAATTCTCTAGTGTTAGTTTTTTTATATGATGTCGTGGAGGGGGCAGTGCGGCATATTCTTATAAATGCATCGCGAAACCAGGGGACCACTGTATGGAGCTCTCAAACAACAAGGAAGCCTGGTGCGTTATATGATAAACGGTGCACTGCTTAACACAGACATAATTTTTTTTTTTTTTGGTCAAACAGTACGTGCACGGTGCGCTATAATGAAATAGCGCACCAGTTCTCTATTTTACATATAGCACACGGATTATAAAAAAATATGTTTTTTAGTTGATTTTATCAAATAGTACATGTGTGGTGCGTTGTGATAAAACAACATAGTGATGTGCTATTTCACACAAGGTGCACCGATTAAAAAAATTATGTTTTTTAAAAATTCACGCAAGGGCCGACATGGATTGGGATCCGACTATGGAAGTTGTCTTGTGGGTTAGATGTCATAGGCCTATATATATATATAGCAATAAAAACCCTATAATTATAAAATGAAGAGCCCTAATTCTGAAGTCACAGAAACAGGAAGAAGTAAAGGCAGAGACAAAAAGAATAAAGGGTTTAGCATACAAATGGATTTTTTGTTTTTAGTTTCTTTTTATGAAAATGAACAGTAAATTTAAATTTTTTACTTATTGCGTAAAAAATACTGCATAAATTGTAAAAAAAACAATAAAATTTAATCACCAGATGGTTTGAAATTCTATGCTATAGGGTTTGAATCATCAGAGGTTTTGAATTTCGATTGTCTGAATAGTTCTGTTCGAAAGTATTTTGCTGCTCCACGGTGCTCACGTGCACTCTAGCTCCTGGTATCTCTTGTGCGAATCTCTCCCTAAATTTTTTTGCGAAAATAATAAAATAATGAAAAGTTTTTACTAGAAATTAGATTTTCGAAAATATTTTGTCGCCCATTTTTCAATTTACAATTTTTTTTTTACTTAAAAAAATAAATTTGCGCTTTTTTTATTTGTGCCTATTTGGCATTAGTGCGTCAATTAATAACATCGCACCGGTGCATAGTAACTAAAACACACTGGTGCAGTTATCTGTACATTAGCACCGATAACAATAAGTCCATTTTTAAGGAGCCGAAATTACTTTTAGGTGTGTGCACCAAAATTTATTGTTGATTTTGCTCAAATGTAGGGAGAAAATATCATAATTATATTGAATGGAAAATTCTTCAAAATCCAGCTCATTCCATAATATTTCTTAAATTCCATCGCGGATTTCTCCCTATCTATCTCGAGACGTAATGTTTACTTCATATTTTATTTCTATTTTCATTATCTAATTGAATTTATGTTTTTTATCCATGTCAATCAGCTTAATAAAATTTATAATGTATACAAATTTGCAGGTTCATGTAGATTCAGAATCGATTTCAGATGCACAAAATATTCAAACAGTTCCAAAACGTTGGAAGCTCTTACCAAGAGCAGCATACCGTAAGGCGCATTTGGTAGATGAAAATGGACATCTGCTTCACCCTGCCAATTGTAACAATATTGCATCTTCTAGCCACAATACTAGGACACTAATGGTAATTATAATTGTTTGCCATATTAGTGTAATTATTTCGACTTCAAACCAATTAATCATGCATTATTGATGTGCTTACTAATTGATAACATATATTTTGTACTAATCATGTTCAAATATTTTTTTTTGAAATTATTAGGATTCTATTGATGATAAGCGAGCTACTTACCATATTCTGTCACACCCCAAGATAATGTCAAATCGAGATAAGGTTGAATTAAGAGAAAAAATCGGACAGGAACGATACCAAGAATGGTTTAATCAACCACCTATTCAATTCCCACTATGTCCACATTCACCAATTAGGAATGACTACATCAATAGTAGTTCTTCACACGCTGGCGATGGAGGCAATCAAATAGAGGTTGTTATGGATGATTACTTAAGGGATACGACTGCCATGGATACAATGTTGTTAGATGCATTCCAGAATGACGATCAGCTACGGGATGATGCTGATATTGTTGGCACCTTTTTTGAAAGCCTTAAATTTGCTTCCACCACCCCTCTCTTTGGACCTGGCAGTCAGTCAAATTCTACCTAGTTGGGGACAATGATGTTACTGTACAACTTGAAAGAAAAGTTTGGCTTGTCGAATTCATGTTTCTCAAAAATTTTGAGGTAATTTACCATAAAGTTATCCCTTATATTTTGAGAAATATAATCACACAATGAACATTACAAATGGTCAATTTTATGAATGTTAAGAATTATATCAGCATTAATGTACATTTAATATTGCCCATGATCACCAACTATAGGTTATTCAAAGCTAAGGTTCTTTCGGGTGATGATGTATTTCCCGGTAACTGCGAAGAGGAAAATAAATTATTGAAAATGTTGGGTGTTGAGTACATATCATATCATGCATGTCCAAATGATTATATTCTATATAGAGGATAATATGTAGAGGAAGAGATATGTATGAAATGTGGGCATGACAGGTATGATAAATTAAAAAATAAGGGTAAATCACGTGGTCCTCCTTTTAAGATATTGAGGCACATGCCTACAATCCCAAGGATTCAAAGGATCTTTTATTGCAACAAATTAGCTATGTTGCAGGGATGGCATGCCTCACATAGAAGTGAGTTGGAAATTATGCGAATTCCAAAAGATTCAATAGCCATGAATCATATAGAGGATACATGGCCCGAAAAATTCAAGGATGAAGTACGAAGTCTACGACTCAGCATATCCATGAATGGCGTCAACCCATATTCCCTCCAAAACACCAACTATTCTATTTGGCCTGTAGTAGTGATCAATAAAAATATCCCCCCATGGTTTTCCTTGAAGAATAAACATATTATGTTGGCTCTGATAGTCCCTGGTAGAAGAGAAGTGAAGAATATGGATGTCTATTTACAACACTGGTAAATAAATTGAAGGAATTATGGGATGGGATAAATGTATACGAAGTATCAAGACCCATCACAACATAGAGGAGTTTTACATTGTATGGAATATGTGCTTATAGGACACATGATTATCTAGGCTTAGGATTTTTCTCTGGTAAATTACATGTTTATTGATTTTTTTATATATGTAACAATATTCTTTTTCATATTAGTTATTTAATTCGTTGTCATTGATCTGATCTTCATGATATTGTTTAACATGCCATGCATATATATTTTATACAATAATCACGCAAGTATTGTAACAAAAGGGTATTTTGGATGTAAATGTTGTGCACCTTCTCTGAAATCTAGATGGTCCAACGACCTATGAAAGCTAGTGTATGATGGCTCGAAGGTATTCCTCCCAGAAGAACACCCTTACAGAAGAGAAACATCCGCTTTCAATGGTAAACGAGAGAGAACCAAAAGGCCTCCAATAACGACACCAGCTGAATGGCTTAGAGAATATGAGAGAGAGAAGGAGAAGGAGTTCATAGAAATGTTCGATTCAAATGGGGAGCCTATGTTCAATGATTGACAGTTCTTCGACACTTGTGTTGAGAAATTTCCCATTGGGATCCCATGCATATATTTAAAAATGTTTCATCTTCTTTATGGAGGCACATATCATCGAAACAAAGTGACACATTGGTTGTTAGGGAAGATCTTATTACTTCAAAAACTAAAAAGAAACATTGGCCAAGACGATTAGAAAGTACAAGATCAGAGGCAGGCGTTGGTCCCTCTAATTCATGGTATTTCAAAGAACGTGATGTCCCATGGATTTTAAAAAAAGAGATATTTCTTTGGTAAAGGAAGTTATAATGGGTGTGAGGGTTCCATCTTCATACAGGTCTTCACTACGGCGCTGCTTCACCGTGGATGACCATTTTTCGGGTTTGAAATTGCATGACCATTTGAATATTCTAAGAGTATGTATATTTTCAAAAGCATGCTTTTATTATTTGTTATATTAATAAATTTTATGCCATCATGGATCATAAAACATAACTAATTTTGTATAGTATTGCACGTGTTTATAACTTTGTAGTGTCATTATCCTTTGTTCGTGCATGGGTCTCTGAAACATGGATTCCCCCAAGACCTAGGATGTGGTATATCTAAATTATCTGCATTTGTATGTTGGATGATGTCAAAGGAGATTCATGTGGCTAGCATTCTACGGTGGCGTCAAGAGATAGTTGAGATTGTTTGTATGTTTGAGAAGGAACTTCCTACGAGTTTCATGTACTTGCAGGTTCATCTTCTAATCCACCTAGTAGATGAGGTTGAATTACTTGGGGTGGTTTCTTTTAGTTGGATGTTCTTATTAGAGAGGTACATGAAGAAATTGAAAGGTTTTGTCCGACAAAGGGAAAAACTCGAGGGGTCTATGGAAGAGGGGTACATATCGTATGAGTCTTTCTATTATGCTAGTGAGTACATAAAGAAAATCGAGAATAGACCAGGTGTGGTGATTTGGGACGATGAAATGGATGAAGACAAAAGAGAAGGGGAGTTGCTCCAAACGAATGGAAAAAGGTGCTTGATAAAGAGTAAGAGCCTTATAATTTTTCAAATTTACACAAAGTAAATATTCATGTTGAACTTTGATATAATGTATATTTTGATCTCATATGTACTATATGTTGGTTTGATTTCATCAACAAATGGAGAAATTGAAGCAATCAATTATTTCGTTCTTTACAATTGCAAAGCGACACAACCATGGTTTGCATTGTACGAAGAAAAGAGGATGAAATGGGATAGTGACAGGAAAGAATTCATACGGTTGAATGGTGGAAGTGTGCCTTATCCCAATCATTTAAAAGAAAATATGCCAAAAATATGCCCCAGCGGTTGGGTTGCTAACCAAGTTAGAGAAAAATACGGTGCAATTGGTCGTTACCCGTGTGCTGAAGAGGATGCGCTAAACGTAGGGATTGGCTACACCCAATCGGTAATAATCTATTTATGTACATTTTAAACTTAATAATGCACCTTTGAAATGTAATTACATCTATATTTCATATTCTAACCGTTGGGTTATTATAAGACACATGATACTATGATTTGTAAACTTTTTTATAGGTGCATTTTTTCCCATATATGTGGGCATATGGACACCATTTTTGCACATAAAATGCTGATGATGGACACATGACACAAGACTGTGGAGTGGAAGTCGAGTTTGATCAATATAGTCGATCTAGCCACCGTGATCAAAACCTAGTATGAGGGACGTTAGGTTATGTCGGAAAGGTCATAGAGACCATTGAAGTGGATTTCTCTTCTTTCCAATGTGTTATTTTTAGGCGCAAGTGGTGGGACACCTTTGATCAGAATAATGTAAAGGAAGATCATGACAATAGGTTGATATGTATCACCTCTAGAAAGATGTGGGATGAAGCTAACGAGCCCTATGTTTTCCCTAAACATTGTAACCAGGTGTTTTTTTACCCAGATGTGTTGGATAGGGATTGGTGGTTCCTATTGAGACATGACCCTAGATCAGAATTTTTTTTTGAGAACAATAGTGTTATCATGCCAAGCGAGCTAGAAGGTAATGAGGGTGATCATGAGAATCGAGAGCGATATGGTACATGTGTTATTTCATCATTTATAATTTTTAAGATGGGTTTTCTAAAGAAGAGGACTTAATTATCTTTTAACTAAAGACTCTTTTTTTGGAAACATTATAATACATGTATTTTGAATTAATCGGTAATTTTCGTTGTGTTAATGTTAAAATCATTTCACTTGATAATTTACAATTATATTGATCTCGAAAACAATGGCATACTGTATAAAGTTCTTTTTTTTATATGTAAGATCATAATAAAATAATGATAATTCTAAAGTACATGAATTTATTTGCATTATTTTCTAAACTTTATTATGTTACAAAAATTCATATTTTCTAGATTTATTATTTTACAATTATTTATATTCATACAAATTTACAATTTTAAAATTATGGTAATTTAACAATATTTACGGTATACATTTTACTTACTATATTTATGGTTCAAAATTGACAATTAATTTACAATTTTACAAATATTAATAAAATTGAATGATGACAATACATACAATTACAATTACAATTTCACAATTTCACAATACAATTACAATTACAATTTTAGAATTTTACATCCAATTCCAATTATAATCATTTGACATTAATTCAATTAAAATTTTGCAAATATTTTACATACAATTAGAATTAGAATTACAATTACAATTTTACTATCACATACAGTTCAATTAAAATTAGAATTACAATTACGATTACAATTTTAGAATTTTACATACAATTACAATTTTACAATTTTACATATATACCGTACAATTAAAATTACAATTAAAATCATTTCACATTAATAAAATTAAAATTTTACAAATATTTTACATAAAATTACAATTAAAATTACAATTAGAATAACAATTTTACAATTTCACATACAATTACAATTAAAATTATAATTATAATTACAATTACAATTTTAGAATTTTACATACAATTACAATTACAATTTTAGAATTTTACATAAAATTACAATTACAATTATTCACTAATATCATCTAATCATCGTGATCATGATCATCTAACAAAACACAAGCATTGTATAACATCATCACAACACAAATATCAAATACACATTTCATGTCAAATAACTACTATCACATACACATCTATCTGCAAGCTGCACATTAAATGAACATATCTAACATGACCTAACAATATACACATCACGATGAACACCAACATGTAAATTAAGTACAATTGCAACATAAACATAAAATACATGGACCATATATATATATATATATATATATATATATATATATATAATGTCAAAAAGATACAACTGTAATATAACTGCATATAAATGTCAAATATCAATTGGTGGTACATAATTAGTAGTACTAGTCGAGGCCTCAGTTAATGGTGCAACCTTGACATGCTTACATAGATGTTGATCATCACGTGCTTACTGATCTAGGGGTGCCTCATGCTGATCAAGATCAACTATTTTCTTAGGATGACTCGATGTGGATGGCCTGACCAGCTTATGATCATGACAGTTGGATGCTGCAGGTTGCTCATCTCCGACGCAAGGTGGAGGAGGAGGTGGACTACTATCTTAACAATGTTCACTCCCCTGATTGTGATCATCAAATGATACGCTGCTTGACTATCGACGTACTACATCTCCACCATACCTACATCAAACGACCCTCCTCAACCGTGCCACTAAGTTGGTAGCTCCAATGACATGTCGCATCACAATCAACATATCACATGGCATGCCTCTCCATATCACTGTTAGCCTATCATCAACCTGTATCTCTCTGATAGTGGTTAGCTTGAATCCCTCCTCCAATAGGATACGACAGAGTTGGTCACCCAACTCCATCCTAAATCTAGTGTCAGGCCTATGCCTCACACTCGCCGATACCTGTGCATGATCATGAGGACCAGGTTTGTCACCAGCCTGATCCTTCACATATGCCATCTCCTGATCGCCAGCAGGATCTACACCTGGATCATTTGGTGGCGGTGGAATCTCATCGCCAATAAATGAACCAATATCTACAAAATACATATAAGTACACAACAATAATTAGACAATTTCATTAAACAATTTAATAAAAAAAAGTTAAAGAACGTGTTGGAATAAATTTAAAGAAAACACTAATATTACCTCTCTCATATGGTGGCTCATCAACTGTGAAGAGGATGTTGGCACACCCTCGCTAATCCAAACCATCATATGAACATGGCGCCAGAACGAAGGTGTGATCATCAATACTGGATAGAAACTCCAGTGCATCATGAGATATACTCGCAGAAAAGTCAGACTTGCCCCTCCTGGGCATCATCTAGGCCCACATCTTCATTTGTACTTATAGCATTGGCCTACGAGGCTGCCGAACAAAACTAGGCTTCGTCTGTAGAAACATCTCAAAAAATAAACAAAATAGCTCTGAAGCAAAAGGGAAGTTCACCCTCCCTTGTGCCTGAGAATGACATCTCTCTATAGTTGTACACAACTGCAGCAAAAAAATCGTAGACCACCTCAAAAGTCGTGGCGTCTGTTGTTGTGGTGGATTTGTCACACGGGTATACGAAATCGCACCAGCTTAAAGAGTGTGGTCTACTCTTTAAAATATTGGTAACAGGCAGAAAGTGGTGGAGCTCAAAAGCGCACAATTCAGTGGAAAAAGTAGGCAAAAGTATGCTCAGGTTAAACTAAAACTAAAACACAAATATACAGAAGCTATAAAGAGAGTCAAAAAATAATAATGCAAACAACGGCTCTAAGGCCTCCTCTTATTAAATGTTTGAAATGGAGAAGAAATTTTACCCACTTGACAAAGGGCCCCTAGGCAATGGCTCTAGGTCCCGATACAAGGATGTTGCCTTCCAAGGTCTGCCTCTGATGCAGTCTCCCTCTTTCTCTGTTGTAGTGGACTAGGATTGTTGGGTGGCCAACAATCGAGTCCTCTTCAGCTCCAGCTCCGGGTTACACACTGCTGGTGTTGCTTGGGAAATTTTAGCTAGCATAACAATGTGATCACCCATTCTTCATCTCTTGGTGGCTTTATATAGGGGAGTTTCAAATCCTCCTTCCCTCCCTTGATACATGATGGATGGTGACCCAAGGGAGAGGTATGATTCCATTGTGTGCTCTAAATATTCCTTTGTGTGCTCACATAGTGTCTAAGTAGGTGCTAGTGGCTGTCCTTAGGCAACTTCATATAAGGAGTAACTGTCATTTGCTTTGTGTGGTCCCGGAAAGCGACATTTTTCCATTTCTAGGAATGCACACTTATCGGGAAAAAGGCGCGTAGAAGGCATTCTTCTCGACAGATTAAGCACGCATTTTAGCATTTAAGACTACTTCAAATATGATTTTCTCAAAACCTTAGATATTTTAAATACTTTCTTGATTCCATAATGTGTTCTCGCCCTATAAATCCTTAGGCTTGATATTAATTAATGCCATCTTCTATTGTACAATTTTCCAGTGTTAACAGTTCCCCCCTAATGTGTGATGTCTAGGAAGGACTGTATAGCTAAAATACATTATAGTTTCTTTTTTGTATCATGCGCAGAGAGAGAGAGAGGCCTATGTGAATCTTGGAATTAACAACACCTTGCACCGTTTCCTAGATGACCATGGCCTAAGGGGCCCCTGCAAGAAAATAAAATATACAACATATATACCAAATTTTAATGAGGCATGTCCCATGCTCATGATGCTATGTCTAGTTAAACAAAATTGACAGATACATGTGTTGTCTGTGTCACTACTGTGGTAGTGATGCTGGCGGTTGTTGACGATGACTGCTGACGCCCTCAGGGGCGTTTTTTTCTTTGACGATAGGTGGAATGTGGTACCCATGCGTAAAATTTTTATGGCATCTAGCTATGCAATGTACGCATATGGACTGGCTAGGACCTTCCCGTGTAAGCATTGTTGACAGAGATGCTTAAGGAGGCATGAGTCTTCGACAGATCTTAATCAAAGTGCAATGGTTGTAAGGTATGATACCATCTTGACATGAAAGCTTTTGTCTTAGTTGAATTTCAAGAGGATCGATGACATCTGTGGACAATTATGTCTCCCACAGTGCCACCCAAGGATACCCCTTTGCATGGGGAGGTCTTATCCAAGGTACCGCTTCCTTTTTGGAAAGAAGGTGTCGAGGTCGACAAAAAGGAAGCCTTAATTGAACCATTTGTCGCCAACCTTAGGGGTCGAGGACCTAGATGTGATGGGTTTAACATAGGCATGTTGGTGAGAGGTTACTAAAAATGGATGATGGAGATTCAGTGGCCTGAGGTCGGAGTATACTTTAGCAGCTTGGCGGCAGTCATAGTTATTTCTGAAAGGAAATCCCCTGGAGTCAGTAGGACTTCCAGGGTGGGTGTGAACCGGTTATGAATGTCGTGATGGTGCGTGCATGGGGGTGAAATACTCTAACCAAGGGGAATGAAGGACTACTGCCATGGGGGAAAAGATGAAATATGAGGGTGAAGCGGCGAAGTGCGTTGTTTGTGGTCTTTGTACACTTACCAAAAGAATAAAATAACGAGGTTTGATTTTACAAAACACAGAGATGCATACCCCAAAACATGAAAGGGTTCACTAACTGAAGGTGTGAGGACAATGTTTTGCTGGGGGTTAGGGTCCCATTGGTAGGTCTCATGTTTGGGGTTGATGAAGCGGATGAAGAAGTGTCACAGATCGGATTATGCTGATGGAGGTATGGTGGGCCAAATGCGATGCGCGAAGGTGTGCTTTCAATATGCTTGTACAACCTGGTCGTCCGGGAAGGGGGTTTGAGTTTGAATGGTAAAATTGACCTTATGCATGATGAATGGATGGGCACGAGGTGCTTCCCGGACTGAAATGGTATAGACATGGCGTCACTTGTGTTGTGGTATATGGTCTACTTTGAGTGACAAACGCCATGGAGGGGAGGCTCTACCGAACAACACAGACGTTTATCATGTGCAGGGTGAGGTGATGATAAACGCGGTTGGGTATGAGGACCCTATGGTTTATTTCTGATGGAGAAATGATGTCAGGATATGCAAAGTTTTTTGGGACTATATCATGCTGGGGGTAGAATGATACCTGCTCCAGAACCTTTAGTGGATGGTGTTGTAAGTAGTTTCGGATTCTTCCTGCAAAAGCAACTACCTCAACTGAAAGAATCTTATTTTCATCAAATATTATTGAAAGACATGAGATTTAAAAAGGAAGATGGGAGGGTGCATACCTAACGGTGCTGAAAATTTAATTTTCTTGGAAAGCAAATGTGTGGCACCGCTTTCGTTCGTCATGGCATAATGATGATGGCGCAACTTACGGTTTGCGGAATGGACCTTCTGATCTCCTGTTATGGACCTCCGAAATTTTAGAAAAGGGTGATAAATATGGGATTATGGCCCTAATACTATTCATTTGTACTTGCTGAGTTTTGGGAGATCAGAGGTGCTTTGTAGAGCCTTTCTTGTCGTTGCGATCATCCCGTGTACCAAGGACTAAGATATTATGCCGAGGTAACTTTCATGACGTCCTGCATTGTAATTTCTTCAGTTTGAGGGTGCCGGGGGTCGTACAAATTAGGTTTGTATGGCCTCTGAGTGACCTTTTTCCCTAGATTGCGCGAGCGATCTAGGTAAAAGAGCACTTCCTTTGCGTGTGATTCTAAGGGATGGGTGCGTCAGGGCGCGATGTCCCCTCCTTTTTGTGCACAAAGGCACACCTGTGAAAAATACAGGTGCACCCTGAGGGACAGGCATGCAAAGGCCATGATGACAGAATTTTTTGATTTTTTTTCTATTGTTGATGTTTTTCTCTATCTTGATGGGTACCTGTGTTGCTTGGCAGGTTGGTGTGGAGAGAGTGGGATTGGCCCGAGATCCGGACCACTCTAGCTGCTGATGCTGGGGCGCGTCGTCAGTTGGCCACTTGGGGCCTTCTGAAATTTGCTGAGAATGAGTTCCTGTGGTCGCAGGACCGTTTGTTACGTTACATTATACAACATTGGCGTAGATGGAAAAACATGTTCGTGCTACGTGGGACGAACCTGGTGATCTGTCTGGAGATATATATATACTTCGTGACCTGGTTACTACCTCATGGTGAGGCTTTGAGGTACCCACTCTCTGCTGGGAGAGTGAACCTTGACAGATTCCTGAGGCAGAATTACAGTGGTGCGCCTCTTTTTGAGGGGTGCATCAACATTGCATCAATGAAAGATGTGGCAGAGCGGTGTGCTCTGGCAGTTATTATGCGATTGGTGAGGTCGGTTGCTGCACATCGGGCATCTGGCCCATAGGTTGGAGTTTTAAGTCGACTGAGGGGTGGGCAATTTTTCGATTTCACCCGTTTTTGTTTTGATGGGATGGTGTCGCAATTGAACAAGGTCCAATATGGACAAAATTCATTTGTGTATGCTAGCATCCTATGCAGCATCATGTACGAGAGGGTGGTGCTGCTGAGGCCGGTGGTGGCAGTGCCTATTGGGGCGCCGCGGGAGCCACGCATGAGGAGGTGGGCTCCGGTGATGCCGCGAGGCAGTGGTGGCATGGTGGGTCGTTATTGGAATGACACAATAGAGGCCTGGTTTGAGGCCAACCCACAGATGTTCTTGTCATACCCGTATGCGAGGATGGACTTTCGGGGTGACCCAGACATGGATCTCCCTTTCGGTTATGTTTGGGGACTTGCAGGTATGTGTTATATTTTTCTACGTTTGTTCGAGTATTTATGTACTTATGTGTTTTGTTCTTGAAACTGACATTAATTCTGTTACTCATGAAGATGTTGGTGAGGTTGGTTGCCCCGTGGCCCGACAGGTGGGTCACGACCCTCCGCTCCGACCTCGAGGTGGTCAGGGAGGAGGTGGTGTAGGTGGACTGGGTGGTGGTGCCGGTGGACCTGGTAGAGATGGTGTTGACCCTTCTAGTGAGGGCAGAAGCTCAGCTACATCATAGGTTGTAGCCAAGCGAGCTCATGCAGATGTGGCTGAGGCATGCATTGTAGTACTTACGGCTTAGGTGACCGCTCTTGAGGACTTCCGGGATCGAGTGGACCGCTTGACCCAGGGTATACCTGTTCAAGGTTTCATGGATGACCTCAAGGAGGTTTGGTTAGAGACGGTGATGGCCCGGGAGAGGGATTATCGGTCCACTCTACGTTGGGTGGCGACAGCAGCTCCGGTGGTGGCACCAGGAGCGGTGGTGGGTCCAGATGCTCCTCTTGAGGGGGCACCCCCCTAAAGTAGTTTTGTACACAGGGAAAGCACCCGTTACGAGGATCCTTCTCTTATTTTTGATGAATTTTGTATCTTCAGGCTGGCCAGTGGGCTAGTGATACTATTTTTTGTACTCAGATACACATATTTTTTGATATATATATATATATATATATATATAATAGATATTTTTGCGGCTCTATGTGGTGTGCTATTTATTTCAGTTGATTTATTTTGTGTTATGCTGATGGATATCTATGTTTTTGTTTTTTATGGATGATGGTTTATTCAAGATACATTCCAGTCTAAGATATTGTTAGCTATGCGATCAGTTGTTTGGTTTTGATTCCTTGATACATGTGAAAATGTAATGTAATCAATTTTTTGCTTAATCTTTTGGCACGCAAATATTTTCTAAACAGGTTTGTGTCTCTTGTCTCAAATTTTTGGTTCAATTGCGATACTACTAACTAGGAATCGAGGTAGACATGCATATGGTGGATGCCCTGATGGAGGGCCTCACACATAATTCCGATGACGACGTCATATTATGCCTGATTTTTTGTTGTTGATCCGATGCACACGCCGTTTGAACATAGTGGTGATCGATCGGGGTGGTAGATGACCCAGGTGGCTACAACTAAGTTTTGAGACCATCGCGATGCTCCATCAGCAAATCTAAAATAGGGTTCAAGTTGGTGATCCATGGTAGCACTTTGAGCATGTTTTTTACATAAGTCTTTTGGTAAAAAATAATTTGGTGATTGGGTTTTGTGTACTCTTATTCTAGGGGAAGGGCCATTATGGCCCTTATGGGTAGAACTTATTGAGGTAAAGGTCGTTGACGGGGTTACTGAGGCAAGTCTCATCCGGTTCTATCAAGATGTATGCCCCCTATCGGAGGCAATGTTTGATGATGTAGGGTCCTTTCCACAAGGTTTTGAACTTTCCTGGCCCTAAGGCCTCTTTTGTGACATCATAGTGGAGGACTAATTCTCCCTCCATAAATTAGCGAGGGTTGATGTTGCGATCGAATGATGCTTTCACCATTTTCTTATGGACCTCATTGTGTTGCAGCGATTGTCGTCGACTTTCGTCAACTAGCTCTAGTTGTACTAGGCATTGTTCTAGAGGTTGGGTGTCATCAAGGAGTTTGATGTCAGCATGTAAATTTTGGATTTTGTGGAAATCAATGCAAAAGCACAAGGTACCTTGGTTTTTGTGACAGGACTATGATGGAAATCCTGGGACGAGGTTGAGGCAATAATACTATCACCAATTTGAGCAGATACAAATCGTATATGGTGGATTGTGTCATCGGCGTTTGGTGGAGGAAGAATCTCCGTAATGGGATTAGGTATGGGCTCGAAGTTAGTTTCCCCACTAGGATAGTCGATTTCCAGTAGGTGGAAATTGTGCCTGCCACAGAGGTGCCTAAATGTTTCCATTAGTGGGCATGTCTCTGGTGCGTGATTCAGGTCAGTGCAGATGGTGCACAGTGTTACTGAGCCAATGGAGTAGATAGCGTGTGACTCTATTCTACTCATTGTTCCTAATGTGGATGCTTGGAAAGGGTTAGACATAGATGAGGTTGTCTTCTGTCTCCATTTTTGTATCATTGGCTTAGACCCATCTTCTTCTTTAGTGGAGTGTAGACTTAATGCAGCTCGTGCCACTCTTAGCTTGGGGAGATGTATACACTTAAACGTATGGTGAAAATGTGAGAAAATTCAACAATAAGTGCATGTGATCTTCTCTTGATTGGAGAGAATTTTCTGAGGGAGAGAAGCGACTATATGGAGACTGTTTGCTAGGGGCTTGAGTTCTCTTCATTGGTTGAATTGATGATAGTTCCGATCACATAGGCTGCATGTTATCCTAGGCTTGGATGAGGTTACTCGTTGGTGGTGTGCTGTCTTTTCAGGATTGACACACCATTGCGAAGGTGGAGACATTGATCCGGCGATGTACTTTTTATGCCATTCCTGGAGATCATCCTATCTCTTCTCTATGGAATTAATCATGTCGATAGTGGGAATAATTTGTGAGGCATAAGTGCAATCTCGCTCGTAATGGTTACCCTGACATATCAGGCAGAATATCTTTGATATGAAAGTTATGTTGACTTCAGTTCGAGGTTTGATGGGGAACCAGCACGGGAAGGCTACTAAGTCAGGGCAATGGCGGACTACATGGTCTGTCTTTTTGCATAACGTACATGCTAGTCTTTGTTGCGAAGTGTCGTTGGGGGTAACTAGGGTTTCCTTGTTGGGCCATTCTTCGACTGTCAAGAACATGATAGATCCACTCATCTAATCTGCTTGGGTCATGGAACTGCCTGTGGACTTGGCATCCATATTTTCTTCTTGGGAAAGGTGGAATATGGTTGAGCAGAGGTTAGCAAGGGCTAGCCAGAAGTGAGGTATGTAGTGACAATCCTCCAAAAGGTTGTTGTTGGCGCATAACGGGCATGTGAATTGTGCTGCCCGTAACCCCACGTAGTAAACCCTTTCGATTAGATACCATCTGTGGATGAGTTCCAAGGTTGCACACTCTTTGAGGTAGTGGCCACGTTCATCCTATAGTGTACAATGTATAATGGGCATTACTAGGGGTCTTTCTACAATCCTATCTTCCTCTTGTAAGTATAGGATGGTACGAGGCTCCTCATTGATAGACTGGATGGAGGGATCCTCCTGATAGGATCGTCGACTGCATGTAAGGCATCCCTATAGCATGGTATCTCTGGAAAATGGTGGGTATATTTCCCATAGTTGTCATAGAAAGAGCATGCGTGATTTGTACGCAGCGTTTTGGATTTACCTTTTGAGGTAGGTTCCTTCTAACGGGAACGTGGTGTTGAGATGTTTGCTTCGAAGCCGAGGATTGGTTTTAACTTGTCCAAGTCTGGAAATATGTGGGTAGGGTGGTCTATAACATCGCATATGGGACAGACTGGTGATTCCCTTTGAATGGCGGGGGTCACCATCTTCTTTCCTCTGTTTACGGTTTTATTGGCTGTGATAACCAGTTTCACAATGGGAACTTCCTTTGCAGGGGTGGTCTCGACCGTTTCTTGGGTTGGTTGGTTGGGGCTCCTCGGGACTTAGGGGCTTTAACCCTACGACAGTAATGTTGGTGGCTCCTGTTCTAGAAGGGGGGAACGAGGTACCAAACTAGGAATGCCAACGATATATTGGGTAGCACCAGTGTTGCCAAAACCTGGTGGGAAATGAAGCCAACTGGGGGGTAGCGGAAAGGGGTTTGGGAGGTGGCATAAGCTAGATAGGCTATCATGGATGATGCCTCAATGTCGTTACTGATTGAGTCTGTGTCTTGACTGACCTCAGTGCTTTATGTGGACGTCATGCACACCAGGGCCCTTGTGGCATCAGGCAATGCCTCAGGGATAATGGGAGGATCTTGTAGGAATGAGACAAGGATAGACGATGGTTTGAATTGGCTAGGGCCATATTCTTGGTACCATGAAAGACCATCTGCGGATGTATCTACGTAGTGTAGAATTACATCTGTGTTGGTTAGGGGACGCTTCTCACTGTGTGTCAGCTGGTCTATAGTAATGATGCGATCCTCATGGGTAAACATCATAATGCGGAAGATGGAGGAGGCTATGGCAGACATGGCGTACATATAACTCCGGCTGAGGAGTATGTTTTAATCCAGGTGAGTGTCCAAGACTTCAATGTCTATGTGGACCGTATTGCTGGCTAAGCAAATTGGGACATTTTGCTAGAGGCTGACGGGCGTCGAGGGACAATCGTCATAGGCTCGAAGCGTTATGACCGAGGGTTTTAGTTCGGGAGAACCCAATTTCTGCTAAACATTTTTTGACATGATAAATGTCGATGCACCCTCATTAATGACACATCGGTGAATCGTGATATTATGTACTGATACTGGTATCTGGAATGCGACCATGGAAGGAAGCCTAGGGGTGGATTTGTCTAAGTTAAAATCCATCATGCGTGTATCGGCAGGGTCGATAGCGCCTAATGCAGAAATTAGGGCTTTCCGTTGCTTTGGGCACGACTGCAGTAATTCTAATGTGGACATAGCAGCAGGTGATTGAGCTAAATCATCCATGATGCTATAATTATGGGCCGCTTTGGAGTAGTTACCTGCTCTCCTATTAGGTCCCTTTTCCATCTTTGGCAATGGTTCTATAGGCATCTTTGAAATGGTCAAAGGTGCAGTCGGTGCACTAGTACTAGCCCCTGACGTAGTGGAGTCTGGTGGGGTGTCGTAACTGCGATTCCATGTTTGGAAAAATATCTCTTCCCCAGTCATGTAGATTTCATGGCTGCTTTTCCCGGAATCGTCTGGGTTTTGTTGCTGAGTGCTGACCGTCCTTTGTTGGGGGAAAGGTTCTTGTATGACAGGGGGTTTCTGGGAATATCCTCCTTGTCCTTAGTTACTCTCAAGATTTTTTAGCTCGGGGAAATCGGGACATTGGTGAGTATAGTGCCCGTACTCACCACATATTGAACAAGAATGGTTTGTTCGCAGAGGTGCCTTTTTCATTACCGTTGGGCATTACTTGGCTCCTAGTTCTGATTCCCGTTGGAGTTACCTCTAGCCTAGGATCGCGGTGGGTGTTGTTGGTTGCTGCCCCCCTATCTAGGGTTCCCTTTTGGCTTGTTTTTTGATTTTTTATTAACCACGTTAGGAGGTTAGTTCTCCTGGTTATACTGGTGTGGTTGATTCTAGGACGACTGCACAAAGTTCACCTGTGCATTGGTTTGCGTAGGTGTGTTGTGTGCTTGGGACTGAGCATAACGTTGTCCCTTGTTTGTACCTAGTCATTGGGGGGGAGCTCTTCCGTCAGTGTTTCTTCTTGCATACTGGGCCCCCTCAACCGGAGGATAGGGTCCTCCTTGGTGATATGCTTGTGCCCTTCTAGTCAAATCTTCCTCAGGCATGTGATGACTTTGAAATCCTAGTTGAGACATGTTTTGGGTAGAATTATATATGTAACTGAGATTGTGACTACTGTTGCCTATGTACCCTTGGGTCATTGACCCAATTAGTCCGTCTATAGAGTTAGACATGCCTTGAAATTCTTGATAAGTTTGCAGGCGCGGGGCGTTAGGAAGGATATTGTAAATGTATCCTGACTGCGTATAAATCAGTTCAAGCTTCTGGGCTTTACTGATTGCATCCTCTTCGGATGTGGGGTATTGTTGTGCCACATCCTTTGAAATCTCCACCGACATAGTTTTCAATAATAAATCTACGAGGACCCGATCATCAAGTTTAGCTTTGCATAAACTGCGATGCTGCCTCCACTCATGAAGATGGTCAAAGATATGGACGATGGGGGTTTGTCTAAAATGAGTCAGTAACTCCATTCCTGAATCATGGTGAATGGGTATCTGAAAATAAGTGAGGAATGCGGTAGCGAGGGCGCTAAAGGTTCCATGTGAAGTAGGAGGTTGCTCCACGTACCATTTCGCAGCAACTCCCGTAAGAGTGCGTTGTAATAGCCTCAATCGAATAGTGTCATCGATGATACTATTCAACGAGCACCACAAGTGAAAGGTCATTATATGATTACCTGGGTCTTCCGCTTGGTTGCCTTCGAACTTTGGTATATCCAAAGGGAGCTTCGTGGGCATGGGAGGCCATGAAGGATCATGTGTGATGGGGTCGTTTGTGAGCTTAGTTAAATCGGGTAGATTCAACGCAGCTAAGAAGGGTGACTGGGAGGTTGATTCCATGGCAACGTGTGAAGATACGAAGTTCTGGTTAGAACGAGGGTTAGTCTGTGATGTACCCTGATGTGTGTTCAATTGGCTTCCCGAATGGGACACGCTCCTCTGCCCCCTAGGGGTTGAGGGGGGAGTGGTGTGCGGTGTGGTGTTGGGAGACCACCTAGGGTTCCCAACTATGGTTGCTCCAATGAAGGATGAACCAATGATGGTGACAACATTTCGTCTTTGACGCCTAAATGGCGAAATACCTGGAACCCCTCCCTGTAATGGCGGGAGGTCCAAAAGACGCCTCGATCGACGAGGTTTCGTTGGGAACGTTTGGGTGTCTACCAGGTTAGGTTTTGGAAAAATTTGAGTGGATAGAGTCTAGGTCAAAGAAAAATTATGGCCACATACATAAAACAAAGCGAAAATAAAATGATTTTCCTTTTAACTTAATCTATGTGATCAATCAAGAAAAAATATGGTTTTTTTTAAATTTTGCGCATGATACTCAAAATCCTAGAAGACCTATGCATCCTCACACACTCAAAAGTAATTAGGCCTTGAGAATATTTCTTGCGAGTGTTGGCACAACGTCCTGTAAGAGCTAGCGACACCCCCAGTCAGCCGAAGAGAATCCACCAAGGTAAGGGTGGAGGGTTGGCACTTGCCAGCACCGTCACCTATAGGGTAAAGGATGCCCTAGTTTTTGGCCACTAAGAACTACTCTCCCACATGAGCGTTCGAGTATTGGGCTTCTTGGTAGCAAGCTAACAATACTGAGTATCAGTCAGGTCAGGTAGCCCCAACTGATATCGCGCGCATTGCACCTAAGCCTAACCCCCTCTGAATCGGGTCTCTGCCGTGCTCAGGTTTTCTTTTCTGTGGGCTGATAGGTGGATTTTGAAGCTCCCTAAATACACAACTTCTATGTTTCAATATGAAGTGTGATCAAGGCAGTTTATTGGATGCCTACCCCCTTCATCCTAACTTAATCTATAAATTCTCTTGTGGCCCCTATGGGGAAATTTACTGAGTTTGTTTAAGTTAGTTTTAGGTGGATTTATTTTCTTAGTGGGCGAGTGAAAAAGCTCATAGTTTTAAAATTTTTATATCAGTGATCCTTTACAAAAATCCCCTAGTTAAACTACATTATCTTGTTCCTGGCTCAAAATGGAAAATGTGTGCAGATAATGGGCCGCTTTCAAATCTTCCTAGTTAATCTATGTGACTAACTAAGTGGAGATGGCGAATCGCAAAAATAGAGCATTCATATGCTTGCCTAGGATCACCAGAAGGTGTAAAGGCAGTAGAGATTACTTTCTCTAATCGATGATTCAATCCTAGTCCCGCATTTTCCTAAATGAAAAAATTCAATTAAGCTAAACAATTTCTACACTAGCTTATGCATGTGTGGTATTGGGCCACTTACTTGGACTAGTTAATCTAAGTGTGAATACCAAATTTTTTTCAAAAGATAAATTGTTCGGAATGCAATGGTTAATTTCCCCCCTACTTAAACTATGTGAAGATTTTTGCAAAAAATCAACTTAGAGAGAAACTAACTCTATGCCTATAGAAAGCAGCAAAAAGTGAGTTCTCAGAAGCTGTGGGGTATCAACACAAGTGTTGGCAGATACATTAGGGGCTTCCCAACACAGTACAAGCAGAAAAATGCAGAATATAGGGAGAAAAATCTCATTCTGCCATTTAGGCGCAAAAAGCCTTGACAGGTGCGCTTTCCTGCGCGCAGGTCAGAGCTAAACACGCACCCTACACGTCTGTGAGGAACAACTATGCGTAAAAATCCTACAAGTAAAAAATATTAGAAGTTGCCTTCTTCAGTCTGTCACTCCAGTGAATCTAGCGACTGTAAGATGGATCAGAGGACTGTCAACTCCACTCCAGCATAGATAAAGGGTCTCCTGCAAAAGATGGCACAACCACATAAAATTGGAACACGTCAGTGGAGTCGCCAATCCTGTTGTGGTGGATTTGTCGCACGGGTGTACGAAATTGCACTAGCTTAAAGAGTGTGGTATACTCTTTAAACTATTGGTAACAGGCAGAAAGTGGTGGAGCTCAAAAGCACACAATTCAGTGGAAAAGGTATGCAAAAGTATGCTTAGGTTAAACTAAAACTAAAACAAAAATATACAAAAGCTATAAAGAGAGTCAAACGATAATAATGCAAATGACATATCTAAGGCCTCTTCTTATTAAATATTTGAAATGGAGAAGAAATTTTACCCACTTGCCAAAGGGCCCCTAGGCAATGGCTCTAAGTCCTGATGCAAAGATGTTGCCTTCCAAACTCTACCTCTGATGTAGTCTCCCTCTCTCTCTGCCGTGGTGGACTAATATTTTTGGGTGGCCAAAAATCAAGTCCTCTTCAGCTCTAGCTCCAGGTTACACACTGCTGGTGTTGCTTGGGCAACTTTGGCTAGCATAACAATGTGATCACCCATTATTCATCTCTTGGTGGATTTATATACGGGAGTTTCAAATCCTCCTTCCCTCCCTTGGTACATGATGGATGGTGACCCAAGGGAGAGGTATGATTCCATTGTGTGCTCCAAATATTCCTTTGTGTGCTCACATAGTGTATAAGGAGGCGCTGGTGGTTGTCCTTAGGTGGGTTCATATAAGGAGTAACTATCCTTTGCTTTGTGTGGTCCCGGAAAGCAACATTTTTCCATTTCCAAGAATGTGCATTTATCGGGAAAAAAGGCGTGCAGAAGGCGCTCTTCTCGAAGGATTAAGCGCACATTTTAGAATTTAAGACTAGTTCAAATATGATTTTTTCAAAACCTTAGAGATTTTAAATACTTTCTTGATTCCATAATGTGTTCCTGCCTGCAAATCCTTAGGCTTGACATTAATTAATGCCATCTTTTGTTATACGATTTTCCATAGTTAACACCTGTAATAAATAATTAACATAAAATAAAAGTGAGTGATTAATGCATTTACTGTCACTGGTATGGTGTGCATTGGTTGATAATAGTAGTGAGGGGCACCTCACCTCCTCTACACCGTATGAAGAAATACGTAAGTGAGACCTAAAAATCTGCAGGAGATAGTATATCGATGCTAATGTATCTCTAGGAGTACACCAATTGACTCCCTATTGTATAGTCGATGGGGACCTGAAGGAATGAAGGAAAATTCTGCCCTTTTGTAGATAGGGCAGTAATAAAATACATGTCCTCCTTAGTGGGCACGTACCACTGTTTAGGACCAACCTGGAAAGCCTGTCGGTGGGCATTCCACCTAAAGAGAAGATGTCGCAATAACCCATTATGGCCCTTCAGGGATGTAGCCTCCTCTTAGAACTTGAGGAGGCCTACCTCCCTGAGGAGCAATTGGGTTGTTTTCGTAATAGGGTGAGGGTACATAAGTCTCTCCCTCTCTCGTGCCTCCTATAGGCGAACCATGCTATATTGGTCTGCCATATGTTCCTGTTGTTCCCTCCCTTCTCTCCTTTGATGTTGTTGAATGATTCACATATTAAATACAATTTTTTTATTAAATTAGACATGTATATATATATATATATATATATATATATATATTTTTTTTTTTTGAAACAAATAGTGGGTGCACCAAAGAAAACATTCATGCACCGGTACCAAATATCTATTAAATCAGTGTAAACACCGTACAACACATGATATGTACTTTCCCCTACTGTGCATTGATGAAACTACCCATCCCGGGGCAGATAATTACGTCAATTCACCGCCAAACATTAGTTAATGTTCAATGGTATAGTCGTTTAACCGATTGCACCGCTGATGATGTACAAGTTCGGGAGGGCGGTGCGTTGACCAAACTGCTCGCCTCGAGGCGGATAGTTTCGTCATCACACTGCCCTCCTGGAATCATTACATGGTCAAAGGTCCAGTGGTTTAACCGACTGCACTGTCGACTATGTACTAGTATCGGGAGGGCGATGCATTGACCACACTATGCACCCTGGGGCATAGAGTTTAGTTAGCGCACCGCCCTCCTGAAAAAATACATGGTGAATGGTGTAGCCTTTTACATGACCACACCATTGAATATGTACCAGTGTCTAAAGTGTGGTGCGCTGACCAAACTATCTGCCCTAGGGTGCATAGTTTGGTAAGTCCACCACCCTCCCAAACTTGGACACAGTCAACGGTGTGGCTGGTTAACTGAACGCACCGCCATTTATGTATTTTAAAAAAAACATGGTGCGCCATTTTGGTACCACACTAGAACCGGTGCGGTTACCGTTAGCACTGGTTGTAGTGCAGCCTGTAAATTTACAGGTAGCACCATGCATCGGTTCGAGCCGAAAACACAACAGTTTTAAAAAAAAGGGTAAATTTTAAGTTTTTTTAAAAATATAATCCACTAAAAAGTTTAATTATGGAGAAACAAGTAAAATACCTATATATTTGGGCATCAAGGAGGCATATTTGCTTACGAATTTACAAAACTAAATTTTCCCACAATTTTCCAAAATTCGAAATTGAGATGGTGGACAATGGACGGAAGCAGTGCGTGCAATGGGATCAGCGATGGCAGGGCGCCTCACACAAGGGAAATTCACACCGATGCTTTAGAGCTCTAGAGCACTGAAGAAGTGAAAATGTGGATTTTTTTGCCATAATTTTTTTATTATTTAACCTTGTTCCAGTGTGCAGGTTTTTGAGGTGCACCAGGTGGTTTCTTCAAAGCGCACCAATGCTGTTTAAATTTAGCGCGGGTTTTTATGACGCATCTGGCCTAAATTTGTGTAGTGCACTCGTGCGCTACAATAATTAGATGCACTGGGAGGGTTTGTATGGAGAGCACGATGTTTTGGTGTGCCAATTTGTAGTACACACCAGTGTTTTTCTAGTTGAACGCATCGATGTGGTGTAGGATGAGAAACGCACCAGATAAAAAACATCTGCAAAAACCTCCACCCACCAACCTCCTCTAGAAACTTCCGCTACAAATAGATATCTGAGATATTTTTATAATGGGTTCCTCAAAAACATCCGCTAGAGGGTATTTTCCTTGTAGTGAATTGAAATAGTGAAATTTTACTATGGTGGTGAGGAATCATTTTTTTCAATTGAGAATAATATGTCTATATGATTTAATGTAGAAAGAAAGAATACAAAGTAATATTTTTAAAAGGTGTATTGACATACTCTCTTTTAGCTATTGATCTCCAATTGTGTTTAATTTTAGAAATGGGTTTCAAGTGCAAAATATTTTTTCTTTAATATGTCTGCATAAATCAGTCTCCAAATTGATTGAAAATGTCCTAGTGCACTATAGGTTGTTCTATCACTAGCCTTACATGGGATGTTTGTATTCAAGTCATTCAGGTTGTTATTTTTGGAAGTTATTATATGATGGAAAACTATATGGGTCCTTGTACAAGAGTAAATTACACTTGGGTATTATGGACAATTGAGTCCTCAATTATTTTTTGTACTTTGCATTTCACTACAGGGTCTTTAACATTTATTATTGTTTGATAGGTTGAGAATTTGTTTCTGGTATATTTAAAGGGTAATGACACTTAGTTTTCTAATCTATTGCTTGTATTGAGATATATGTGTTTGATAGGATGAGAAATATGTGCTCTAGTCCAAGAGGTGTTTTAAGGTCAATGGTGTATGATGTTTTGCAAATTTGGCTTGAAAAATTAATTACTTATAATGGATTCTAGAATATTTTTAGATATTTGAAGGAAAAATTATATTTAATTTCTAGTTGATTTTTGTATGAAAGAAAAATGCAAGTGCTTTTTTATGAGTTTGAAAAGATAAAATCCATAGCAAAGTGCTTATTTCACTGTGAATGCCATATCATCTCCATATGTACTTTACAAAGAGGAAAATAAGACAACTTGCTTGCCACTTTTCACTCACTTTTATGAGAAAATATATTTATCAACTCTTTTGAAAGTTGAAAACATAACTAGAGGTAAAAATAAAAAAATATGTGAATCACCACCAACAACCTTGTTAGTTACATATTGAACGATACAAAGATATATTTAATTATTTGAGAACACAAGTTTCAAATTTGCATCATATCACCAAAATATTTTTCTATAAGTATCCATGTCAAAAGAAAAATAAACAACGCAATGCTATAGATCAAAAAATAGGTTAGTCCTAACCAAAGATTTCCAATTTATTGTGTTGAGAAACTTATATTTTCTATAATAGCATGGACTTTAGAAGAAATTGAGTAAAGTTTTATTGTATTTACAATATTTTACAATATGTGGATATAATTAGAGGCATGTTTTTTATAATCCAATTCATATTTTTGAAAAATCTGCTTCCAGAGCTTTATTTATAGTGATCATTTTCAATCAACATTTAGAGTCCAGACCAAGGCCTATTATTAGGATGTAAATTGTTGAGAGGAGGAGAGGGAGAAAGGATTAAATTATAAAAAGGAAATGAGTAAATTTTCTTCCGTTATTTCCTTTTTATTATTTATTCCTTTCTCCCTCTCCTGCTTCTCTCAACAATTTACATCTTGATGATGGGTCCTGGTCTGGACTCGAAACATCGATTGAAAATGATTATGGTGGATAAAAATCCTAAAGAAAACTATTCATCTTCTGACCACCACAGAAAGTTGCAAACAAATATCATCTCATATTATTTTTAGAGATATTGATTGTCATTGAAGGGTGCATTTTTTGCAATCATAGAGTATGAGAATTTGTATGAAATATTTTAGACCATGTTGAAATGTTTTCACTGGCAGTTTATGTGAGGTTTTCTCATTTGTTGAATTTCAGATTAATCTAGAAAGAACATGACCATCTCAATTTAGGGGCACAAAACTGATATTGTAGGAAAAAAAGGAAAAACAATGTCCACACAAACCATTATGAAATCATTATATATATAAACATTATTGTTTGTAAAAATGACATGCTAACCATAAAAATGTAAAACCAAGATGGGCTAGATTTTATGAAGTGAGCCTTTTAACTTTCTTCACAAGTGGGTTTGGCCCTTGAGAGTTCAAAATACATGGGAAAGCTCATAGGGGAGAAAAGTGATGAACTAGTCAAAAAGGTCTAATACTTGAATTATAAAGACTTGATAGTTGTTCTCAAAGCTATTTTTATGTTTAATAATTTCAAGGTCTAATCCTTGAAATGTGGATGAATTTTTTTTATGTACTTTGAGTTTTTATTTCTTTTGTATTTGGTGAAAATGGTTTTTGTTTTTTGACATGGGATAATTTTATGTTCATTTCAGATACATTTCATGTTGTTTTTTATTTGATTGATTTCCTAAAATTTAAAGTAGGTCAATGAAGTCGCTAGCTGGTGACAAAGTACTAGAGGTCGATCAAAAATATAATGCCATATGGAATCCATTCTATATGGACCACAATGAAATCATTCAAACAATTCCAGATTTTTGGCTTACTGTCGTATGCATTTCTATAGTTGTTGAGAAATTTTGTTCTACTTACTTTTGTAGTTTATGGTTGTGTAGCATTGATTATATTTATTTATGAAATTTGACACATTGTTATTTGAAAAATCATGTATGTTTGGCTTTTAATTTTGGCTTTAACTACAACTTCTAAGCCACCATGCATTGTCAGACCTCTTGACTTAACAAGATCAGAATGTGTGTTTAGTCATATATTTTGTTATAATTTTACAACTCGGATATGTGCATTTCTTTTTTTGGTATTTGAATGAAATAGATCAAAGTACCACCATGCATTGTCCGACCTCTTGACTTAACAAGATCAGAAAGTGTGTTTAGTCATATATTTTGTTATACTTTTACAACTGGGATATGTGCATTTATTTTTTTGGTATTTGAATGAAATCTATCAAAGTAGTAATATTGTTGAGGATCATGAATGTATCCATATACTTCAATAGTATTTTTTTTCTTTCAATACGCGTAGGTATGTGATTATCATTTTAGAAGATGATCTTACATTTGAAAATTTATTAAAAAAAATCTTTTGATTCTATACAGGTTTTCAAGTATTTGCAATCTCTTGACGTTGAGGATTTCAAAGATGTCAAGTTGGGATATTTCATTACATTTGTAACTATCAAATGCTTTTATTTTAGAAACCAATCCTGATATGATGCTTCATATGCTTGAGTGTCATTTATTGATTAACAATTGCAGGATGGTTTCCAATAGGGGAGGGCGTTGTTTTAAAGTTTGTCTTCAAAATTTTCAAGTATTGTTTGGGTTCTCTTGCACTGATATATAGAACTTGTTTTGATTATATGCAGAAATTTTGTCCTAATCCTTATTTGAAGAGACAAATAGTGGGAAGTACTGTAAAGTGGAAATATGGAATGGTAAAATTGTTCTCCATTTTGCACCAACTATTGTGTTCAAGATTTGATACGTGTTTTGCATTGCTCAACACAGTTTGTATATGTAAGTTTTCTTGATTTTGCATTGACATTGGCAACCGATTAGAACGTTGGTTTGCTACGGGATGTGACCAATGCGATCAATATAGAGAAGGAAGGAAACAAGTGACCTTATCAAGAATAAAGTTTTATTGGTTTTAAACCTTGTGAAATTTCATTACTCCAAGGAACTTGCCATTTTTCTCTTGAATTAGTCAATAACTTGTATTTTGATCTATTGATTTATACAAAAATATTTTCGTGAAAAGTTTAAGATTCCCTTTTTGTTTTTGAACCTTTCTATGATAAATATGCATTTTCTTCACATGGTTTAGTGGAAACCACAAGGATACTCCATATAGAATACACGATGAGGCTTGTATAAAAGTACCTTAAAACTATGTCGAAACATGATTTTTTTACAAAATATTGTTTGATTCGTGATGTTAGATGGTGTTTTCTTAGATGAAATCAATAGAGGAACATGTTTAGATGTCAAGGATTTTAGGTGCCACTATGTTAATCTATGATTATATGTATTATTGTTTTTATAAAATTTGCTTCCTTATTATAAAGTGAGTTGACTTTCTTTTTATTAAGGAGATGTTATAATTATGGAAAATTTTAGAAGCTAATATTTGCAAGTGGGCTAATTTTCAATGCTTTTTCTAAAAAAAAATCGCTAATATCCATTTTTCCAAAAAATGATTCGCCCAAATTTTGTAGTATAAAACCATTTTAGCTTTAAAATTGCTAAAATTTTATATAGAGACTATATAAAACTATTAGACATTTGAAAATTTTAATAAAAATATCATCAAACATTTTATGTATTTCATATTGTAATTGATTGGTGAGATTGGCCAAGGTTTCTAAACTTTAAGATAAATGTCCATCCTGAAAATTTTCCCTAGTTGTAATGTGGGTAGAATAGATTTTTTTTTAAATAAAACATGTAGATAATAATGACTTTCTACAAATTTTATAAAGTTTTTTCTTAAAAGAGATGTATCCTAGGTGTACATCAGGGTAATACAAAATAGAGTCTATGATTGGGTGTAAACACCAACATTTCCCCCATACAAGTGTTTCAAAACATGACTTGAATCCTTTATTGAGGATTTTGTGGTGTTATTACAAGTATAAACTTGATAAAATACATCTAATAAGAATTAATTTACAAAATGTAACTCAGTGTCTTTAAACAACTGGTACGTTGTGTCTTTTTCTTTAATTCCATAGGAGTAAAGCCTAAAGGATTTATGTGATTTGAAGCTATAGATAGAGAGCGTTGTGGTTTTGAGATATTAGTCTTCAACTTCAAATGCTTCGATTTGCCTCTTCTATTGCAATAGAGGAATACCATGGAGCTTTGAGATCTATATTGGTGTCCATGATCATGAGCTGAAGTTGTTAAAGAGAGTATTGAGCTTCCATTTTCATTAATATATTATTCCTTCGTCTAAGGATTTTCAAATTTTCATTAATATCCCATTTTCATTTCCTACGACATCTTAGGAAATCCATTTAGACTTGGAATTTCCAACACTACCAAATGAAAATGGAAAATATTACTAGACTAAAGAAGACTAGGTAGAGCCAACAACCACTTCGCATAGCTAATCAATTGGATAGAAGCACAAAAATGATAAAAAAACTTATACATATAAAAAATCCAAGTACCGTAAATAAGAAAAATTTATGTAGCAAAATAAAGAGAATCTCTTCCTTAAAGGTTCCTCCTTATCAAAATAAATTGGAGATACAAACTATAACCACCAACCAGGGCACAAAACTAACCAAAATAATCATTGGAGATGTTGTAGCTTCTAGAGACAGACTTGAGTTGCAAAAGACCAGTGCCCAAGACATCTTAAAATTAGAGGTTAAAAGTAGACAATTAAAATGATGGCTCTGACAGAATATGGATCAAGAGAAATAATGGTTTTGGTGGTTCAGAAATGGAGAAGACCTTGGTGTCTAATTCATGTGAATTACCCGTACTGTGAGTGGGCTCAAGAGTTTGTATGACTGGATGGATTTCAAATGGGCCAAGTATGAAACAATGAGCAGAGGCTTTCAAAATATGTAGAGGTGCTGAGGAGGAACGGAGGAGGAATCCACAAGAGATAGGCTTAAAATTCTTAAGAATATGTCTCCTATGAACTCAGAGGAAACAAATGTAAGTTGAATATGACCAACATTAGAGATTCGTGGAGCACAAATTAAGGAAGCGCAACAAGTTTAATACATGAGAGTTATACATAAACGAATTTATGAATAAAAATACATCCCACAGGTAGATACATTACACAAATCATCAAAGCATAAGAACATGAGAGATGATTATACATAAACAGGAGATTGAAAATAAACAAGAGAGCACATATACATACTGCTCATTACTCCATTTGGAATCCAAGTAAACAACTCTGTATATCAGATTATATTCAAAACAACTCTCCCAAATATGTATCTCAGATGATAAAGAGCACAATAGCACAGAACTACAACAAAATTTCTCCAAAATTCAAAACCTTTGTTTCATCTCTGACCTCTCTACATATAGATTTCCTCTCAAGGATTATGATCGAATAAAATTTCCATTATTGACCCACACATGTGAAATCAAAATATCCTAACTAACTTACTGAGCATGCATCAAGCAATCACTCCCGCAAACACACTGAAGAGGCCATACTTTTGTTTTCCTCGCCAAAACCCATGCTGTGCTTGAATTACAAAACCAAAGATTGGATTTCAGAGGGGGACCTGTCCAGTTTGTGGTATTGGATGGGGGGGTGTGAAATCACTATAGGCTAACACGTAGCACAGGAGGCAGTTTCAAAAACCGGCCATTTCGGACACCTCCCCTGGTATTAACCTTCGAAAGTTGGAGGGGCTGCAAAATAGATCATGAGCTATCGGATGGATGACAAGGAGCAGAGATGAGGGAATAATGGTGGAGGATTAGCAATGAGTGGAGGATGATGTGGCATGACGTAAGTGGGGCCCGAGCTCATATCGCAAATTGCAATCAGAGTGTTTTGCATATGGGAAAGCAAGAGTAAAGGTTATGGATGGCAATCTACGTAGTGCAATGGTGGGAAGGAAACGTGGCAGGAGGTGGGACCTCTCACAAATTTCAGCTCGAGAGTTTATGTTATAAGAAACGAAGGGTGAATGTTAAAATCTACGGAGTGCAAAGTGCGATTGCAATGAGTGGAAGATGATGTGGCCTGAAAGAGGTGGGGCTTCCCGTACATCGAAAATTGCAGGGTTTATATATGAGCAATGAAGGATAAGCTTTAAGATTTGCAATGGACGAAGTGCGAGGAGAGGAGGAGTGATGTGGCAGAAGGAAGTGGGGCCCGCCTGCAGATCGCAATCAGAAGAGTTTAGTGATAAGAAGTTGATGGTAAGGGTTATACCTCTCAGGGGGCGATGTGCGGTGGGTGATGGATGGCGTGGTATGACAGAAATGGGGCCTGCCTGCAAATTGCAATTTGCAAGGTTTATATACGAGCAGCGGAAGGTAATCGTTAAGATTTGCGATGGGCAGAGTGTAGTGAGGGGAAGGTGACATGGAAGGATGAAGGTGGGGCCGCCCACGGATCACAATAGGGAGTATTTATTTATGAGGAGTAGGAGGTAAATGTTGTAATTTTTGAGGAGAAAAGTACGATGAGTGAAGAGGTTGGAGCTGCGAATAGGTAAATGGTAAGTTTCTTTCATCTTTTGACTGCGGGGCGTCCTCCTGACCCACGTTTGAAGTGTTGGGCCTTCATCTTAGCTACTCCAGCTCTTCATTTTCTTAACTTTGATGTTTCCTTATCCGTTCAAAAGAACCACAAGCCAACATTGGCTCCATTGGGGATGACACACTTGCTCGAATGTGTCAAGAACTCACAAACCACTTGCTTGTATTCTTCTTAATGTGCCTGGGACCATCGTTAGAAACATTTCAAGCAGCTTTAACCAAAAACAAAACAAAAATTTATGCAGAAATAACAAACAGAGTATATACAATTTGAGGATATGTACAATGGGACATCATAGCCCACTATCAGTGCTAGAAGTAAAGCTTGAGAAATTTCACATTGATAGGCATCATGAGTATGTCTCCTTCCAAATTCTCCAGAGAAAAAGTATTGTTTCCTTTGACCTCTGCTACCCTGAATGGCCCAAACCAAAGGGGGTCGAACTTCCCATGTTTCCCTTTGTCTGACCGCCTGATATCCCATCGCAACACCAAATATCCTACTTGGATTTCCTTGTCTTTAGATCTTTGATCAAATAAGGCTTTCATATTTTCCTAGTACTACGCTAGTCTAAGGCTTACCTATTCCTATGTTTAACTTAGCTTGACCAATTGGTTCATTCTTCTGATAAGGTCATTTGGCTCTTCCTCGATCTCTTGTAAGAATCGGGACACAAGTAATTTGATTTGAATAGGGAAGACTACTACTTGGTCGTACACCAGCTCATAAGGGGACTTCCCTGTGGATCTTTTAGTCGTGATGCGGCTCGCCTAGAGTACAAATTTGAGCTGGGAATCCCAATTATTTTGGTTTCTGTTGATGGTATTTTTCAATATCCTCACTAGTGTTTTGTTAGATGACTTTGCCAGCCCATCCTCCTATGGGTAATATGTAGTGGAGTGCCCTAGAATGATATTATAGTGCTGAGAGAATTTCAAGAACTTAACCGATTTGAAATCCTGGGCATTATCGGTGATGATTTTAGCAGGGCATCCGAACCTAGCTATTATGTTCTCCTCGAGGAAATTGATCACTACCCCATTTGTGGAATTCCTTGCGGGCACGGCCTCAACCCACTTAGTTAAGTAATCCGTGGCGGTGAGGATCCCTCGACACTGGTTACTAGAAGCTAGGTGAATCTCTCTAATGAAATCGATTCCCCATAGTTTGAAAAGCTCTTCAAAATGGACTGGGATCAATGGGAGAGGTGCAAACCTTTGCTTTTCGGTGAATTTCTAACACTTTTCAGAGGCTCGGACGTGAGCATGTACATAATCAAAGAACTTGGGCCAAAAGAAGTCTTCCTTAAGGATGTTGTGAGTAGTGGATTGCCAGCTATAATGCCCACCACATTTTCCTTCGTGGAACTTTGTCATCACTTCGTCAACCTCCTGTTCTGTTAGACATACTAGTAAAATCCCATCCAGGTCCTTCCAATACATTCACCCATTTTCCACAGTATACTTTTGAGATCTTCACCTCAGAGTGCGATACTTGGTATTATCATAGTTAGGGGGAAACCTCAGGGTTAAAAGGTATTCCACTATATCTTTATACCACAAGGATAGCAGGTACTTTACATGTGCCTTTTGTGTGGAAGATTCTATGCCCTGATGCATACCTGTATTCTCCTATGCTTCTCCTCTTGTCATAGATAGATTTATCCCGAGAGCCTAACAGTTGGATTCAGATGGAATTTTTACCAACCCTTGGCCTTTGATGAGTTTGGTAGGCTTTATCTCCATATTGTACTCTTGAATCTTTCTATTCATTTTCCCATTTTTCCTTCACTGTCGCATTGCACCAAAATATCCTTCAATGTTTCAGTGGGTACGTAAGCTGTTATGACAGACTGAACACGTACACCCGAAATGCCTTAAGTGACTTGACCAAAGAATATGCTTGCTTTTCCAAAATGTTATATTTTAGGTCGGCATCTCGGAGGACCTAGTTGAAGAACGCAATATTTTTTTCATGTTGTTCGTCATTGTTTTGTAGCAGCACCGCAATTTTTATGTGAGGGGAGGCGAAAGAAAAAATCATGAATGGATTTCCATAATCTAGAACCTCTAGCACTAGAGCTTCCACAAAAGCCTACTTGATCCTATTGAAAGAATACCTAGATTGAGCAGTCTATTTCACTTCACTATTCTTCTTCATCATTTCGGTTATGCTTTGGGCGATCTCGGCATAGTTTGGGATAAACCTTCTGAGGAAATTTATTCTACCCAGGAATACATGTACTTCCTTTTTGTTTCTTTGTAGGGGAATGTCAATTATCACCTCCAACCACTTCGGGTCAACCTTCACTCCCTCCTTAGTCACTATGTGCCCCAATGAATTTCCTTCTTCCAAGGAAAACATGGATTTTTGTGTGTTCAGAGACAGGCCATACCTACAGCATTGGTCAAAGGTTCGCCGAAGATACTCTATATGTTCAGCGTCACTCTTTGAGAAGATGGTGATGTAGTCTAGATAAATCACTACAAATTTATCCTGTTGTCCTATGAAATCGATGTCAATCACACACTGGAATGTGGCACTGACTTTTATCAGTCCGAAAGGCATTTGGGCGTACATGAAGGTTCCCCAAGGCGTAGTGAATGTCATCTTCTTTTGGACTTTCGGGAGCACTTACACTTTATTATATCCTGATAAACGGTCCATCATGGACATGTGGGAGGATCCCACCACCTTTTGCAAGATGTGGTCCATCTTCAGGAAGGGATATTTTTCTTTGAGTGAGGCTTTGTTCAGATTTCAGAAATTCATGTAAAGCCTGATTTCGTCATTCTTCTTTCTTACGGGCACCAGGTTCACCACCCATTCGGAGTACCTCAGAGGGACAATGATATTTTCCTGCAACAAATTTATTTCCTTTTCAATAACTGGGTGAAGAGGAGGGTTGATCGGCCTCAGCTTCTGCTTATGAGGCTTAGAATTTTCTTTTAGGGGTATCTTATGTTGTATGAAATCAATATCAAAGGTCTTCAAGTCCTAGTATGACAAAGAGAAGACGTCTTTGTATGATCTAAATAGCTTTAGGTACTAACCTTGATATTATTCGGGGACTCCCTTCAAAAAATTCACCACCTTTGGGTCTTCTTCTATCCCAAGAGTCAAATCACTGACTGGCTCATCGAGGGTCGGTTTGCTGGGGTTCACCAGGATATAATTTCTATCAAACAGTCTCTCAAATGGCACAAGAACCATCGGAATAAAATTTACCTTTAATTGCAAGACTTGGTGGCCAGCCAGTGTCTCCTCCCATTTGGTTTTCGGCTCTTCACTATCATCTTTGGTCACTAATTCAATCACCAAGTTTGAGAGTTCACCTACCATCTCCATAAAATTCTTGACTCATTCTTCATCCTCGAAGACCTGCCAATATTTTACGTTGTTCGGGATGGAGAGGCGATATCTCACTTCCACCTCATATCTAAGCAATGGATTCTATAAAGGGTGGAAATTGCTAGAAACCACAGCTAGTGAGTCAACCATTCTGTTCTTATCCCTCGGCATGAACTGAGTGTTGAAAGAAGAAAATAAGTCTTCGACCAAATCCCATACCTCATTCCTATAAGCTCTGAGCCACGGGTGCTTAGTTTGGCATTGGCTCCTGAATTTCCTCACTACTAGCTCTGAATCTCCGAACACCTTGAGATTCTATATGTTCATGTTCTACATTGCCTGCAATCCCAATAGTAGGGCTTCATACTCAGACACATTATTTGTGGCTTCAAATTCCTTTTTAAAGGAGAGGGGAATTAAGCAACCTTCAGGTGATATCAAGAGTACCCTGGCCATTTTTCCTTATCGTGAATAAACCCCATCAAACTGTAAGGTCCAAATCTTGTTTTCCTTTCTGTTCATATGATTTTCCTGTATTAGAGGATAGACTTTCATTTCTTGCAGGAAATTTTCATCCTCCTTGAGCATAAGAAAAGATAATTCACCCTCCTTACCATATACTAGAGAATTTGTGGAACCATTTTCTTTGGTGACCATCTTCACAAACCTAGATTCACGGTATAATCTTATTTCCTCCCAACCAAACATTGGAATAGTGGCGTAGGTGAGGTCAAGTTTTATTGATCCTCAAATATTCGAACCTAGGATCTAGACAGCAATGTTCCAAATCAAGCTGGGATATCAGCTATGATAATGTCCATTACCACACTTTTGGCCAGAATCTGGGCTAATTTTACTACCAAATCTTTTATCATACCCAAACATTTCACCCTCTTGGAGTCAAAAGAATACAAGTCTTTATAAGGCCTTGTAATCTGCAACCCCAATTTCTCCATGACATAAAAAGGCAATAGATTATGTGAAGCTCTGAAATCTAGCATGAAATTGTGCAACAAGAGGACATTTACCACTAGAGTCACATAGAATGGTGGAGTGGTTGAGTCTTGTTATTATACATGAGGTCCAAAAAATACCATGGGTAATTCTTCTTGGAGGTTAAGGCTGTCAGGCAGTGGGTTTACACGATGGGGCTACATGAATTGAGACACCTGAGCTTTGCATGAAGGTTGTTTCATGAGCTCAATCAAGGGTACCGAGATCTTGACCTTCTCTAATTCTTTCTGGATATTAAAGGATGTGGGCCCTTTTTCTACAGTGGCTTCCTTGAACTGTTCTTTAGGAGGGTCAGTCAGGTCCAAGGGTATAGATAGGGATTTCTCATTTTTGGGAGGATCATAGCCTTGTTTTGTGGAAGTGGATGTAGCGAATTTGTGAGGGGCAGACCCTTCTAATGGATTTTTCCCTTTAATGGCAGAACTAGGAGGGTTCTGTTTGCTTGATATTGACTCTTAATTTTTTTCTTGCACTCGGGTTCTCTCCCTGGAGGGCCTAAGATCATAATTATTATGAATTTGAGCTTTCATGAAATCCACGAACTTCCTGAAGTAATTGTCAATATCTTGGTCTTTTGAAGGGACGTCCTTCTCTTCTTGCTCCCCTTACAGGGTGAGTTCACCTTCCTCCTCATCCAAGTAGGTGATAAATTGATCTTCTTGGTTGTCTGTGACTTCCTTGGGCTGTCCCTCCACTTCCCCATCTAGTTTTAGAGGAGGTTGGATATGATCTTGTTGTTCCTTCCTTTCATGTTGCAACAACTGTAGAGGGGGCTTCCGATATTGAGGATTAAACCAATGACTAGGAATCATTTGGCTGGAATGAGGAGGGGAATTATTGGCCTCTAGTTCAATATTAACCAACTTATTTGAGAGGTTCTTGATCAACTTATTCATTTCTTCAATTCTATACTCCTATGATTCCCTCTCCTGATTAGAAGTAGAAGCCTCCTCCCTATTTTTTTCTTCTTTCTTCACACTCTATCTTCCTTTTGAATTTACTAGTAGAAGAAAAGTTTTCTTCTATCTCCAATGCATCAATATGGATCTAATCCAAATATATGGATTTTATTTCTCTAAGGGTGAACCAAAACTTTGGTTCAAAAGCTCCTACAAAGACCACATTAGCAGTTTCTCAGGGAGGTTTTATCTTAGCAGGGAGATTATTATAGAGCTTATTGAACCTCTTTATGAATTTTGTTAAATCCTCATTGTGTCTCTTTTTAAGAGAGTGTAACTCTATGAGAACACATCTATAATACCTCTTTTCTACCAATTTTAGTGTCAATAAATTCTCCATTTCTTCCCAAGTGGTGACTGTGTAATTGGCTAGAGACTTGAAACATTTCTGGGCTTCTCCATCTAGGGATTTTACGAAAAGCCTTAACACCACATCTAAGTGCTCTACATTCACATTCTCAACAAAGGAGGAGAAGTTTTCAATATGTCTTTGCGTAGAAGTGTTGTCTTCCCTAGTGAACCGAGATAGGAGCTTTAGATAATACTATGGCATGTCATTCAATACTTGAGGTAAAGCTAGTGGAGAATATTTGTTGAGGAGGAAATCAGGTACGGCCATGAGGGGTGGTGATGGTAAGTTATGAGGATGATTTGGCTGTGGTATAATAGGTATATGCTGAGTAGAGGTTTGGATATTTATCTGTAAAGAGATTTGGAGTGCTGCAACTTCTTTGACTTCTTCAGCCTCGGGAGTAGAGTGCAAGGGAGTCGCAAAAGTATCAGTGGATTTAGATTCATCTTTTATGGCTGAACTGGCTAAAGTAAAGGTTTATACAGGATACTCAAGTACACAGGATGTGGATCCAGGGCCATATATGTCAGCTTCCTGAGATGAAGAAGGCGAATCATCTAGAGAAAAGGAGGGTAGATCAACCTGGTTGGGTTTCTTCTCCTTGCAGATTCTCTTAAATATGATATTTTTGGGATCAGATGCAAAAGGAGTTCTCTGCTGGGAAGTATCTAATCGAGTATGAGGCCTTGTGTAATCCATGTTTAAAACTGATTTGAACTTTTATAATAGTGGAGTCGCTGAGGTGAGGGATATAAAACTCTCAACCCTTCATGCTCACCGGATTAAAGGGTGAAGATAGTGTCATAGCCTAGAGAAAATATTTTCAAATTCATATCCTTGGCAGTGATGCCAAAAAGATGTTTTAGCTCCTAGAGATAGCCTTGAGTTTCAAAAGATCAATGCCTAGGAAATCTTAAAATCAAAGGTTAAAAATAGAAAATTATAAGGATGCCTCTAACAGAATATGGATCAAGAGAATAATGGTTTTGGTAGTTCAAGAATGGAGAAGACCTTGGAGTCTGATTCATGTGAATTACCCTATACTGTGAGGGGGCTCAGGAGGCTGTATGGCTAGATGGATTTCAAATGGGCCAAGTATGAAATAATGAGTAGAGGCTTTCAAAATATGTAGAGGTGCTAAGGAGGAACGGAGGAGGAATCCGCAAGAGATAGACTTAAAATTCTTAAGAATCTATCTCCTGTGAACTCAGAGGAAAAAGATGTAAGTGGAATATGACTAACAGTAGAGATTCATGGAATGCAAATTAAGGAAGCACAACAAGTTTAATACATGAGCATTATACATAAATTAATTCATGAATAAAAATGAATATCACTGGCAGCTACATTACATGAATCATCAAAGTAGCAGAACATGAGAGATGATTATACATAAACAGGAGATTGCAAATAAACAAGAGAACACAAATACATACTACTCATTGCTCCATTTGGAATCTAATTAAACAAATATGTATATCATATTATATTAAAAAAAAATCTCCCAAATATGTATTTCAGAGCATAAAGATCACAATAGGACAAAACTACAGCACAATTTCTCCAAAATTCAGAATCTTTGTTTCAACTCTAAACTCTCTATATATAGAGTTCCTATGAGGGTTTATGAATGAATCAAATTCCCATGATCGACCCACGCATGTGAAATCAAAATATCCTAACTAACTTACTGAGCGTGCATCAAGAAATCACTCCTGCAAACAGAAAATCAAAATAGAATCGGGTGAAATCGATATGTCACCAGCAAAACATCATAATCAAACAGTAAAATAAAACAACATCGTTGGCCATAGAGGCCAAATATGGGAGTATTCAAAATGGGGTGGCAAGTAGTGGCTATGAACAGGTGGGAAATATGACTTTCATTACTTGATTCCACCTGTTGTTGAAAACCTCCACTCCCTTTTCTCATAGCTTCCACTAACTATTACGGAATGACCAGTCATGTTGTGTGTGCATTTCTCTTTGGCAGGAGGTTCTTGGAAAAACTGAAGACACCATACTTTCATTTTCCCCACCAAAAACCATGTTGTGTTTGAATTAAAAAATGGGAGACTGGATTTTAGAGGGAGTCCTATTCGGTTTGTGGTATTGGATGAGGGGGGGAGGGGGGGGCATGCGAAATCACTGCAGGCTAACATGTTGCACTAAAGGTGGTTTAAAAAACCGACCATTTCGTACACCCACCGCCACCGACCCCCCAGCATTAACCTTTGGAAGTTGGAGTGGGTGTGAAATAGATCATGAGCCATCATATGGATGACAGGGTGATCAAGAGTTCATAAATTTTTCTAAAAATTCAAAGTTACAGTATTGGGTTAAAACTAGGATGGTTGCGTAGATGTCGTCTTCCTGATTTTGGCACCACAAATGGTTTGAAAAACCGATGTCATATGAGCGAGATATCGCGTTATGATCAAAATGCCAACCAGGTAAATTTGCGACAGTTTGACCAGGTTTGACTGGGATGCATAGTTAGCAAAAGGGAATATTCTAAGAAACAATCCTTCCTCAGAACCAACCGCGGGTTGACAAGTGTCCTTGTTTTATTGGTCAAATGAGTTTGGAGGGGCCAATTAAAGGGTGCCACATGGCTGGCCCTGAGGCTGCTACATGTTCCTGAAAAGGTGTGGTAAAATTTTATTGAGAGTCCACATGGCTTGAACTTGAGAGCTCCCACTTGGCACGCGCGTGGTTTACCACCCAAGCTATAGGTTGTGGCTTAACCTCTAAGGTCATGGGATATATTTATGGTTTAACATATTTCCATAGGGGGGTTGTGAACTGCTGGCAGTCCCAACCCGCTAGCGGTTCCCCAGAGTAGTCACATGGCAACGTAACGATAACATCCACCATCGCGGTCTATATGTTAACCTGACCGTTCAATCCACCGACGGTTCTGCAAGGTTATGAAATTTCAACCATTAACTAACCACCTCTGTGCGATTTATGTAACACGTGAACCTCAACAACAGTTCAACTCTTCAATCCCAGGTTTAAGCAAGAGTTCTGCTGATCGTTACGGTTAGTAACCCGCAATTTTGTGGTTGGCATGTGGCCACCTCAACTGCAAATATTTTTTGTCGCAGTTAAGTCAATGGGTAGTTTGGCGGGCATGCCTAAATTGGTGGCCTGTGCCTAATTTAACTCCAGTTAAGTGGATTTCTCCACTTTTAGTGGAGCTTTTCTAGGTGAAACTTGGCAAAAGAGTAGGAGACTCAATTTTCGCTCATTATGAGTGAATGAAGGGTCATTTTTGACTACTTAGAGCATTCTGGAGCCATTGGTGTAGATAAATCAACCATTAGAGAACTATAACTACATGTAATAGCAAAATTTTGAGAATAATAAAAGATGGACAAGCCATTGGGAGCTGGACCAGCAGATCTAGCCCAGGAGGGGTGAGTTGATTCATCATGCCTGCTGTGTAAATTTCATGTGGTGACTTATTTCTCTATTTTACACTATTTTTTAGTGTTATTTATTCTTATTTAATGCCTCTAATTCACTCAAACTCATCTACAATTGATGGACAAATACCTCAATCCCTATGCAAACTAATGCACTGATTATGCACATGCTTTTAAACTGAAAAGACACTTAGCACAACAAAACTAATAAAATAATTTGAAATCATATTGGTATCAAAGTTAGAGTTTATTCTCTGGTGTTGTTTAGTGCAAAGAATTTTTTAACTATTTGCAAGTTTTAGATGCTTACAAGGCTCAAGCTCAAAAGAAGAGAAGGAAAATTGGTGGAAGCAGAAGGGTCTTAAAAAGAGCCACAGGAAAGGAGAGCAAGATTTCCACAATCTCCACCACCTATTTCACCTCCTAAAGAAGCATAAGTTCCCTTAAGCATGCCTCAAGAGGAAGGAGAAATCCATGAAGAAGTTGACCCTAAAGAGGAAGAAAGAGTGTTCAAGAAAGCATTTCTTGACATGAATAGGAAGATGGTTAGAATCCTTTATCAAGAAAGGAATGGGAGACTGGAAGGAGAAGGATCTAAACTTCACAAAGAAGGACAAGGATCTTCAGGAGGTCACCATGATGAAGTTAAGTCAAAGAAGGGAAATGGAGGAAATGGAGGCAATGGAGATCCATCATCCTCACCCTCATCATCATCATCCTCCACTTCGTCTTCAGTACATTAACCACACAACTCAAAGAGCACTAGTAAAAGTCATTTTTAAAATATTGATGTTAAGTTTGAATTTCCAATGTTTAATGGTGAAGTCAATGCAGAAAAGCTTGATAATTGGATTAGGAAATTGGAGGTATATTTGAGAATACAAAACCTTCAAGATGATGATACCAAAACTTAATTAGCTTCATTGAGAATGGAAGGTGCAACACTTGTTTGGTGTGAAGCCAAGACAAGGGAGGAAATCAAGAAACATGGTAAGATTATTCTATCATGTTCAGATTTCATTTTATCCATTAGCTCATATGCAGAAATCCATCATGAACTGGTAGAACTTTACGCAATTAAAGGGACAAAATGTGAATGAATACACCCAAGCATTTAGGAGAAGAGCTCAGGGGTGGATTTGTAGAGACAAGATACTTTGCTCAAGTACATAGGAGGCTTACACAACTACCTAAAACATACTATTCCTATGTTTAATCCCACCAGTCTAGATGAAGTTTGTGTTCAGGCCACACATCTAGAAGCTAGAGGGAAGAACATTTTCGAAGAAGGTAGGAAGAAACATTTTAAGGGTAAAGCCAAGAAAAAGACCTCAAAAGGTAAAAACAAAAAGAATGCATATGTTAAGAAAGAGGGAGAAAAAGTGGTTTGATTTTTTTTTTCAAAATAAGGCCATGATGAAACTCATTGTTGGAAATTGCATCCTAAATTGAGGCTCTTGTAATATTCCTAATTAGCCCAAGCTAATAGGAATATTTAAATTTTGTTTTATTTTCCATTTATGAATAAATGACTAATGGAGAACATGTAAAACTCCTTAGATCAGTGAATAAATAAATGCTAAATGTAAACACAACTATATCTGAGCCATTTACATAAAATCCACTTGCAGGTGTGAAAGGGGTTTAAGCTATGAGACTGGGTCAACCTTGACCAAATCTACAACACTATCTACATTCAATGTATCTCATAAAGGGGTAGCGTAGTCCTAGAAGGAGGAACTCATGTGAAAGGGGTTAAGTGATTCAAGGTGGTTTAGGGTTTTTCACATCCTCATCTTATTAAAGGAAGGAGAAGGCTCAAGATAAGGTTGTTGAATGTATTATGATTTTCAAGAATTTTTCTGCTTAGACAAATTCTAGTTCTCTGGGCTGTTTAGCAAGAGACTAGTGAGGATCTCTTGTTGGGGGTTCTCCATCCTTCCATTGAGTAGCTCTTGGAGGGCTTGTGCTTCCTTCTCCACTATCTGGCATATGGTGAAGCTCCATCTCTCTTTGGCAGCGTAAATCGAGTGATGTTTTCATTGTCTAAGTGAGTTGCAGCAAGTGGAACTCTAGATCTCCAAAGATATAGCTTATATTCGAACCTCTTCTTAGTGAGTGTGTCTTTTAACCTCCTAGAAGAGTGCATCCACAACATGTACTTCAGTATCAAATCTTGGCATCAGGCCAAAGTGTATATTATCATAGATAGCGCATTTTCTCTCCCTGATCTGTGTAAATCTTGAAGAGCAGAGTTGCAGAGGTTTTGGAGTTCTCCTAGAGGAGAGATCTCTAGTGGAAAGGATCCTTCCTTTCACTGTGGTGATCCATGGATTGGAAAACCAGTCCATGTACCCTTCAGATCTAGTTTATTTTCATATGTATTTAATACAGAATTTCTAAATACTACTGCAGAACTGTGACTTAGATCTCAGATCTACTCACTGTTGTTGATCATTTGTCGAGATCCCCAAAGGGAGTGTATTATAAAGTGCCTTTTGTATACAGATCTGCAATATATCTACCATTTTGTATGAATAGCTATTATAGATCTGAAATTTAATAAAAATAAGCTTCAGCCTCCTGAAATTTCTGTTGATAAGCTTTCTTGGCTCAATACTTTCTTGCAACACCTATTTGAGGCTTATTTCCATGTAAATGTCTATATTTCTCTTGTACATTGCATAAGCCATAGCATAGATGAGATTTAATATTGCTGAAATCCTATTACAACTTTCACCTTCATAAATCACACTATCCATGCTTCAGTAAAATTCTGCATACTCTAAGTCATGGGGAATCAGGGTTTTTGAGCCTAGTCGGTATTGGAGGAACTGTTTAATATAGCTAGGATCATTTTTTGACTTGAAATTTGACATGGGAGTCATACATGACCTAAGCTAAAATAACCTCCTACCATTTCCCTTAATTTTACGTAGATTTATGAATACACTCATTTTAGGTCCAAAATCACCGCTTTTCCCCATCCTTTGTTAATAGAATTAATCTCTCTTCTTGTTGTTGTAAATAAAATTTATTCTAAGGCATTTATAAACAAATTTCATAGTTATTAGCTCGTTGATACTCCAGTATTGTGTTTTATATTGCTGCAACCCTTCATTGGGTAATTTTCTGAAGACAATTAGGTGTGGGAGATCTGTTTAACCCACCTAGAGTGATTTATTTTGAGCCTCCTCTTTGATATCGGTCATAGGTACTTTGATATAAGGGATCCAAGGTCTGGTATTTGTTTCTGGGGCATACATCCCTGAAAAATGCATTTTTCAGACCTGTTTTGCTGAGCAGTCCAATTTGGGAATATTATAGTGGTATCAGAGCATGATCTCTGGCTCAGCCTATGAGATCAAACTATCAGAAGAATCAAGAGAAGAATAAAATATCAGGATGGCCAGAATGATGGAAGAAGATATCTCCTTACTTCTCTTTCAAACTATGAAAGGAATTCTAGAAGATCTTGAACAGATGGAGGAAGAAAGATGCAAGGAAACTCCTAGAGGGTTTCAAAGAGAATAAAGATGTAGTGAGCTCCAGAAATTAGAGATTAAGAAGCCAGAGAAGATGAGATTTTCCTCATCATGTTTTAGAGCCATGAAGGACCTCCCCAAGGAGGATGAGAAGATAGAAGAGGAAGGCCCCTGCACTTCCTATTCTCATCAAGGAGACAAAGAAAGAAGTAGGAGAAAGACTCCATATTTTGGAGGAAAGAAGGAGGAGAGGCTCTTGGGAATAATCTGCATTATTACCAATAGTGTAGCCATTCCAGTAGATGTATGGACATGGAATTCATCATGGGGTGTCCATACTCTCTCCTCATCAACCAAAAAAAACATGCCTTCTTCTTATGCATTCTTTTCTTGAAATATAAGGCATGAGACAAGAGATTCAAAAACCTTGGGTGGTACCCAAACTCACCCAATAGGAGCCAGTGCAGTTGATCTCCTCCCTGCTTCAGATCTAGATATGGTAAGTGGTTTGCATGCCACTTACTTGTTTTCCCTATCATTTCACCATAGCTGAAAGTTAAATGCATATTTTGTGCCTTAGGGAAGCACCCATCATGTTGTAACACCTCCCTTAGACCATCAAGGGAGTGGCTATATCTGAAAATAATCTTGGCCCATAGTTGGCCATGAAGCTTGTAAGGTAAAACTTTCCCTTTGGGAGTTATGGCATGCAAGTGTAAAGTAAGAGAATACATGCAATCATGAAGTAAGATGTCATTTACATAAGCATGCTTCTTACCCAAAGTCTCCAATGTTGTGTTGGCCTCCCTCTTAGAAAGAGATGACATTGATGCACAAGGTTGAGGAAACACTTTGCTCTTGTGCTCATCATGGGAACTCCTTGGTGGAATTCCTTCAAGTAAGGAGACATCAAGGCATAGATCATGGAAGGATGTATGGAATGATGTGTCCTTGCTTTGCTTGAATAGATCCTTTTGCCTTATTTTTGCATTATTATGTTGAAATAAAGAGGGACAAATGTTTCTTACCATGTGAAGCTTTCCCTCCTCTTTTCCTTCCGCAATATTCAGGGTCTCATCCTTCGATGGTGATGACACATGCTGCCCATGGATGGTGCCACAATATTCATATAATGAGACCTCCTTAATGAGATATTACTAAATACATGAGTGGAGAAGACCCTCCATGCTTCCACTGTGAAATCCAATCACCTTCCTAGGTGTTTCAACCTTCTGCAATGGATAGGAATGAGGCTGGCCCTCTTCCCAATCTCCTCTTTGTGTCCTCATGATTTTACACCTTTTGGATTTCAAGGGATTTTAAAATGCAATCCCTTTGAGATCTTCAAGAAAATACCTCTCATCTTTGTCCCTCCAAAACCATTGAGGTTATGGATCTTCTGCAGGTAGAAGTTTCTCTTTGAGCTGGGGAGTGCTGATTGAGAAAGAGGCATATAGAAAGGAGAAAAGGTTTCTCACTTCAGGATGTCTGCCATTCATCATTTCGTCCTCCATTTCTTCATGAATGAAGCTATAATTTGAATTCCCCCATGAGGAATGGTGCCTCCTTTCTTCCTTACTGCTCTTGCACAGCGCAGTGCAACTTTGTTGCTCTAAATAAAAAACATATAGAAATGTAGATCTCTTCATACAATGTGCTGAAATGACAACAGATGGATCTTTAATCATACCTTGGTGGGATGTAGAAGCAAGAGATTCTTTTGGAACTATGTAGTCTTCCTCCATTATGAAACATGAAGGCCGCTCCTCCAAGGTTGTGCCAGCACTAGTACAAGTCTCCACCCTTTCAATCTTCTTGAGATCTTCTTCAATACCCTTCATAGTTCGGAAAAGGAGCAGGGAGATCTCCTCTTCTATCACTCTTCCAAGTGGTGGAGCCATTCTCTTGTTTTTTTTGTACAATTCATCTTCTTTTTGAGGGTAGGAAGTGCATGGGTCTTCCTCTCCTTCTTGAAACCTTATAGGAGTTTCATTTTCTTCTTCTTCCTCCTTTTCCTGTCTACCCTCTTTCAAGAGAATCTTCATGGATCTGGAATATGATGAGGTAAAACTCATCTTATTCAACTTTTTTTCTTCTTGGGCTTAGACTCATAGGCTAAGCCAAGAAATTTTCTCCGATACCACTGTAGTATTCCAAATTAGGAATAGCTACTGAATCATGCATGAAAAAACACATTTCCAGCAAAAAATTCAATAAAATAGTAAAATGGACTCTTGGATCCCATATATTAGTCAATATAAATTATAAATCCAATATTAGATCTAAAACAAAGCAAACTAGGTGGGTTAAATAGATCTCTCACACCTGGGATTGCTAAAAAGTGCTAAAACCCCAAGACTGCAAAATGCCAGAGGATCTGCTCAAGGGATTGCGTAGTCTAAGAGAGGTTTTACAAATAAAATCATAGGAGAACAATATATATACTAATGTGTTGATAAATAATGCTGAAGAACAGAGATCTAGTCTCCTCATATAAAATACAAGATAACCCGGCAAGGCTTTCTTGTCAAACACTCTGCATACAAAATGTGATATTCAGAAAATTACTGAATCATCACTGCAATACTGAAGCACATGAGTGTACAATGCTGAAATATGTCTTATCTAATTTAGATCCCTCAAGGGCTTCCTCCCATGAAAGTATGAACTTCTCAATCAAAAGGAAACTCAACAACAGAGCCACCAAACCATGCAATGAACACTGCCTCCAAAATAACACATTCCCTAGCAGAAACAACGTTGTGAATGTATGGGAAATGTGTGATTTGATACCAAATATCTAAAATAATATTTGGAGCTCTCCAAATATATCTCTCAAGTTAAGGAAACCTTCCTCCAATGAGAAAATAACTCAGAAGATGGGATTCCAATCCTTTCCACTGCTGCACCCAGCAACACTGCATAATCTCCAGCAAAGCTGTGCTGATGAAGATGGCTGAATCTCGGCCTAAAAACCTGATGTGGAATGATGAATTCAAACTCTCCCAATGAGGTGCCTCAAAGGAAAGAGGTGGGATTCCCGCCCGGGAACACCCAATGCTAAACGACACTGCAACTTTGCTAAACAACAAGAGGAGCGTAGTCTCAACAGACCCAAGCAAATAATAATCAAGCATGAATCACAATGGTTCTCCTCCTCTTCATATATAGAAATTTCTCCTCTACACCATGGGTCCCATCCACATGTGCCTTCCAACTCATGCAAGTGATCCTCCTCTAAAACTGCGTAGTCCATAAAGGAGATACATTGTTGGACTTGGTCAAAATGAATAGATCAAGCATGATCCAATCCTTTTAACACCATGTGGTGCTCAAATTAGCTGCTTTGTTCTTCCTCCTTTCACATGAGGAGTGTTATTATTCCTCCTTAAGAATTATGGGGGCCTTCTTACCCCTTTATTTACTGATCTAGGATAAAATCAACTATAATATTCAATTTAGATAAAATCTAAATTTTGGGAATATTACAGTCCCCCCCCTTCAAAATGTTGCTTGTCCTCAAGCAACTGCAAGATAGAGAAAAATCCTCCCCCTTTTCTTCTTGTGGCCTCTTCATCAATATATTCCACCATGGTTCATCATAAAATGCAATAAATCTGTCCTCCATGAATCCCTTCAAGTGTATCAATTAGAAGTGTGCATGATGAGGCAAAGAGAGATGTAAGTAGGAATCTTATTTTTGTTCAATGGCCTTCTCAAGGTAGGAGTGATGAGAAAAATGGGAAGTCTTATTCCCAATGAGTGACTCCTTCACCCATGTAATCATCCAAATGAAATGAGCCATCCTAGGTAGCTCATCCAAGAAATCATCAACCTCGGATCTATGCAATGTGTTGGGGCTGAATAGCCTGAGTTTAGATTTTTCCATCCAAGTGGTTTCTCCCTCTTATGATAATTGTGAGGGGGTTTCTAATGTTGGGATGAAATGTCATGGCCTCCAAAATTGGCCCAAGCCTCCCCACAAAATGAATCAACCATGAAGTGCCTCCTCCAACAACGCATATTCTCCCAATGGCTCCCCCTACATGACGGGAAAAGGAGTGATGTGGCAATCATGGTGTGCCCATTTTTTCTCCTGAAACATACAACATGTGAAAATAGGAGAATCCTACTACCAATGGGCATCCTCAACTCCAATCCCACTCTCCAAGAAAAGCTTCCCATGAGCATAAACATATCAGCAATATATGGAAGCAAAAGAGAATGAAAACAAGCTGCCAAATGAAAACCAGAGAGTGAATCATAGTTCCACCAATGGAACTAGAACAATGCACTTCTTTCCTACATAAAAACAAGTAATAACAAGTGTTTTACCAGCCACTTGTTTGCTGCTATAGTCATCCCATAATATGTGAACATGACTGTATAATGTGGTGTCAATGGTGCACACCAAGAGTCATGTGGATTCCCCCACAAACCACCATTAAGGTAGCCAAAATAAATGCTTCAAGTAGTTGCAAGTACATCATACAATATGTAAGAAGGGATGTTCCTTCTTGGTACAATATGCTGCTCATATAAAGTAAAGAAGTATGAAGCAAAATGTGAAATTATACCTTCTCTACTATGTACTTGAGGCCTTGAGCTAAAATGGCTCAACTAAAAAAGCTCCCTCACTCCCAATGAATAGGAAGGTGGCTGTGATATCTTCTCCATCACCATCCAGGCTATGCATATCTCCATATGCTGATATATGTCCTCTTGGATTCCCTATAAAAGTGAACTCCTTTAACACAGCAAGATATGCATCAAGGTGCATAGCTAGGAAGTCCTCATGTGCTGCATGTAATAGTTTCTCCTTGAGACAGGAAGCCCTAGTCAAGAAGATCCTGCCATAGCAATAGATGACCACGTCATCCATAAATTATCTGTCCTCTCTATTAGGGTCATCAATAATCATGCATGCACCAAGATCCTTGGAGTACTCTAGCAAGAGCTGAGATCTCCAATACGGATCAATCCTCCTCAGAGACAATGCTAGTGATCTAGCATGTGAAGCTCCCCTCACGCTGCTGCTTGCTACTTTGACATCCCCTATGCCAAGTTTATCCTCCAAAATACTACCATGCCCATCATGAAACTGCTTATTCTCCAATAGTAACGGTGACCTTGGGAAGTTGGCCTCCCATGAGAGGCTGTCATCCAAAAGGAATCTCCCAAGCTGGGCCAAAGTAGGCATGAGTGGCCTCCATCCACTCCCATGTGTGAAAGAGTCCTTCCTTAAAGGAAGTATCCTCTGTCTCTCCAAATCTATGGAGTATTCATCCTACATCATGAAGATGCTATCCTCCATCCCTGTAGCAATATTTGTCAGCGCAGTATGGGAAATGAGAGTGGGTGATGCTGAAAATGAGAGAGTGTCTCTCTCCTCCTTGAGCCTATCTTAAACTCTCTGTGCTTTGTTGGACTCCTCAAAAGTCTTCACCTCTCCAGAATCTGAGAGTGGTGAACTACATGACAAGATGTCCCTCATCAACTCTAGATCAGGGGGCCTCTTAGGTGGAATGCCTCCATATAGTGAGACATCTAGTTCAGAAGTGGACTGTATATATGAGTGGACTGATTTGTCCTTCTATTCACTATGCAATATAGTCTCCTTCTCTTGTGCAAAAAATCCTCGGAATAGATAAGGGTGTATCATCCTTTGGTGTTGATCCTCCTCTTCCTCCATCTCACAATCCCCAAAAAATGTTGCATATGGCTTTGGAATTGTGCCTTGGTTCCCACATGTTGAATCATTTGGAACTCCTTGTAGATATACAAGGGCTACTCTAATGGAAGAAATGGCTCCCCTTTCACCTCTATGTGGTGATGGATCTCCTCCCAATGGGACAATGTTGTTAGATCTCCTATGCTCATCCTCCCCATCAATAATTGAGAATACCTCATCATCAAGGAGAGACCCTCGATATTGATCATCTCTCGAAGGAAGTACCTCCATGTCTTCACAAATGGAAGAGGGCCCTTCACACAATGGGGATCTTGCCCTTAGCAAGCCATCATACATGTTTTCATCTCCTTCAGAAATATGGAATGGAGTTTGTTTCATGATTCCCTCCAATGCATGCAAAGTGCTTGAGGTTTTGATATATGGTGTTTCACAGTTATTTTTATCAAATTCCCTTACCAATCCCTTAGTGAATTCATCATATGATTTTACATTTGCATGATAATATGAAACATAATTTTTAAACCACCAACCATGAGCCATACCTTTGAGTTGTAGCATTGCTCCTCCAATGGCCTCATCTTCTTCCTCCATTTTCCCTGCAGTGCAAGTGGGAAATGAATTGCGATGTGGATTTTCATGTGTGGTTGAATGCCCACACCCATCACGATAATATCTAGGGCTTGCTTCATCTTCAAACCCTCTTAGAAAATTTTTTCAATTCTCCCTTTCTATCTCCTTGAGATCTTCTATGAAAGCTTCCATAGTTTGGAAAAGAAGCAGGGAGATCTCCTCTTCCGTCATTCATATTTTCTTGTTTCCTTTGCACAAATCCTATCCCATGTGAGGAGATCCTCCTTCTAATGGCATATTATCTTGGATGCACAGGCTGAACCAATATTGATGCTTTGATACCATTGTAATATCCATTTTTCAGGAATTTCTGCAATATGGTCCAAAGGGACGTTGTATAAGGAATATAATGAAAAAATAAGATGGAAGGGGACTTGGATCCATTATTTAGCACATCATACATTACACTTCTAGAATTTTATCTCAAAGAAATCCCTCAAGGTAGGTTAAATAGATCTCCCACCCCTCGGTGTCTCAGGAAAGTGCTCAAAGAGTGAGCTACAACAATATATGAACATAATCATTAAACTATACAAATCTGAATCTATCAATAAAGGGAATAATGTAGTCATCATGTTCCTTAATATATCAGAAAAAATATACAGAAATATATTGAGGGACATGCCACTCGAACAATGGGAATCAATCTCCAATGATTAAAACAATAGATACATTAGATAATGCAACAGTGTAAAATGTCGGAGAGCAGTGATTGCGCAGTCTATGTTAGAGTAGTTGTTGCTGTAGATGCATATACATGAAATATGGCTGAAATATACAAATAAATCCCCGATAATATAGGAATGGGCTCTAATACAAGACTTATATCCAATCTAGGAGAGATTGCTAGAAATTCCAGAGAATGGACAATGTGACAATTAACTTGTCACTATAACTGAATCAAATATGAAGTGAGGCTATAGCAGATCTGAAATGATGATGCCCTCCTCTGATAGTGTATCTAAGCAAAAGGCTGATCCCTTTACTCGGAAACAACCCCTCCTGATGAGCTCAAATGATCCTCCCAACAACTGTCTGCAAAAATAATGTAGATCTAGCTGGAGACTACGCTGTGAGGGAAGATGGGTGGTTGTCTTGATGCCAATTATATGAAAATATTCCCGAGAGTCCTCCTCAATGATCCTCCAATAGATAGACAATCCCTCCACTGAAAAACAAGCCAAGGAATGACTCAAGAGATCCTTTGTTGCTGCAACCTGTAGCACAAAGTTATCCTGCTTCAGGAATAACGTTGTGGCTGAAGGAGGTAGCTTTGGCCAAATGCTAGAATGAGGAAATGTGGCTCTAGAACCTCTCCTTCCCTAAGGGTGATGTAGGGATTCCTAACCGGGAACACCCTTGTGCTATGTAGCATTGCACCCTTGCTAAACAACAAGAGGAGCGTAGTCTCAATAGACCCAACAAATAATAATCAAGCATGAATCGCAATGGCTCTCCTACTCTTCATATATAGCAAGTGCTTTTCTCCACCATGGGTCCCATCCACATGTAGTATTATTACTTGCCTTCAAGTCACTTGGATCCTTATGGGTTCAAGATGATAATTGATGAGATATCTTCTCTAGGAGGTCTCCAAGGAGTTGCATGGCAGCATCCCATGGAATGCAAGGAGAGAAATCTCATATGGGAGGATGGTAATCTTCTTGGGAGGAGTACCCAGATGGAGAATGGTAGAAGGCATTCATCGGTGAACAAGTGGATGTGGATAGAGAGCAAGAAGCTGGAGAGCTACTTGCAAATATATGATACTGGGCAGCAGGAGGCAAAACTGCGTTGGCTACTCTTGAGAGAGTTTGGCCATCATGAGACATATCCTTTTTTCAAGGGTATGTGGCAGGAGAGTACTTGGTAGGGTACTTGCATCATATGGCAAGGAATGGGAGAGCATTATGATGATGTGATATTTTCACCACATGGGTTGTATGATGGAGGTATGATGAGGTAGTAAAGACATTTGTTGCTTTGGAGGATTGAGAGAGGGCAAGGACAGAGTTTCTCTAACATTTTTCATGATGTTGCAATGGGAGGAGATGGAAACATTATGAGAGGGGTCTTTTCAATTGAACATGTCAACGGATGGATTTATGAGTTGGAAGGAGCCTATTTGCATAGGCCAACAACGTTGTCACTTTGGAGCATGAGCTTGTTGACGGAGTGTTCCCAGGATCACTTCATATTTGATGCACTTGGTGGGCATAGAGGAGGTGAGATTGGTAGAATGGTGGATGGACTCATTGGTTATTGTGGTATGTTCTCCTTGAATTGGATTTCCAAGAATAATAAGGAGGATTTTCATGCAGCATGTGGTTCATTCCTCTTCATATGGGTATATCATGCCACTATGAAGAATTCATCTATGGATCTTGTCACCATCTTGTTTCCATTACATGGTAAGAATTCTATTTTTGCATTTATTGATTGTACCACAAAATATTTGCATGCTCTTACCATTTCTTTGCAGTTCATTGCTCCTCAAAGGGGCAAGTTTGTCTTTGGGCTCCATGGACTATTTTTGGCCAGCTATTATGATGGAGACAACCATCTATTGTATAATTGGGGAAAGTGTTTGGTTACTTCTTGTATGCTCAGTTGATACACAAAAATTCACTACTTGCTAGTAGATGTGGTGACTTGCACAACTAGCCATATATCGGGAAAAAACTTGCCATACCATTATCTGAAGATGTAGTGGGGAAGACTGTGCTATGACCACTTGGGAGACTGTTGGTACCTTCCAACACCACATAAAACCTTTAGTATTTCTTTCATTATAATGCTGATCATGGTCATATTTGCTGATATTGTTCTCACCTATATGAGGAGCATGATTGGAAGAGGAATACATAGAGTGGATGTGTTCTCTAGGGAGGAAGATCCCCACACTTTCTACATTACATGTTCTAAGGGGAACACAGGAAGGGACATGGACTCTACAACAAAATATTTGTTTCTTTATGAGGAGGACCATGAGATGGATGGGATACCATATGATGGCGATTTCTTATCCATCATGTATGAGAGGGTTTGGGCCAGCTTGATTCACAGTGCTGGGAGAGGGACCTTTGGAGGTCTAGTTTCCTTCTTGCCATTGGACGGCAACATCATTGCAGCCCAAGATTAGAAAATCCTATATACTTATCTTAATTGGAGAGGAAGATAGCGTGGGGTAGGCTCTCTTGTCTATAATATTCAAATTTTCAGCCCACCTATTCTGCATGAGCTCAAGGTGGAGGAGATCCTTCACGAGTTACCTATTTGGAGGGTGACTGATTTTGTTTGGTTGATAGCTTAGGGAGGAAATATTCAAATGGGGATGATGAATCCCAATTTATATAAGCTCTCATGCTTCCAGAGGACCTTCATACAGCCCATTGTTTCTTCCATAGATGTTTCACTGTCACATAATGTTAGCTATTTAGATAGCTTACACACTTGGGAGGAGTAACTTGGAGATATATTGATGATGCAAACACCTTGATCCTTGGGAGTCTTCATCTTATGAGGGTGCTACAGGGGAGAATAGGATTCTCTTCAGTCCTATCCTTACAGTTGCTTGAGGACAAGCAACATTTGGGAGGGGAGGACTGTAATATTCCAAAATTTGAAACAAGCAAATTGGAATATTAGATTTTGTTACTTTCACCTAGGAGAGGAATAAATGGGTAAGGAAGCCCATGAATAATAAAATATGAATAAATTCCACCTTATAAAGGAAGGAGATCCCCTTAGGAGCTGGTTTTACACTTCCAAGTGTGAACAAGGACAAATTAGATGGATACATAGTCAAGTTTGACTAAGTCAACATCTATTCTTGAGGAGGAGGAAACACTCAAGTAAACTAGTTCAATGTGAACAAGGATCAGCCCAGACACACATATGAGAGCTCGATTGAATATCCCTTGGTGTGAAAAGAGGCATTTCAGGTGGATTGGTTATAGTTTACCAAGTCAATAGTGCTGTCACAAAGAGGAGGGAAGCTAGCTAGGGCAACACAGTTTTGAAAGAGGAAGCTTCATGAAGAAGTCACCTCAACATTGTGTGGGGTCCGGGGTGAGGAGGCTCACCAAAGATAAAAGGAAGGCATAGCATCAAAGGGAAGGCATTCATGTATTCATCTATTTTGGTATTGAGACCACTTGCATGCTTCAGCTGTTTAGCCGGAGTTGCTGCACTGCTGAGTGCAAGGAATTCCTGTGCAAGAATTCCATCCTCTCTTTAGATCAGCTTTCTTAAGGGATCAAAAGGGAAGGATTTGAGCTTCATTTCAGCATTTGGCTTGGGGACATTCATCTGTATTCAACCACAACATAGTTCCCTTCAGTAATCTACGTATTTTATGCAGGGGTAGCAGTAGCAGGGTTGCACCCTCTGATTTTATGCTAGCCTTGGAGGAGGAGGTGCTCATTTCCCTCCAGGAGCTCTATTAGAGAGGCCTTGGGTCCTTTCCTATGTTATTCAGCTATCTTATGTTTTATTCAGTCATGTTTAATACATTGTTGCAGTAAACTGCATTATTCTTGCAGTGTTGCCTTTGTACATGCATTTTGTCGGAAATCCTTGCTGGGTTTCTTCACTTTTGTATAAAGAAGGATTCAACTCCATTTCTCTGTTGTTTGATGAATAAAATATACATATAAATATTCTCTCAGTATTTTCTGCATAAACCTTCATAAAAATAACATTGTTATTGCTTCAGTGTTTTCTGCATAAGCTAGGCTATGGGGTTTGGGCATATTTGAGCTGCATTGACTTGGGGAGATCTATTTTTATGAGCTAGAGTTATTTATTTCACCTATAATTCTGCATGTGAGTTATATACCATGTATTCTAAGGGATCCAAGTCCCATTTCTCACTTGCATAACGTTATTTTTTGAAGACAGTTGTTTTATGCCCTGTATTGCTGCATTTCCCCACCCGGGAAGGAGAATATAGGAAAAAATATTGTTGGGGTTCTTTCATCTACTGGTATGATGTTATTATACATCTAATGAGTTGCTCTAAATTTCCATTCTCATGGTTTTCTGAAGCTCCACATTGGTAATAACTCAGATTATTCCCAATAGTGTAGCTCTTCTAGATTTGGGGTTACGCACATAGCTAAATGGAATATTAATTTTTTTTTTTTTATCACCTAGAATATTAATAAATGGATAAGGGGAATGCATTCTTATTGAATACATGAATAAAATCCCTCATAATGTGGAAGTGATCATCAGAGTAGCCTTATTTCCCACCCTCAAGAGTGAAAAGGGGCAAATGCATGAAGACAAGGCCAGGTTTGACCAAGTCAACAATGTTGTCATAGGAGGAGTGGATCAATTTAGAAGACAATGCAGTGTGAATGAGGAAGAGGATATTTTGTGGAGGAAACCCTAATGAGTGGGACCCATGGAGAGAGAGCTTTCACTTGTTTAAAAGGAGGGCAAGGCAACCATTTTTATTCATGAATTGGATTATTGGTTTCATTGTCTATTCAAACATTGTGCATTCTTATGTTGTTTAGCAAGAATTAACGGGGGACTTCCTATTTAGGATTCCTTATCCTTCTTGAGAGGCCTCTTGAGGGATTGTTCTTCATTCTTCACATTTCTTGGCTCAAGGCCAAAGTCACCTCCTTCAGTCACAGCGTTATTCCCGAAGCAGGATAACTTTGTGTTGCAGGGTGTTGCAGTGGGGACTCCACAATACCATTTCCTGGGCTCATATTTCAGCGGGGGGAGATTCTATTAGTCTGGGAGGTTAGTGAGGGAGATTTATGAGCATATTGTAGGTCATTGGCATCAGGTCAAGCACTTCCCTTCACCAACAACACAGTCACTTCTCTATACTACGTTATTTCTGAGTGCAATTGTAGTGGGGACTTGCTCCACTATTTTGGAGGGTGAGATCTTCAAGGATTGGATCAGCCTTTCACCTAAGAGATCCTTTGGATGATATTTAGCCATCATTTGGAGCGTCATCAACTATCTACATCCATTTCTATTTTCTGAGTTGCAGCTGCTACCCAGCAACTCCGGCATTTCCGCAGAATTTCCATTTTGTGTGTATTTCAACCAATTCTTTTAAAGATTGTGTATTGTTGTTTCTAGGGGTTGAGATCTTGCTCCCCCTCTTTTATTTGAGATGTATATTGTCACATTTTTGTATTGACACTATTTTGCAGAAGTCCTCATTTATATACTGCGCAGTCATAGCCAGGGATTTTAACATATAGCAGGGCTCTTGCATTTTCTTGTACATGTTTCATTGAGGCAGCATTGCCTAGTTTGAGAGATCATTTCTTCAAGATCTTGTATACATTCCTGCTGATATAATCTATTGTAATGGTTATGTGGATCTTTCGGCATTCTTGTATTAATGCATTCACTGCTATTTTCCAGCTCATGTTTATGTATTACTGATCTCCACATTGGTAATATCTTGAGATATTCCCAATATTGTAGCTGTTCCAGATTTGGAATATTACAATGGTATCAAAGCATGATATTTGGATTAGCCTATCAGTCTCAGCCAAATAATATCAAGATGATGAAGAAGATGATTTTACTCTCATCTATTTTCAGATCCAGAGGAGACCTCTCCAAGGAGGTCAAGAAGATTGAAGAAAGGGAAGAGGAAGGACCATGCCCTTCCTACTCTCACAAAGAAGAAGACCAGAAGCATGAAGAAAACTTGGAATTTTAAATTCTAATTGAGTACATTGCGAATACCAAGAAAAACCTAGAGCCTTCCAAGAGACTCTAGCTTTTCCATAATTTATTCAGCAGAAAGAAGAAAGAAGACCCCACAGCTATGGAATGATGAGAGGCAATAGATTTCTATTGTCCACATTTGATGGATCACTCACATGTGCAACAAAGGTTTGGGTGAAGAAGCTAGAGGCTTTCTTCTTACTACATCTTGTAGTAGAAAAAGAGGTTGTAGAAGGTTCAGCGCTGCACCTTGAAGGTGAGGAAATATTTGGTGGATCAGCCATCTAAGCCATGCAAGGGTTTCAAATCTTGCTGAGTTTTCTCAAAGAATGATCAGAAGATTTGGAAAAAGGAGGGAGGAGCCCTCACCACCAGTTGATGAGGCATGTACCAACGCTGTTGAGACCATGGAGGAGCAACCTTCATCTTGGTAGGCCAACACTTACGAGGAGGAAACTCTTGTAGCCCTGCAAGGAGCTTCCACATTTCACCAAGGTATGATTAAAAATCCATCTCTTGTCATTTTAGAAAACACTTTGGATGGGTATACATCATTGCATGTAGTTTACCTAGAGCAGCAAAATAGAACTGCGCTGTACAAAAGCAGTGATGGAGAAAAGAGTAACCCTTCCTCATGTGAGTACTCAAAGGGTAGCTTCATTCAGGAAGCAATGGAGGAAGCAGTGAGAAGGAGTAGACATCTGGAGATAATAAACTCTTTCTCCTCTCTAGATGACACTCTCTCAATGAGCATGCCACAGCTCAAAGAGAGACTTCTACTGGCAGTAGATCCAAGGCCTCTTGGGTTTTGGAAGGCCATACATGAGGAGGAGATCTCATAGAGAGGTTTAAATGGAGGTGCACTCCCCCACATCATGGAGTGCAAGATTCTTCAATAGTTTGAGGAGGTTCTTCCATTATCACAGGAGCAGATAGAAGATGGAGGACATATTTGAATGGATAACATCTCTCATGAATGTGTTGGACATTCCTGGAGCCATGCAGATCATGATGGGAGGTTTTTTCCTACCACCTATTTGGGTCCTTATAGGGTGAAATTGATCCTTGAGAAGATTTCATTTCAAGGTAAATGCAGGAATCTGATTTGGGATGATGGTAGCCCTCATGGGAGGAGTACCAAGATGAAGGGTGGAAGGAGACATCCATAATTGATTGAGTGCATGTGGATGGTGAGCAAGAAGCTAGTGAGCCACTTGTATATTTATGATACAGGGCAGCAGGAGGCTAGGTTGCGCTGGTTACTTTTGAAGGAGTTTGGCCATCACTTGGCATACACTCTTCCTAAGGGTATGAGGATGGAGAAGATGTGGCAGGATGCTAGCATCATGGAGCAGCAAAGAGTATGGGTGCATAGTGAATATGAAACTTTCATATCATACACTATGCCTTCATCACATATCTTGTATGATGAGAGCATGAGGAAGCAACAAAAGAATTTGTTGCTGGGGTTATTCTTTGGAGAGAAAGAGCATATTTTCTCTCATTTCTTGTATGATGTTGCAGGAGTAAAAGATGGCACTATCATGGTTCCAAGGGGACACTCCTTGACCTTTGATGATCAGGAATTACTTCCACCTTGGGAGAGATTCCATATTTGCAGCAACATTATTGGAGGGTTTCCCATATATGTTGAGGAAGCTGGGGGCAACAACGCTGTGCCATATAGAGATTATATAGTGCCTCATGTAGAGGAAGGAGGATCTATTGCTCCAGGCAGAGGGATTATTGCATATTTGCAAGAGAATCCCCAGGATCTCATGTATGGAGATCAAGGCACAATTCATGTGCCATTTTTGAGGAGGTGTGGAACCACGGAGACACAAGGAGAAGGTAGGGAGGAGACCCAACATCATGAGATGAGGAGTACACATCCCTATTCATTTCTAGAGGTTGACGCACCTAAGAAGGTGATTGGATTGTGCAGTGGAAGCATGGACATATTTTTTCATTCATATATGCAGTCACCTCTTGATGATGATGTCTCATTGCATGGAGACATTTTGTCGGGGAGACCACTGGTTCAGCAGAGGAGGATGGATGCTTCACCATTTGAGGCACCACTCAGTGATTTTAGAGGAGTGGAAACCTTGTGAGATAACTTCACAGCGCTGAGAGTCCTGGGTAGACTCAAGGAGGAGAGAGAAATTCTCTTAACATCATTTTCACCCACTCTCATTTTAGATTCTGTGCTGTGGCAGAAGCAGCAAGGGAAGGATAGCATCCTTCCAACTTTTATCTCTGGCATGGGATATGTCAAAGGAAGAGATGACCATATGATAGATGTCCTTCATGAGGAATCATCAGTGCTGTCACTATGGAGGATGGATCCATGTTAGAGCTCTAGGTTGTTGGTAGAGTTTTCCCAGGATAATTTTACTTACATGATATTGTATGATCAACATATGAGGAGATGCATGGATCATGTGTACATGGAGGAGATACATAATTCTTTGGAGGAGTTAGCACAACCACTCTTTTCTCTTTGAGGATGAGAGGAGACTCATTTTTGAGCCATTCCATTTGCATGAGCAAGACTTATGGTAAGAGTATTTTTTATTTGCATGCTGAATTTTATATTCATCCCCTAACCATATATGTATAGGATGTTGCTCCAAGGAGGATAATTATTTCTTCTAGACCCCATGGTTTACTTGAGGCCATGAGAACTATTGGTGACCACTCCCTAGGAGGACTTGGGGAGGAAATTTATTTTGGAGGACATACTCACCTTGCACCATACATCATTCACCTTCTCCATACATTTGAGGAGAGTGGGACAACAAGCAAGTGGTTGAGAGACCACACTTTTTGTCATACTCTTTTGCAGTTGAGGGTCAAACTACATTGGTTACAATTGAGGGACCATTGTCCTTCTCCATTGCCACACATGACAACAAGCATGGTTCTCATTATGGTTCATTATGTTGTTGTTGTCTTTATGTTTATTGAGAGCATGATTGGGGGAATGACACATTGGTTGGATGTGTCCCTTGGGGGAGAGATCTCCCACATTATTTGCATTGCATGTTCTAATGGGAGTATGAGAGAATATGTGGCCACTACAACAAAACATTTGTTTCCATTTGAGGTGAGCCATATGATTGATTGGATTCCATATGATGGTGACTTCCATCTCATGACATATGAGATGATTTGGGACAGCATGTTTCATAACGTTGGAGAAGAGATCCTTGGAGGTCTAATCATCATCTTGCCACTTGAGGGTAACATTATTGTAGCCCAAGATTGGCATATACTCTGCATTTATCCTAATTAGAGAGGAGTACAGCGTGGGGTAGGCTATTTTGTCTACCAAGATCAAATTTTCAGCCCACCTATATTGTAGGAGCCAAAGGTGGAAGATGATTCTCAGGAGTTGCCATGTTGGGAGGTAACTCATTTTGTATGGACGATTTCTTCGGGGATGGAGGATACACATGGGGAAGATGTTCCTCAACATGTTTTAGACTCCATGCCTTGGGTGGATATTCTTCAGTTCTATCCTTGCAGTTGCTTGAGGACAAGCAACATTTGGGAGGGGAGGACTGTAATATTCCCATTTTAGCACATAGCTAAATGGAATACTATTTTTATTTTTTTTTATCACATAACATCTTAATAAATTGGTAAGGCAACCCATTCTTATTTAATACATGAATAAAATCCCTCATAATATGGAAGGGATCATCAGAGTAGTCTTATTTCGCACCCTCAAGTGTGAAAAGGGGAAAATGCATGAAGATAAGGTCTGGTTTGACCAAGTCAACAACGCTGCCATAGAGGAGTGGATCACTTTAGAAGATAGCACTATGTGAATGAGGAAGAAGATATTTGGTGGAGGAAAGCCTAATGAGTGGGACCCATGGAGAGAGATCTTTCACTTGTTTAAAAGGAGGGCAAGGCAACCATTTTTATTCCTGAATTGGATTATTGATTTCATTGTCTATTCAGACATTGTGCATTCTTCTGCTGTTTAGCAAGAATTTCTGGGCGAATTTCTGTTTAGGATTCCTTCTCCTTCTTGAGAGGCCTCTTGAGGGATTGTTCTTAATTCTCCACATTTCTTGGCTCAAGGCCAAAGCCACCTCCTTCATTCACATCGTTATTCCTGAAGCAGGATAACTTTGTGTTGCAGGGTGTTGCAGTGGGGACTCCACAACACCATTTCCTTGGTTTATATTTCAGAGGAGGGAGCTTTTATTCCTCTAGGAGGTTAGTGGGGGATATTCATGAGCATATTGCAGATCATTGGCATCATACCAAGCACTTACCCTCACTAACAACGCAGTCACTTCTCTATACTGCGTTATTTCTGAGTGCAATTGCAGTGGGGACTTGCTCCACTATTTTAGAGGGTGAGATCTGCAGGGATTGGATCAGCCTTTCACCTGAGAGATACTTTGGATGATAGTCAACCATCATTTGTAGCATCATCAACTTCTACATCCATTTATATTTTCTGATTTGCAGCTGCTACCCAGCAACTCCGGCATTTCTGCAGAATTACCATTTTGTGTGTATTTCAGCCAATCCTTTTAAGGATTTTTTATTGTTGTTTCTAGGGGTTGAGATATTGCTCCCCCTCTTTTATTTGAGTTGTATATTGTCACATTTTTGTATTGACACTATTTTGTAGTAGTCCTCCTTTATATATTGCGCAGTCATGGCTAGGGCTTTTCACATGTAGCAAGGCTCTTGCATTTTCTTGTACATGTTTCATTGAGGCTGCATTGCCTAACTTGATAGATCATTTCCTCAAGATCTTGTATAAATTGTTGCTGTCATAATCTAATGTAATGGTTATGTGGATCTTCCGGAATTTTTGTATTAATGCATTCACTGCTATTTTCCAGCTCATGTTTGTGTATTGTTGATCTCCACATTGGTAATATCTTGATATATTCCCAATAGTGTAGCTGTTCCAGATTTGGAATATTACAGAAACCCAATAACAAAGGGAAACAGAAAATTGGTGCTACAACTTAACATGATTTAGGATCTGATTCAGGTGATGAATCTAAAATTACAACGATGAGATTGAAGAACATGAAGGGCAAAAAAATTGAACTAAACCCAGTACTAGTACATAAAAAAATCACCTAAACACTTCAAATGAAGAATAAAGAATAGAACTATTTCATGTGAGGGTCATATCCAAGCATACCAGGATTAACACATTGTTTGACAGTGGGTCACAAGAAAACTTAATATCTGAAGATTTGGTCAAGAAACTTAACCTTGAGACCATACCACATCCAAAACCATATCTATTGGGTTGGATTTGTAAGGATGAAAATCTACAAGTTTCAAAGAAATGTATATTGAGGTTTGCAATCACTACAAACTTTGTTGACACAGTTGAATTAGATGTGGTTCTGCTTGACATCACTGGTATTTTATTAGGGATTCCTTACTTGTATGACAGGAAAGCGATCTTCCATCGCCATGATAAAAAGTATCATTTATTCAAATATGGAAAGGGCCTCATTATTAGAGCACATCGCAAGAAGACAAATATTGCTATGGTAAATGTTGGATAGGTAAAGAGGTTGGTAAATTCAAGAAATTTTTTATTCTTATGATTAAGTCTAAAGCTGATATTAATCATGAATCATTTGAAGGATGTGATCCTCAGTTGAAATCATATTTATATTATGTGGTTAATGCACATCATGAGTTGTTTCAGGAGCCAACAAGATTACCTCCAAAAATGGAAATTCAACGAGATTAAGTTGCAGCAAGATTGTCCTCTTCCAAACATCGGTATGTACTGCATGTCAATAATGGATAATGATGAAATAAAGAGGAAAATTAAAGAGATGTTGGATAAAGGCATCATAATTCCAAGCACCTCGCCATGTGGTTCACCTATAGTCTTGATACCAAAGAAATATGGGACTTGGCACATGTATGTAGATTTTCGAGCTTTGAACAAAATTATGGAAAAAATCGTTACCCACTCCCAAGAATAGATGATTTTCTTGATCTACTGAATGAAGAAAATTCTGTCACTAATTTAGATTTACGAAGTGGATATCATCAAGTAAGAATTGCAGAAAGTGATATATGGAAACTGCATTCAAAACCAAACAAGGACTCTTTAAGTGGCTAGTTATGCCTTTTGGTTTGTGTAATGCACCAAAAACTTTCATGCAAGTGATGTATAATGTTTTGAGACCATTCCTTGATGACTTTGATATTGTGTACTTAGATGACATAATAATTTTCAGAAAAAAAAGAGAAGATCATGTGTTGCATGTGAATAGAGTGCTTGATATTTTGAATAAAGAGAAATTGTTTCTTAAGATGTCAAAGTGTGAGTTTGGAAAGACTTCTTTGGTCTATATGGGACACATTGTAGGAGGAGGAGAATTGAGGATTTATCCTTCTAAAGTCGAGGCCATTGTGAATTGGCCCACACCCAAAATAGTAACCGAGGTAAGAATATTCTTAGGTGCAGCTCAATATTGGAGGAAGTTTATTGTTAACTTTTCTTCCATCACAACTCCTATGCATGCAGTGAAAAGTGTGAAGAAAGGCTTCCAATGGGGAAGCAAACAACAACAAGCTTTTTAAGCTTTAAAAGACAAGCTCAGTTCATCTCCAGTCCTTGCATTACCAAATTTGAGACAACCATTCGAGATTCAAACTGATGCTAGTGATTATGCCATGGGGGCAGTACTTTTGCAGAATGGTAAGCCTATCCCATTTCATTATGAAAATTTTAATGGTGCTGTGACTAATTATCCTACATATGAAAAAGAACTATATGCATTGGTACAAAGTGTCAATAAATGGAAACACTACTTGATGGGTAAAGAGACTATTGTACAAACTGATCACCAACCATTACAGTACTTGCAGTCATAAACAAAATTACAACAATCAAGACATTTAAGCTGGATGGGATTTCTTCAACAGTTTCACTTGGCTATAATGTGTAAGAAAGGTATTTTCAATAAATTTGATGATATGCTTTCAAGGCCAATCATTAGTGCTTCTACTTTACTCAAAAATGATTATGTTGTACATGAGAGTTACATAGAAAAATAGGCACATGACATTAATTTTCAAGATATGTATGCTAGTTTGAGTGAAGGGAATCAATTTGAAGAAAAATATTATCAAATGCATAACAATTTTGTTGTTTCATTTGGGCAAGCTATGTATTTCACAAGGAGGGAGGCTAAGTGTCATGAGAGAAGCTCATCCATCTCTTATTGCTAGACACTTTGGGGCAAGAAAAACAGTGGCGCATCTACAAAGGTATTGTTATTGGACTTGCATGATAGACAATGTCTCACGTTTTATAAGAGGTTGTTCTATGTGTGCAACAATCAAGCCTAGTAATAAGAAGCTTGGGTTGTACACACCACTACTGGTACCATCAAGGCCATGGGATAGTGTCTCCACGGAATTTTTTGGAGGTCTACCTATGTCAAGAAAAAAACATGATTAAATTTACGTAGTTGTGGATAGATTCAGTAAAATGTGTATACTTATTCCATGTAAGAAAACCATTACTGTTGAACTTTTTTTTCAACTTGTTTGGGTTCATTTTGGATTTCCAACTTCTATTGTTAGTGACAAGGATTCCAGGTTCTTTGGTAATTTTCGGTCAAATCTATGGAGAATGATGGACACAAAGTTGAAAAAGAGTACCTCTTTTCATCCACAAACAGATAAACAAACCGAGGTAGTGAACATAATAGTTGTGCATATATTGAGAGGATATTGCAGAAAACATCCTAAGTTGTGGGATGAACAACTACATTACATTCAACACACTTACAACTTGGCAAAGCACTCTTCAACACAAACCTCACCTTTTGAAGTATGCTGTGGATATTTTCCAAAATCACCATTAGAATTCATCTTTGGGAAGGATTTTGCAATTCATGGCCATAGTGACATTGATAAGGCTCGAAATTTCATTGATAAAATTGAGATTATACATCAAAAAGTTTAAGAACAACTCGAGAAAATTCAAAGAAAATACAAAGAGAGGCATGAAAAACATCGGGTTGACCACAAGTTTCAAGAGGGAGATAAGGTATGGTTTCACATTAGCAAAGCAATATGCAAGGGGAAGGTAAAAATCTCAAACCCATTTGCTATGGTCCTTTCAAGATCATAAAACAAGTTGGTAACAATGCATTCCAACTTGACTTGCCTTCCTATATGCAAATGTATTCAGTTGTTAATGTTGAAAAATTACGCTTGTATGAGCCACCTTTGATCGATGATCAAGGAAGTCATGTTCAACTACCTTCTATTGAATATTTCTCACCAAAATTTCTGGATGAGCTCAAAGAAGATGCAATTCTTGACAGAAGGACAAGAGCATCCAAGAGGGGAAGTGTTGACTACCTTCGAGTTGGGCTCAAATGCACTAAACCAAGAAAGGAAAAATGGATGGAGGTTGGAAAGGTGAGGGAAATTTACCCTCATCTATTGAATAGGTAATCAAGTCTTTTGGGGTCCAAAAGCTTCCCAATGGGGAGGAATGATCAGGATTTCATAAATTTTGATCAAAACTAAAAGTTACAGGATTGGGTTGAAACCAGGATGGTTGTGTATATCTCATTTTCCTAATTTTTTCTCCATGAACGGTTCGAAAAATCGATGTCATATGAGGGATATATCTCGTTTTGATCGAAATTCCAAATAGGTAAATTTGCGACAGTTTGACTAGGTTTGACTGGGATGCATAATCAACAAAAAGGGATGCACAGTCAGCAAAAGGGAATATTATGAGGAGTATTCCTTCCTAAGAACCAATCATAGGTTGACAAGTGTCCTTGTTTTTATTGGTTGAATGAGTTTGGAGGGGCCAATTAAAGGGCACCATGTGGCTAGCCCTAAGGCTGCCACATGTCCCTGAAATGGTGTGGTAAAATTTTTCTAAGGGTCTGCAGGGCTCAACCTAGAGACCTCCCACTAGGCACGCATTTGGTTTACCACCGGAGCTATACGTTGGGACTCAAACTCTAAGGTTGTGGGATATATTTATGGTTAAATTTATTGGCATATGTGGGTTGGGAACTGCTGGTGGTCCAAACCAGCCAGTAGTTTCCCAGAGTAGTCATATGGCAACGTAACAATAACATACATCGTCGCAGTCTATACATTAACCCGACAGTTCAATCCGTCAACAGTTTTGCAAGGTTATCACAATGCAACCATTAAATAACCACCTCCACACAGTTTATGTAACCCGTCAACCTCAACCGCAATTCAACACTTCCACCATAGGTTTAAACAAGAGTTCCATCGAAAGTTATGGTTAGTAACTTGCAATTTTGGGGTTGGCATGTGGCCACCCCAACCGCAAAAATTTATTGTCCCAGTCAATTCGGCGAGAAGTTTGGCGAGTGCACCTAAATTGGCGGCCTATGCCTAATTTAACTCTAGTTAAGTGAAGTTCTCCACTTTTAGTGGATATTTTCTAGGTGAAACTGGGAAAAAGAGTAGGAGACTCAATTTTCACCCATTCTGATTGAATGAAGAGTCATTTTTGACTAATTGGGACATTCTGGAGCCATTGGTGTAGAGAAAACAACCATTAGAGCATTGTAACTAAATTTAACAGAAAAATTTTGAGCATAATGAAAGGTGGACATACCATTGGGAGTTGGACCAGCAGATGAAGGCTAGGATGGGTGAACTGCTTCATCATGCCTGTTGTGTAAATTTCATGTGGTGGCTTATTTCTCTATTTTACACTGTTTTTTAGTGTTATTTATGATTATTTAATGCTTCTAATTCACTAAAATCCATCTACAATTCATCGACAAACACCTCAATCCCTATGAAAACTACTGAACTGATTATGCACATGTTTTTAAGTGAAAATACACTTACCACAAAAAAACTAATATATTCATTTCAGATCACAAGGAGCGGAGATGACGGAATAGTGGAGGAGGTTTAGTGGTGTGTGGATGATGATGTGGCATGGCAGAAGTAGGGCCTGAGCTCATATCACAAATTTCAATCGGAGTGTTTTGCATATGAGAAAGCAGGAGTAAAGTTTATGGATGGAAATCTGCATAGTACAGTGGTGGGAAGGTGACGTGGCAAGAGGTAGGACCTCCTGTAGATCGGATATCGTTATTTTATGTTATAAGAAACAAAGGGAAATGTTAAAATTTGTGGAGTGCGAAGTGAGATTGCAATGAGTGGAAGATGACATGGCTTGACAGAGGTGGGGCCTCTCGTACATCACAAATCGTAGGGTTTATATATGAGTAGTGAAGGGTAAGCTTTAAGGTTTGCGATGGGTGAAGTGCAATTAGCAAAGGAGTGACGTGGAAAACGAAAGTGGGGCTCGCCTGTAGATTGAAATTGAAAAGTTTTAGTGATAAGAAGTATAGGGTAATGGTTATACCTCACAGGGGGTGATGTGCGATGGGTGATGGATGAGGTGGTATGACGAAATTGGGGCCCACCCGTAAATCGTAATTCGCAAGGTTTATATACAAGCAATGGAAGGTAAGCGTTAAGATTTGTGATGGGCAGAGTGTGGTGAGAGAAAGGTGATGTGGAAGGATGAAGCTGGGGCCGCTTGCAGATCGCAATAGGGTGTATTTAGTTATGAGAAGCGGGATGCAGCTGATGTAATCTGTGAGGAGAAAAGTGTGATGAGTGAAGAGGTTGGAGCCGCAGAAAGGTAAATGGTAAGTTTATTTCATATTTTGATTGTGGGGCACCCTCTCGACCCGCCTTTGAAGTGTTGGGTCTTCATCTTAGCTTCTCCATCTCTTCATTTGCTTAGCTCTGATGTTTCCTTATCCGTTCAAAAGAATAAAAAGCCAACATGAGAAATGCGAATAAATGACCAATGCAAATGCCTTATAATATTAGAGCCAAATAATGAGATACCTTGTGTTTAGTAAGAAACCAATAGAGCCATGACATGCAATAGTAGGGTGATCATTAAAAGAGACATACTCCAAAAATGTCATGTAGAAAAGGGTGTAACAACCAAGCCTTGTCTTGGAAAATCAAAGAATTAATTTGAGTAGGGATTCACATATTTGCCCCATTACCCTACCTTCAAACATGAATCTTACACACTTGAGTTCAAAGTGATGAGACAAGGGAATGGATTGGACTCAAAATAAAATACCCTATTCTTGCCTTGAAAAAAATCCTTAACTCCCTTATGACATGAAAAAGGGAATTTTTTTCCAAATAAAATGATTATAGCCGTTCTTTCTCAATCAAAACCTAGGGAAGTGGGCATTATGAGACCTATCCATTTTTTTCCAAGTATCCTTCTGCCTGTCGTATGGCCTGATTGGCTTGTACATTTTCTAGGTAGTTGAGCTCTCTCAGAATATGAGAAAAAGCCTCAATAAATTTTAAATGAGAAGCTTCTTCATTGATTCTGGATATTTAGTGTGCTGGGGAATTATCACTTGACATATGTTGTTTTTCATGAGCACTTTATAAGAATTACCAAAGTCCCCACTTCCACCATGGAACTTATGCAGACCAAATCAATGCACCTAATTCTTTAAAGAGGATCATAATTCTTGGCTTGATTATTGGTGACTATTCCTAGTCCCCCAAAATATTAATTTTTAGGATTTCCTCTAGGATGAAGAATGAATGATCCCCCTCACTCCTGCCCCTCACACTTTTAACTTCCCAAACCTAATATTAGTTATATATGTGAACCATATATATATGAAAGAGATTAAATTTACACTAGAAAAACTACTCTATAGAGTTAAAAAAGAGAGATACCAAATATACCTTGCAAATGGTGCATGTGAAATGTTTGCATCTATCCTTCTAGGGATCTAGTCTAAAAGGTATTGCATTTTTCTTTTGTTTGTAGTGTAAAATTATGATCACTTTTGATGTTTCTACAATCTCTATTGAGTTATAATTTTATTGATGGTTGTGTGTCATATCTAGATTTTGGAGTGAAATATTCTAAGTGTTTGTTGGTATTAGTACAATGCATCTCAGATGAATAAATTTTTATTATTGTACATTATTGGAACTTTCCTGTTTTATGAAGTCAAAGATGTTGCAGGGTACTATATAGCTAAATTATCTTTTGATATTTATAGTTTTTTTTTGGTAATATTCTAGGTGGTTGAAATAATTAAAGAAGATTTGTGGCCAAATCCCCTAAAATACTTCAAGACTGTGATTATTCATATGAATAAATTTTAGGAGGGTCATTCTACTAATGCAAGTTCACACAATATTCAAATAATTTCAGGAGGTTGATGAAGAGTATGAGAATCGGGAAGAAGAAGATGATGAAGGAGAATATGAATCTAATTAAATATAATTGATTAATTGTATTTAATGAGATTCAATAATAATATTGGTGATTGGAAATAAATATAAGGGATGATCTTAGGTATTGATGGAGGAAAAAAGGATGGACCTAAACCATCCTCACAAACTATTAATTTTTTTTAATAACTACAGGTTTGTCAGATATTTGATAAATCCATATTTGTTAGATATTTGATGTAAATATTCATCGGATATCTAACAAGCATTTTGAAAAACATATCGATGATAAGTATGAAACCTCTATCAGATAGCCTCATTATATGTAAAATATTTTATGCAAAGTTTCATCAACTATCCAATAAACTTTCGTCAAATTTGTTGCCGTCCTCTATCATAAATTTGATGGAACTATTCATTAGATATATAATTCACTTTCAACAAACATTCATTTAATTTCCAATTATTATGTGTCGAAAATAATGATTTAATTCATTGAGGATATCTGAAAAAGGGGTGCCTCATATCCAACTAGAACATGTTCATTATATTATTTAAAAAAATTACGCCGATGAAACTGGTAGCCACGTTTTGTCGAAATACCTACGTAATTTTGTCGAAAAAATAACATACAATTTTTATATTTTAGTGCATTAGAAATTAGTGTTCCCATTTCCATTTAGGAATGGTTATTGGTTATAGAAACCTAGTTGGGTGTATATTTCCAATGTAAATTTCTAACATTCCAAGCACCCACCAATATAATCAACTACTTCTTTATTCATACCTAGCCAAAAGTATTGTTTCTTGACTATTGAGTTTTTCTTTTGATACCTTGGGTTCCCAACATAAGGAACTCTATGTATCTTAGTTAAAACTAAATTTATCGACTTATGGAAATTTAGCACATAAATCCTAGTACCTATGTACAAAATATTTGTATCTTCTCATATTTCATAATCCCTATACATTGGCTTCAAATTACCTTGTTGTAGGTTTATTTTTATTTCTTTGTATTGTTAATCTAAGTTTCCAACCTCTAAAATTTCGTTTTTGAGATCAAAATTTCATACGCTTATGGTTAAAACATGCATGGCATGCACCCTTCCAATGATTTCATTGTCCATTTTTTTTCTTTGCCCTTTATGTTCTTAACTTAAAAGCCATAACAAAGCAAAAATTCCATCCATATAATTTGTTTGGAATTTATTTTTTCTTGTCCAAAGAAATGCTTCAATGCATTGTGATTATTCCATAATTCAATCCTCTTTCCCATGAGCTATTGCCTCGATATTATTAAGGCATGTATAGTGGTTGGAAAATATAAATCATGAGAGGCATAGTTATTTTCATGCTATTTTAGCTTCCTAGATTCATAACATATCACATGCCCATTTTGTAGGAGAACTTTTACGAGTCCTTATTTACATGCATCTATGCATACAAGGAACTATTCATTTGGATAAATTATATTCAATATAGGTTAACATGTTAACAATATCTTTAAATGTTGATTGGCTTCTTCACATTTATGGGACCATTCAAATTTAACACCTTTCTTTTAATGTTTGTAGATTTATGTGGGGTGAATTCTATGATTGAGTTGTTGAAACTGCTCCACAATAGACATATTAGATTTTATACATTTCGAATCTTCATGAAGTAATATGATAAACCCTTAAATTTGAGAATCCCTCAATAAATATTCTATAGTAGCATGCCGGACCCATGAAATATCTCAGTTGTGACACATTTTTTGGTGTTGGCCACTCTTTTATTTCTTTAATATTTTCTTTGTCTATCACTATCCATTCCTATGAAATTATATGGCCCAAATAAAGGATTTGTTTTTGATAAAAAGAAAACTTACTCATCTTGGCATATAAATTATGCTCTCTAAGTACTTGTAAAGGCATCCTAAAGTGGTGTTCGTGCTCTTCCTCAAAATTATAATACACTAGGATGTCATACATGAATATAATAAGAAACTTTCCCAATACTTTCGTAAAATGTTATTCATGAGGCACATGATCACACCTAGTGCATTAGTTATCCTAAATGGTACTACTACAAATTCATAATTCCCATATCGAGATAAAAAAAAATTTCTTACTAATGTCTTCTTCTTTAACCTTACCTAATGATACCCATATCTCAAGTCAATTTTGGAAAACTCCTTGGTTTCCTTGAGCTAGTCAGAAAAGTCATCTATCCTTGGAAAGGGGTATTTATTCTTCATTGTGACTTTGTTAAACTACCCTAAATTTATACATAGTATTAGTGTACCATCCTTCTTTTTAATAAAGAGAAATGGGGCACCCCAAGGTGACACACTTGGGCGTATATGACCTTTGTTTAATATTTCATCTTTTTGCATTTAAAATTCTTTAAGTTTTGGTTTTCTCATCATATATGATTTTTTGTACTCTGGGTTGGCTCTATGTACCAAGTATATAGAAAATTCAATTTCTCTTTTAGGTGGTAAACCTGTAATTTTGAAAATCACACCTTCAAATTATTTAAGTAATGGGATGTCTTCAAGGCTTGGTTCTTGATCCTCAACTATCTCCCCCATGTGGGATACATAAATTTGACACCCTTTCCTAAAATTTCTCTTGAGTTGCATGGCTAATATTTCCCTAATAAAAATTGGCCTTCGAATTCCCTATACTTGTCTTCTCTACCCATATTTACCAAGTCAAGTGAATGTTTTATTATGAAAATCTACTAATGCATGATGTTTCTGCAACTAATCCATGCCAATTAAATAATCATACAATCCTAATGGTATTATAATTAACTATGCATTTGTATATAACCCATTCATATTTATGGGAAATTATTTCACAAGTTCAATTTTCTCCTTTTTTTTCTTGTAGTTAATTGAATTAACTGGGCCTTATGATGCTTGGTATTCTTTAAGTTAAAATTTTCAATCAACTCAAGATCAATATAATTACTACTAGCTTAGAATTGATTAGAATGGAAATGGGATGATTATTTAACTTTCCTTCCACTTCAATCATGTGTTCTTGATGCTCATTCTACACATTTTCTAGTGGTGCATTCATTCTGGGCATGCTTTTACCCATGTCCCTCCATTGTATCAACTTCTTGTATATGGTGTACAATCCTTATTTGTCCTTATTTGTGAGGGAATTCCCTTTACAGGTGCTCTCCTCTACAACCCCAACACCTGATGGGCTGAAATATGTATCTCTTACTCAAGGAATCAACCCCCTTTGGTCCACTATGGGCTGGATACCTTTATTGATTTTCCTGTGAAATTTTCTTAAAGAATGAGGGCTTGAACCCATTTTTTCCTTTGCTCCATTTTTCTTCTCTTCTTGTCATCCCAATTCCTTTAGAAGGTTGGTTTATTTTTTCTCTTCCCATATAGGTACACTCTTCCTTCCTCATGCCCTCATCCAACATCCTTGATTCATAAAATTCAATTATGTCACTATAGAATGGTGGTAACCTAGTCAAATGTATTTTTATATTCAAATTTTTATCCCTGATAAAACATACATATCTCAACATTTCAACGATTTTTTGTCCATAATCTTCCATAGTGATATTTCCCAAATTGAGCTAAAAACTATCTTGCATTTTTCTTTCATAATAATGTTTAGATAGGTATTTCCTTTGGAATTACTTTTAAATTTCATTCATTATATTTTTCTTTCATCAAAATGTTGTATTTCTTTGAGTTGTTCCCACCTTAGACTCGCCTTCGCCTTCAAGTGATAAATGGAAATTAACGCCTCTAATTTGGAGGAGTAATCATGAAGCTAAATGTACTTATTCATTCCTAATAATAATGCTTCAACCTCCTCTCCTTTCTTATGTTCAGCATCAAATGTGGGAGGTTTAATTTTATAGATTTCTCCTTAAGAACTATCCAAGTGAGATGTTCTCCTTGGTTTCCTTATTGGTGGTATTCTTGGACTACTTCTTGATTATAAGGAAACATATGCTCTCTTAATTGGCCTTTGTGATGTGTGTTGATGTTTCTCCATAACACTCATAGACTGCCTTGAATATACAACATATTTCCCCTTAAATCACGGGTTATGTTCATATGCCTACCTATAATTAGATTTATTTTCCATTCCCACCTCTAATTTATTTAGGTTTTGTATAATCTGAGTATTAATTTTTTATTCCCCTATCAATCTCTCATTATCGACTTTGTAGTTGAGCACCTCCATTTTTAGGCTCCTCATGGTTTCCTCCAGATGTCTGTCCTTTGGCCTACCCATTCCATGTCCATTTTACTTTGTTCCAACATTACCCCTAAAAATATGCATGGCACTAAAACCTACTCTTCTTGGAAGTAGGACCTCTGAGCATCTCCCATACTACTGGTCCTCATGTTGGTCTTGCCTTATAGGCCACTTGTATCCTTCTTTTAAAATTATCAGAAAATTCATACCCTAATAAAAAATTGTAAGTTAATAGATGTATTCAAGTTCTAGATAGATTTATATTAACTATACGATTGCCAAAATCAAATTCCTAAGCTAGAAGTAATGGCTTCTGAAATTTTTGACATATTTACCCCAACTTCCCTTGTTCTATCACAACACACTATTTTCAATTTTTTGAGAAATTTTGTATTGATATTTTCAAATTTATCTCCATGGACGGGTTATACAATCCTTTTATAGGTCAATTTTGGCATCATCCCCCATGACCTATTCAAAGTGGACATCATCCCCGAGACCAATGCAATAGGGTCTATCATCCCCTTATATTTTAGTTACTATATGCCCTAAGAGAATAACAATTCATTCACGGCTACTATTGTGAGATTTCCAATGTTTGAAGTATATTTTCTATCACTTATTGACTCACCAACAACCTCTAAAGGGACTAACTACGTTGCAGTGCCAAATCCTCCACTCAAGGGTGCACTGCAGTCCACTTCCTGACATTCAAGAATGTGTTGGTAACCTGGGAGTGGAATTCTCAATGTTCCGAAAATCCCCACATGGCCAATCCCTTCTAGAAGATTCCATATGTGTCAAACTTCAAATCCAAGTTTTCATCTAATACCTCTGAACTTGGGAACATTTCTTGCATATTATTAGAAAGTCATTCATTGAGAAACTACCATCAGTTTCCCTATAAATTGAGCACTCATCCTAGTGTCAGGGAAGGAAGAAATTTGGTAAATTTATGTTGTTGGATTCTCATGTGATAAGAGAGTGAAAGTATTGATATGCTACTGGTATGATGTTGGAAGTGATGAGGTTGGAATGAAGCTAGAGCTAGTTTGCAACAAATCGATCCATTGGCTGTAACCTCCCCCTTCTACTCTTTAAGAAAGACTGTTGTTCATTTTCCCATATATATGTCTCTATTTATTGTGCAATGGATTATTGAATGATGTATGTATTTCATATATAATCAATTTGATTGAGTAATATAAGTATATATCTTTATATTTCATGTTGTTTGATGTTCTCTGTTTGTATTTGCAGGAATCGATCTGGCGATTTGAGTTGGATTGAGAGCGACGATAACAAAGAGATAAGGATAAGGAGAAGCAATTGAATCACAAGTAGGCTCTTTCACCATTTTATATATCTACTTGTTTTAGAGAAAGTGATAGTAATCATTTCCTCTATTGTTCTAAGTGACTAGCACCACACTTAGGGAATTTGGTTTATCCCTAGATCACAATTCTTCATAACAAATTGGCAACTCCGCTAGGGAGTATCCTATAATTCCCGGTGTTTTTGCCTCTCTTTATCCTCATCAGTAGCATCTAATTTCAGTTATTAGACATTTTAATGAAATAATTGCATTATAATTATGTTATACTTCTTGGTTTTTCAATCCTTGTTGCGCCCATTGAAGTATTGGTCAAGACACAATGCATTGTAGTGCACTTTCTCCCACTCAGGGGTGCTCTGCAACACACCGACTCCCCTTAGAGACTGTGTTGGCCCCTCAACCAAAAAAATTCCATCTAAATTTCTCACTGATATCATTCTCATCCACTTTTTTGTTGTCTTCTTAGATGTCTGCTACCTCTTAGAGACCAGTAAGCTTTCCTGATTCTTCCTCCTTTGAAAAGTAAATTTGTTCAATGTCTCTTTAGTGTTTTTATTTATCATTGGAAAATGAAATAGAAAGTTTTTCATTTCTTCATTAGATCAATTTTTTTTCAAAAAGGAAATTGTTGTTTCATTCCTCATTTCTCATAGGAAAAATTGTAGTTTCATTCTTCCTTTTTCCTAAAAGAGAAATTCTTGTTTCATTCCTCGTTTCTCAAAGAAGAAAACACTTGTTTTCTTTATTGATGCATATAGTTTCCTTTCTTGCATTCACATTAAAGGAGCAAAAAATAAAAACATGCATGTGCATATAGTGAATTGTGTGTGTTTCATAGGAACAAGCTAGGAAAGCTGCATTTTAGTTTGTGCTCTTTGTTGTTTGCTAAAAAATGAATTGCTTTTTCCCTTAGTAGCTAGGATTTTCATTGAAAAAGATAAATTGAAAAGTTTTCTTACCATTTAGTTTGCATTTTTAGGAATTTCCATCACATCAAGCAGTGAACCTCAAAGACAAACTTTTAAACAAGATCAACATAAAATTTACATCAATTTACATAAGAAAGCATTGGAAAATTAATGATAACATCTAGAAGGTATAGGTTAGAGACATGTTTCGGTGTTGTTAAACATATCAATTATTGCTAACTTGCTTGTGAAACACTCCGAGTGTGATACCTAACTCCATGTATGTAAGTATATCAGAGCTCATCGACGTACCTTCGGGTATATAGGGTGGTGTTCTAGTATGAAAAGTATAAGGGGGTTCTCTTACTGTGCAGTTTCATGTTAGACAACGTTAATATGGACTTGGGCCTCCACATACCTTTGGGTATATTTGGGAGGAAACTTTTAGGTTGCTATCCATCCATAGGTAACTGAGTCAGCTACCTTGTAACTTTTGATACACCGAACACAGTATTCAGGGAGATTTCCTGCCCGTACTTCTTAGTTCGCTAGGAGGTATTCTGCAATTCACAATTACTTCATAAACCTTTTGCCTAGAATTACCCTTTTATTTTGTTTATTTGTTTCTGGTCATAAAATAAATAAGTCATCGTGGAATAAGAACATCCCTTTCCCCATCATTCACGTAGAATATCACTTAAACCACCTTTACCACCGAAAGCCATTTATGGTCGGAGAAGGCGACATCATTCTACTGAAACTAGTATTATTAGTAACTCTGTTGCTACATCATCCTCACATATACCAGAGTTGTCTCGAGTTGTTTCTACAAATCCTGGTTCATCTACTATTTTCAAGACAGAGTCCTCATATATACCTGTGGTTACGATCCATCCAATCAGTGAGACCATACCTCCTGAACCCTATGTTGTTCAACTGGAATTTGATCTGAATCATATCGTTATTATACTAGAAAATATAGGTCCAGAAGTCAAACAACCAGAAGTTATTCATATATCAATCGTCCCATAATCTATTGTAGGCATTGATTCTCCCATATCGCACAGTAAACCACCTAAAATATACTTCGGGCCTGACGATGAAATCCTTCCACCTAGTTTGATTTCGATTGAAGAAATACCACAAGATGAAACACCTTTGACTCCAACTCATTTTGGATTTGAGATTTATCTTTACGAGCCTTTTCCTCAGTCATGTCACACTTCTTTCTTTGATCATGTGTCAATTCAAATTCCCGTAGATCCTGTAGGGTATACATTGGGTTGTATCACCATGGATGAGACAACATCTTCGACCGTAGCATCTATTCTAGTTGCAACAACACCTTCTCTTGCTACCTCGTTAATGTGCACCACATCACCAGAGTCACATCTATATGGTGGACCTTCCGTCCCACCTGGTTACCAATATTTATCTGGAACCTTCTCTGGTGCATCCTCAAACCCATGGACTTCACCAATGTCATCATTTGGTATTCTATCTGGTACATATCTAATGAGTACTGAATGACTTCATCCTTTATATACATATTCAGTGCAATATCAATCTGGTCCCATCAATTATTCTCCTTGGTGGTCAGTGATACCACATAAATTACCCTCGGATATTCCTAAGCTCAATGGAAACCCTGGAGAAGACCCGTCGACGCATGTTATGACTTATCATTTATGGTGTTCATCCAACTCTTTAAATGATGACTTCATTCAAATACGTATTTTCTAGCACATGCTCACTGACCCGAATACATAATGAGGATGGTTCTTTTACTGTGTCAACTTCATTAAAAAATGAAACAGATTCATGAGGATAGTTCTTTTACTATTTAAACCTCATTAAAAAATGAAATAGGTGATGAGGATAGTTATTTTACTATGTCAACCTATTTAAAATATGAATCTAGTGATGAGGATAGTTCTTTTCTTGTGTCAACCTCAATAAATGAAACAGGTTCCCTTAAGGATAGTTCCTTTACTATGTCAACATCGATAAATGAAACATATTCTTGAGGATAATTATTTTAGTGTGTCAACCTCCTTTAAAAATGAAACATTCCATGAGAATAGTTTCTTTTCTTGTGTCAAGATCATTAAATGAAACAAGGTTACATGAGTATAGTTCTTTTCCTATGTCAAGATCGTTAAAAAATGAAACAAATCATCTCCTAATTAAGATGAGTCTTCCATATGATCTCATAAATGAACCTTCATTCCATATAACTATTAGTAACTAGTAGTCTACTTAGGTGAATGAAATGAAGCTTGGGGGGCATGTTCTCTTTCAGGGAGCATTCGACATGTGCTCTTGCAAGGGGGGCATTCAACATGGGCTCCTGTAGGGGGCATTCAAAATTTCAAGCACAATTTTCTCTATTTCAAGCTTGTATAAAAATGAAAAATATCTTGAGTCCATTTCGGTTATTATTTTCAACGCTCGTTAAACTCATGAAAATCCCGAGCTTCTTTTGCTATTTTTCATGCTCGTAAAACACATGAAAATTCCTAGTTCTTTCCGTATTTTCCTACTCGTAAATTAAATTGAAAGTTAGCCAAAGAATACTTATATCCTTATTTTTCAAGCTTTGATAAAAATGAAAAAGGACTTGCAGCGCATTTTTATATCTCTTTCAAGCTTCGATAACAGTGAAAAAGGAACCCATGGAGTCTTCTTTTAGCTCTTTTTAGACTTCGATAATGTGAAAATATTGTCGAGCACTTGTATTTTTGAGCTTGTAAAAGTAAATGAAATGACATCTACTCAGTATAAGTTTAACCCTTTTACAGACTGAGATAGATTATTTACGAAAAAGGAAAACCTTAGTTGAACATGGCTAGGAGGTTCTCTCATGTATCATTTTACACTTTTTCGGACTTGAGCGACAAATTTATGAAAAATTACTCATTGAGTTTTCTTTTGTCCTCTTTTTCAAACTCTATAAATATGAAAAAGGACAGGGCTTTCACTATCATTAGGCTCATTAAAACATAAAATAGCGATAGGGTTATTGATCATGGCAAGAATCGAGTTTCATTTATCGCTAGAATCATTAAATTATTAAATAGCGATGCATTCGCCCGAAGGGTTGAATTATAGATCAAGAATATGTTATCCTCCTCAAGCTTGTTAAAAAATAAAGAGGTATTGGTCGACAAATGACTGGGAAAATTTGGGAAAGTGAACAGAACCCCTTATGGTAGCAGGTCGCTCTTGAACATGACACTTTCAATCCATCATCGTGACTTTTGAGTTGGGTAATCTTCTTGATTGTCCATTCATACCTATGGTGCATCATACCTTCACTTTGGTTTTGGGTCAATGCTACCAACTCATCTCAGTGTCACCGATATGTTCAAGAGAAGTCATCCAATGAATACTCATCCTTCTGCAATGCTAATAAACCTTCATTTTCATGATGGTAATCCTTGAACAATGCCATATCAAGTCACATTTTTTTTCGAAATCAGTAACTCCCGTTTTGCGATAAAGTGGCTTCCTGTAGACATCATCTCATCATCTAGGAAGTTTAATTAGAAACATCATCTTCTAGTACCTTGAGGCTAGTTACATCATCGACAAGTTTCTCACTTCTAGACCTTTGACTAAAATATTTTGTTTGTCGTTCAACATCAACTCATCTATTCATGCCTTACAAATTGTACTGGAGTACCTTGAGATCCATTAACATCAATGGTGGTTCTCTCATGTTTGTTAACAACTCACATCATTTCCTGGTAATCAAACGATTCCTTACCATGTTCAACTACAAATCATATATTTGCATGTCTAGAATTTTACCTGAACGATTGAGTGAATGAGATAAGGAGACCTTAGATCTAGTTTCATCCATTTGGGCTACGATTTCAGGATTGTTGTAAACATCATTTGTACAATGAATTTACATTTATTTTGTCATCTGAACATGGGCTTATATTTGTAGGCATGTCTGTATTAGGAAAAATTCCAATGTAGATGACTTTCTGAATTATGTACATGTTATTAGATATTTTTTGTGTTGAGCATGGGAATGCCTCCCTCAGCAATTCATGATCAAGATGAAAATATCATGATTTAATGTATTGTAAAATTGATGTACGACCACCCACTTCAGTTCCAACTCATCACATCATAAAGCATCTCATCCAAGTACTATTATTACTATTTTGACTTCATGCTTTAGGGGGCAGTTTTTATACGTCATTTTTGGCATCATCCCCCATGACTTGGTCAAACTAGACATCATCTCCAGGACCAATGCAATAGGGTCTATCATCCCCTTATATTTCAGTTGCTATATGCCCTAAGAAAAGAATAATTCATTCATGGCTTCTATTATGATATTTCCAAGGTTTGAAGTATATGTTATATCACTTATTGACTCGCTAATGCAACCTAAAGGGCCTAACAACTTTGTAGTGACAAATCATCCATTCAAGGGTGCAGTGCACTTCCCAAAATTCAAGAGTGTGTCGGTCACCTAGGAGCGGAATTCTCATTGTTCCGGGAATCTCCACATGGCCAGTTCCTTCTAGAAGAGTCCATATGTGTCAAACTTCAAATCCAAGTTTCCATCTAACACCTCTAAACTTTGGAACATGTATTGGCTATTATTAGAAATTCATTCATTGAGAAAATACCATCAGGTTCCCTATAAATTGAGCACTCATCCTTTGGCTAGGGAAGGAAGAAATTTGGTAAAGTTATTCTCTTGGATTCTCATGTGATAAGGGATTGAAAGTATTGATATGCTGTTGGTATGATGTTGGATTTGATGATTCTGGAATGAAGTTGGAGCTGGTTGGCAACAAATCAATCCATTGGTTGTAACCTCCCCTTTCTACTCTTTAATAAATAATGTTGTTCATTTTCCCATACATATGTGTCTATTTATTATGCAATGGATTCTTCAATGATGCATGTATTTCATATCTAATCGATTTGATTGAGTAATATAATGATGAAAAGTGAAACCTACTATAGGTTAGGTTTACTTTCATTTTATCAATATGAACCTGCAACCCACTAAATCCATAACAAGGTTGCATGATTCATAATCCGAACCTTCGATCCTAGGACCTGTGGGTTATGGGCCCACCACGCTTCTGCTACGCCACTTCCATGACTACACACACACACACACACACACACACACACACACACACACACACACACACACACACACACATATATATATATATATATATATATATCGGAAGCAGTTAAACAAAAACAATGATTTCCATAGTCTTTGATCAATACATGTTGGCCCTCTTTTAAACCCTTAACATCAGAATGTATCGGAAGAAAATAAACAACAATATTCATAACCCAACCAAATGTTGGTCTCTCTTTGATACATAACACCATAACTCAAAACATACAGCCACAGTTTATAGTATAATGAGTCTATTTAAAATTTTAAACCCCGAGCCATTTTCCTTGCGATAACCATCAATCAAAGATCAGATGGTTGTCGCACATTTTTACACAACATAATCGTTATACGAAATAAACCGAGGCCCCACTGTTAACGCCAGCATACCTTCACCTGTGATCCACTCCTATCCATGCATCTGACGGATATTGCATAAACAAGATGCCTAATGCTTAATGTTTTTAAACCTCTGCGTAAATTCCCCACGCGATCACCATTGGATCTCGGACGATCACGATCGGATGGTCATCGAGTTCCAACAGCCTCGGTGACTTATCGCTCAAAATTCACGCGAAAAAAGTTGTTTTGTGATGCCATGCATCACTCGCTGGAGTGTATCACGTATATTTCAACATTTACTGCTTACCACCAAAGGCTACATGAAAACCACATGTGGTTTTATAAAACCACCTTCACTGTTCTTCACTCGTGTTCCAAAACGCGTATTTTCCACCAAGCTTCCAATGTGCATTCATCTCACGGTTCAACTTGAATGTGGTTTCATGTCACATGGTTCCAAGTTAACTGAACTTTGGAACACTTTAAACGAACACTCTGTCAAGCTATAGATTAGGCCTAGTTCCAATTTATATGGTTCCAACACAGATTTATTTCTGCCACATTCGGAAACCATTCATATTCTCCATACAGAAACACATACAACAATATCGTATTATCACTGGATCGCCATTGATCCTTACAGTGATCGACGGTGATCAATACACTCATAATTCAATTTAACTCACATACAATCCTCACAAATCGAAACTGTACTTAACTAATACGCATACAAATAAATCCACATAACAGCATTTTTATTATGTTCTAAATTCATTTACAAGCTAAGGCATTTCAGCCTTAGTCATAATTTCTCGTGCCACTACATTGTATTCACTTACACCCTCCCTTTCTTAGGCGCACACAGACTCGATTATAAATAATTTACAAGAGCGTGGATCAGCTAAGATCCACGATTTCACTCCTTGAATTTCTCAAACAAACCCCTAATTAGTTATCCATAAATGATGGATAATTACAATTAATTAGTTCCAGCAATTTAGCTCTCTTTTAACCAAATTTTCCCCAATTTACAATAACTGTCCACATTTTTCTTTCCATAGCTTCGGATCCAAATTTTAATGAAATTTTTCTCGGATGCCCCTATATCAGACTCCTGAGGCACAAAATTTTTATGACCTCCTGGTCATATGTCTTCTACATCTATCGGCAATTCTACCCACGTCTTTGTGGAACTACCCTTTGTCATCTTCCTGTAACAACATTCTCGAACAATTCTACCCACATCCTCTATGGAATTTTCCTTTGTGAGCTCCAACAAACCTCTACAATAGCAAGTCCTCCCTGCTACCAGATACCTCACTAAGCTTCTCTCTTCTGAGCTTCTAGTCTTTCGGCATCTCTCTGGTTCTCTCCTATGAAACCATTTGAATACTCCTGCTCTAGGCTGCTGCAATATTATCACCTTCCTCTGCTGCTACCTTCACAAAATATAAAAATCACAAGCTTTACAATTTTTCAACAAAATTTTACCTCTTCTTTCTTTGTATGCAAACTCCTTCTTCGTAGAAAATCCTTTCCTTGCTCTGATACCACTTGATGAAAAATGATACCTACTATAGGGTAGGTTTACTTTAATTTTATCAATATGAACCTGCAACTCGCTAAAATCCATAACAAGGCTGCATGATTCATAATCCGAACCTTCGATCTTAGGACTTGTGGGTTATAGGCCCACAATGCTTCCACTGCACCACTTCCATGCCTACATATATATATATATATTGGAAGCAGTTAAACAAAAACAATGATTTCCATAGTCTTTGATCAATACATGCTGGCCCTCTTTTAAACCCTTAACATCAGAATGTATCGGAAGCAAATAAACAACAATATTCATAACCTGACCAAATGTTGGTCTCGCTTTGATACATAACACCGGAACTCAAAACATACAACCACAGTTTATAATATATCGGGTCTATTTAAAAGTTTAAACCCCAAGCCATTTTCCTCGCGATAACCGTCGATCAAAGATCAGACGGTTGTTGCACATTTTTACACAACATAATCGTTATACGAAATAAACTGAGGCCCCACCATTAACACCAACACACCTTCACCTGTGATCCACTCCTATCCATGCATCCAATGGATATCGCGTAAACAAGATGCACGCTGCTTAATGTTTTTAAAAATCCATGTAGCTTCCCCACGTGATCACCATTGGATCTTCGACGATCACGATCGAACGGTCATTGTGTTCCAATAGCCTCTCTGACTTATCGCTCAAAAGTCACGTGAATTTTTTTTTTTTGTGACGCCATGCATCACTCGCTGGAGTGTATCGCGTAGATTTCAACATTTACTACTTACCACTAAAGGCTACGCGAAAACCGCATGTGGTTTTATAAACCCACCTTCACTGTTCTTCACTCGTGTTCCAAAACGAGTATTTTCCACCACACTTCCACTATGCATTCATCTCGTGGTTCAACCTGAATGTGGTTTCATGTCACATGGTTCCAAGTTAACTGAACATTGGAACACTTTAAATAAACACTCTGTCGAGCTATAGATCGGGCCTAGTTCCAACTCATATTGTTCCAACATAGATTTATTTCCGCCACATTTTGCAACCATTCATATTCTCCATAAAAAAATGCATACAACGATATCATATTATCACTGGATTGCCATCGATCCTTATAGTGATCGATGGTGCTCAATACACTCATAATTCAATTTAACTCACATACAATCCTCACAAATCGAACTTTAATTAACTAATACGCATACAAATAAATCCACATAAAAATATTTCTATTATGTACAAAATTCACTTACAAGCTAAGGCATTTTAGCCTTAGTCGGAATTTCTCATGCCACTACATTGTATTCACTTACACCCTCCCTTTCTTACACGCACATAGAGTCACTTATAAATAATTTACAAGAGCGTGGATCAACTAAGATCCATGATTTTTCTCCTAGAATTTCTCAAACAAACCCATAATCTCTCGTTATACATAAATGATGGATAATTACAATTAATTAGTTCCAGCAATTTAGCTCTGTTTTAATGAATTTTTCCCCAATTTACAAGAACTGTCCACATTTTCCTTTCCATAGCTTCGGATCCCAATTTTAATGAAAGTTTGCTCGGATGCCCCTACATTAGATAAGTAGATATTTTTATATTTCATGTTATTCTTTGTTCTCTTTTTTTTTTTGCAGGAATCGATCTGGTGATTTGAGTTTGATTCAGAGCAACGACAACAACGACACAAGGAGAAGGAGAAGCGATTTAGTCTCAAGTAGGCTCTTTCACCATTCTGTATATCTACTTGCTCTAGAGAAAGTGATATTAATTATTTCCTCTGTTGTTCTAAGTGACTAGCACCACACTTAGGGAATTTGGTTTATCCGTAGATCACAATTCCACATAAAAAATCCCATAAGTTTCGATTAACTGCTTCAACACCGCAATCTAAGCTCTAGTTGCTGAGTTACACCCTTTTGAAGTGATTTCTTTACCTATTTTTTCTTCATGGTGTTTCGGTCATAACTCCCTCATATTAATTTTGTTTCATAATTATTTCATGTCATTATAAAGATCTAATAAATCTATTTTATTTGAGCTTTAACTGCTTGTACCACGAGTATAGTACAACTAGTTTTTATAAATTTTTGCTACCTGAAAATATAGTTTAGGGCCTAAAAAATGTCATGCAAGTGGATTATGTGAAAATTTAGTGAAAATTCAGAAGAAAAAAATTTGTGAAATTTTCTATTTTTTAACTCCCCTACACTAATTATATATACTTGTAACTATGTTTATAAATTTATTTAGACATATTAACCTCCCCTGTGCACCTCTACTTTGTTGGATGGTAACTACTTGTACATGATATACCCTACATTACTTCCCTTAAACATATTTCACATATATAATCTTCCTTATTTCCATGGCGGTCCTCAATTAGGCCCCATGATTCACGTGGGTCCTTGCATGCGACAGTGATTGAGTGGATACAACTCTACGTGGGCTCCATTTTGGACTTTTCACTATGACGGGAAAATTTCCCCCTTCCAAATTTTCCAATTGCTCTTGAGGTAGATCAATGAATTATATTCTCATCAAACTAAAATATTCATGCAGGTTTATAAAAAAATTCCCTATCAATGATTCTAATGGCCAATATTTCTCCAATCTAATGGCCCGTATTTGTATTGTACTAGAAAATGCACAAAGTTTTGTCGCTCATATTCATATTGTGCTAGAACATGCACAAAGGTTTGTGGTGTTACATTCGCTTAATAGATCTGATGATTGAGATTTCACTAGTCTAAAAGCCCAGGTATTGAATCACACTAAAATATACACTAGAATTTATGATGATTTTCATAGATGATAGATCGAATGGTTGTGATCTCCCCTCACTAGATGACTGACAATTCACCTTGGGCTCCAACTTGCACAGGGAATAAAATAAAGTTTCACCCACGATTGATCCGAAAAATATGATCAAGTGAGATTGGAGTCCCATATCCTACATGGGGATCCAACTTTCTAGTTGTATAACGAGGAATAGAGTGCCTAATGGATCTAACAAATCACGTTTCCTGTGATGAATGGTCATGGTTCGCATAGTGCATTGATAGGAACAACATTTTAACACATTGCATCCACCAATGGTGCCCAATCCCTCTAGGTTTTTCCACCTATCCTCCTTCTTTCCAACTTAGTCACCAAATGACATTGCTACCTCATCATTGATGTCATAACATATTTATTTATTTAGTTCCTATCAATAATACTCATTTTTTTCTTTTCTAATTAGCATTTTCAATACTAAAATTTTTCCCTCCCTCCATCGAGTTTGATCTCACAATTATAATTTGATTCTTTACATTTAAAATTTGCATGGATCTCAACTTGAATTGATACTTTCATCCACCTCCACTCCTTACAAGCTCTATCAAGAAATTTATCAAGAATCTGTGAATTTTCTTATAATGAGTTTTCAACCCATATGGTTTGAGTGTTGTAGCTAATAGCTTTAATACCACCTATAATGCCCCTGGTCCATTGTTGGCTCTACCTGTAGCATTCCCAATCCACTACTGGGTCATTTTAGCCATATGTTAGGTATATCCATGCCTAATGGCCCTATATAAATTGAATTATAAATTTTTCCCCCTTTTACTTATCAGCTCTAGTGATGTCTCTAGCCTTTAACTAAGGCATAATTATGTGCCTATTACTATTGTGCCTTGTCACCTGGTTATTTTCCCTTTTAATTTACTTTCCAACATGGTTAAATGCATGTATAAATGCACTCTAATCCAAATGCTTAGCTATTTTATTTTTACACAAAAAATTATAATTCACGCTTAACAATTGAAATTCATACATAGCATAGAAAGCATACATAAGTAATTGTAGAATAAATTAAGTAAATTTTACCAAACAACTTGTTTGATAAATGACTAATTGGCTACAACCCTTCAACATTTATCCCATACATAGACCACATTGTTCGTTTTCTCTCAATATTAGGTCATCCTCAAGATGGGGCTTTGAATCCATTAGGGAACAACTCACCCAAATCCATATACATGTCTAATACCATTAATTAGACAAGCTACCAAAACCCACCAACATGAAACCTATAGGCTCATGCCCCCCATTATCATGCACCCATGTAGTTCACACCCTTCTCCACATTTGCAATTCCTTGAGTTGTGCCACCACCTCTAGGGCATCATACTTAGTTGGATACAAATTTTATCAGAGTCTTGTGGCTCTAGGAGTTCCTGCTTCCCTTTGGGACCTTTAAGCACCCTTTAGACCCTCATATCAAACCTTGGAAACCTCCAACCTACAAGCTCACACCCCCCATCAACCTACACCCAAAAAGTGCACACCTTTCTCTACACATGTAGTCCTTTAGGTTGTGATACCACCTCAATTGTTCCAAACACAATCGAATAAGGATGTTATCATCATTATGGCTCCAGGAGTACCTGTTTCCATCCTAGGTATCCACTATGACTGGTTACCTCATAGTACCATCCTCTTTTCTTTTATATTCATGTCATTTTTTTAACACTTATCAATCCATAATGTCACTTAATGGACTTTATTTATATGTGTGTGCTCTATTTAATTATTATTGCTTCATATCACCCTCATTTTTATATTTCCATGGAGTCTTGCCTCACCATGTCTGCAGCCATTATGTGTTTATTAACATGCATAAGTTAAACATATTTAAACATATACAAGTGCACACACAAAATCACAATGCTCCAAAATGTAATTCTTAGGTCACCAGTCTAAGTTTTGAATGTATATGGTATTTAAAATATAATGGTTGAGCAGGCGTGTTACATCACCTCACCAAGTTGTAATTATAGATTTAAAATATCCTAAGCATGTACTTACCACAAACATATTTGATGATTTACCAGGTTGTAGAAATTTGTCAACTTTGGGTCATCATCTTTTCTGTAGTTTTTATTTCTCATCTTGATAACTTGAGAAAATTTTCACATGAGTGATTTGGTCATCTAAACTATTTCTCATTGTAGTAACTATGTAATCAAAATATGGTGATTTTTATTCCTCTCTTTTATTCTACAATTGGTGTTTTTTTCTTGGAAAATATCATTCGGAAAATTTTTACAAACATGCCCCTTTGCATGCCTTGACCCTTTTGCAACTTGTTCACGACGATTTATGTGGCCCATTTTCTTCTCTTGCTTTCTATGGGTTCATGTACTTCTTAAATTTCATTGATTTATTCTTTAGATGCACTTGGGTTTATTACTTATAAAATAAGAGTGAAATTTTTGACTTTTTCTTGACCTACGAGGCCCTTAGAGAAAAACAATGATGACATCAACTACAAAGGTGAAGAATTGATAATGGAGGTGAATATGTCAAAAATAAATTCACAACTTACATCACTCTCTAGAGAATTAAAATGAAACATACTATTCCATATACACCACAACAAAATAGTGTTTCTTAAAGAAATAATTGTACATTAAAATAAGTGGATAATTGTATAATTCAGCCTAAGGGATTCAGTCTTCATTATTGAGCTGAAGTAATAAATTACGTAAATTACATAGTAAATAACACTCCCACAAATTAATTGAGAAACATAACATCGGAATAATAATGGACTCACATTAAGATATATGAAACCTACTTCCATATATTTGTATGTGTAGCATGGGTTCACATTCCTAATGAAAAAAGAAAAAATTTAAAGATTCTCGTTTCCCTTCATCAATTTTCTAGGAAGGCTTGGGATAAAATTCAAGGATCCTAGCTCAAAAAAAAATTAGATCAAATATGGGGGAAACTGTCAGGCCTTAGAGCCATGAAAGAAGGACCGAGGTCAAAAACACCTCTCACAGGACCCTCTCCATGTAAGTGCAACTATATAAGTAGAAGTTTTTGCATAAGCACGCATTTTCGGTTAGTGATCAAGTAGTTTGGGGGCTTATCATTGTCCATATCCACCTGATTAGACCCAAAAGATTATGTTTGGGAAAGGTGACCTGCGCATGTGACAAGAGGGTACTACCCACGGTGTTGACAAGTTAAACTGGTGGGCCCACTAATCTAACAACCCATATTCATTCTGAGGGGAAATCGATGGATCCGACCTCTCACTCTCTTACCCGCTGGAGGATGGTGGGGACCACACACCATGAAGGACAGTTCACCAATGCTAATGCAAGTGAGTGATGGATTTAAAAGGTAAATGGTGACATGTCCACCCTCCACTCCCGTCCACCTGTCCCTTGTCACCACCCAATACCATTCTACCACGTGTCCCCCCATGACATCATCATATGTCAGTTGACCATTTCCCTCTCTCCATCTATAAAAAAAAAATTCAACTAAAAATTTTCAAAGTTCATGTTATTTCCTGGTTTAAGATCTATCACTAGTTGTCTATTCTGAAACATTTCTTGAGTACTTAGCCAGTCCAGAATTTCCCTCCAACGAAGCTTTCATCCAAAGAATTTTAGTTAAGTAACTAGCTGGTCCCTTTCACCTGCAATTAATTTTAATATTCATTGGAAGATGAAGGAAGTGACCCCCGAGACTCATAAAGCCTGTGAGGCTAAACACTCCTCCAGTATCGACCATATCATGGACAAAGAGGCACAAATTGTAGACCCTTCTTGCACCTACCACCTCGTTGACCTTTGTGTCAACTTGTATGGTAACCACATCAGAGAATAATACCCATTTTGGGTGGTCGACTCATGCCTGTAATACCAAATTTCAGGCTTAGTACACCATTTTCTTGAGTTTATCTCCTGGTTGACTGCAACTTACATAGATGAGAAAAATTGGTTTGTCTCTTCCACTTGGGAAAAAGTCCTTGAAGTGACCCCAAAGCTAATTCAAAAATCCCTACATTACCCTTTCTCTCATGAACCCTAGTGTTTTACAAAATCCAAATTTTTCTATCACTACTCTACGCTTGCAGTTGATGAGAAAAAATCCTTTCTGCAAATGGTCTTGGCCCCTGGCCTACAATCTCTTCCTATTTCTGGCAGCTTCCCTATAATCCTATTTGCAGATCCCATTTAACCCATTATATACCTAATTTATCATCTATCAAAGGATGATGATGTCAATATAGCCAAAATCCACTCTAGGGTTGCTGAGGCAAATGATGCAACATGGCCATTTATTTGGCATTCCTTCTTACCTATCTGGGGACATAAGATTCCAGCTGTGCCATTTCCACACCACCTCCTTTTTTAGATATTATTCATTGTTGTTATTCTTGTTTTCGTACACTCATTTGGATGAGTTTGATTTCCTAGGTCTTAGTTTGGTGGCCTCCAACAAACAAGGGAAATTTTTGTCTGGCTAGGATAGAGGTTTTAGGAAGGGACCATATTTTGATGGTTATTCTAAGTTTATATCCTCCTATATGGCCATTTCATATAATATTATCCATGGTGTTCCCATCCTAGATTTATCCCTTAGAAAAAATAGGTTCTTCAACTTAACAAGGACACTAGGGTAGGGTAATGGTACCTTTTTTAGGATTACATAGAAATTAGGGTCTATGGGTGTGAGATCCCTCCTTTCTGCTTTCCTGTATTGATGCCCATGACTATTTTCACTCTAGAATTCATCATATAGAGCCCTAATGTCGATCGATTCCACTTTATTCCTACTAAGAAGGGATATATGTTTAAATTGGGTAGGATCGTAGGGAATTTTACTGTCAATTCTAGTCAAGCATTTAGGGTAGTTGAGGGATTACTAAAAAAGATGGTTTTTTTATCTAAGGGAAGTCTGGCAATATGAACCTCATGGTGTCATTTCTAATAGGAGAGAGAAGATAAAGGCTTCAAATTATGATCATGAATACAAGCCTTAGATTGAATTGAAAACTAACTTTGATTTGTGGCATAGTAACACAGAGATCGAGATCGAGACTCCAACAATGAAGGAAATGACATAGAATATGATCATTGATAAAACTAAAGATACAGAGATGGAGGATGTACACACCAGTAAAAAGGAAAATACCCAAGAGACAAAAGAAGAATAATTTGAGACCAAGTTAATGGAAACAAGGCTAGATCGACCATGCTTCCAAGTGAATTTGGAGGACCCATCACAAAATATTGCCTCATCCTCTTCAGAGGTAGCTATTTTAGGTTCAAAAGGAAGTGAAACTGCTAGTGAGTCAAGCTCACCTATTGAAAAATTCATTAAATAAATAAATAAGAAGGTAAGGGAATAGATGTAACAACAAATGATATCTCATTCAACCCCATATCATACCAGACTTCTAGTTGCTATGGACTTAGAGAGAAATCAAATGAATTTCTCACTACAACATCCACTATCCCAGTCATTTCCTTCAAGATATTAGTTTAAAGCCTTGGATATTTCTCTGGGTTTTACATGTGTCCCCCTACCAGGTAAGATAAATTTCCACAGGTAAGTGGGAGAGATGTTGTACAGTGAGTTAAATAGAAATACAATGAACAACAAGGTTGAAAATATGCTAGAGAAAACTGCAACGAGGTTAAAGGAGGAGAGATCAAACTCCAGTGCTCTACACACGTATAACAAGAGCTTTAAAGAGATGAGTACGAAGTTGGCGCTAAATTCATAAGCAAATCTAGCTTTGAAAACCTTCCCCATAGTTCCGAAGTATAAATCCAGGAGTTATGGCACAAATTGAAGATGTCAGGTAGTGGCCATGTGAAACCTAAACAACTTTCATAGGTGGAAGAAGAGAAAGAAATCATGGCCAAAGAATTGATAGAAATAAATAATTAGATATTAATCCTTAAGAAATAGGAAGAAAAGATTCAAATGAGAATATACATGCATATTTATGCTGTAATTATATCTGAAAATCCCCAAAACCCCACAAAATAGCTCACTAAAGCCCTTACCGAAATCCAAATTTTAGAAGAGTAGCTTAAAAGGGTGAAGAATGATTTGGATATTGCCTAGAGAAGCCTAGCAAAAAAAATAAAACCAACTTTATACTATCAGAACCAATGCAGAAATCATCAGTAAGAACCTCCAACCAACAAACCAGGGGTGATCTAAGATAAAAGGTAAGCTGAAAGGAAACATATCTCTACTACAAGATAGGAAACTTATCTAGGATGGGATCATAGTAGAGATGAGAAAAAAATGGGAGTACATAAATTTTATGGATGAAAAAATGATTATAATCAAGGATTATGATTTCTTCACTCTATCTCCCAAAGAATATGGTGAAAAAAACTCCTATATGTCCAAAAAATTCATTCAGTTTGTGAATGAAAGGACACTCGGTGAATTAAGGCCCATAGATGTGGTTGATAGAGTATCTTCCATCATGGAAATCTCTAAAGTGGTCCATATGGAGGAAGTTAGATTCAAAGCTGAGGAGTGCCTAGGCATGGTACTAAAATATGTGGTTTATTTCAATGAAAGTTTGAGGGGAGTTTCAGAGTGGGATTTCCCAGTTGTTGGGACTTTGTGCGAGTGTTGATCTAGTGGGAGAAATATTGTTAAATACTAGTGGAGGCCAAAAGTAAGGTTAATTTGTATCATGATAAGACTTCCACTCTAAAGGGTAAGACTGTAGTTAATTACTTGAAGAGGGAATTTCAGTTGTTGGGGTTGGTAAATACCTTGTTCTTCCCTAGGTTTAACTACACAGGTCTCATGAATCTCAAAATCGTTGATCATTGATTCTTCTAGTCTCTGCTACCAACTCTAGTGCTTTGGAAAATATGCGAGCAGTTTGTCAATCCTCCCGTGCTACAGATTATCAAACCATCTACGCTGCCTCCACAACTTGTTTATAATGTCTAAGGATATTTTTTATTATGTAAATCATGACACTTTTATTTTATGTTTTATGTAAATATTATATTTCAGAATAAACCATGTTAGTTAGTTAGAGTTTGATTAGTACAATTGTACCACATAGCATGGTGATATTTTTTCTATGATGAATCACTATAAAAAAATAAAGAAAGAATATTTTGTAACATATTCTCCCTCTGAGGCCCTATAAAAAAATATTATGATACAAAACCAAGGGTTTGTAATTTTTGTTTTCTAAGAGAGAAGTTTTGTAAACTATCAATGGAATGTATGCTCTATGGAAGATTAATGCTATTTTTTAGATATTTTGGCTCATATGAATTTGTGGTATGTATTATTTTCTGTGTTAATTCCATATTTTCTCACTATTATTCTCATATTACATTTAATAGTGGTTGTTGTATATGTTTTCATGAATTTATGGATTCATCCAAGTGTAATGTTGATTAAATATTCCTATATTGAAATCAAATCTAATCCTTAAAATTCTCTCCATGTATCTTAACATTCCATTAAAATGTTTGCTTGATCCATTTCATGATGGACTTTGATGCACCAGATTCTTAGTGTAATCCCTGTGTACTGATTTTCTCTCCTTCTCAAGTCCTCTATCCAATACACTACAAATGAATGATAAGTTGTAGGTTCATGTGATTTTGGCCACAATGAGTCTGATATTAATGATTCAGTGAGTAATATTTGCATACATATTTGTATTTCTCCTCTTAAGGAAGGTTCTGAATCAATTTCCTCTCAAATATGTTAAATACTAAGTGCGATAGAAATTCCTAGCAAATCTCTAAAGCATTCATCAATATGTCCTACGCATTGTTCTCTCCTCAACCTAGGGGTTGTCTCTAGGATCTACAACATATTCTGGTGCTGTTGTTGGGGAAAAATCAGAACATTTTCGCTAGGTATGACATTTTTACACCCTTTTTTAAGGTGAGTAGAAACATTCATGGGTTTAATATCTCTCACCTTGGAGACTCCACTGCCTAAATCTCATTTTTTCCATCCTTCATTTCAAAAGGCCATGAACTCTCTTTGATACTTCATAATAGAGAATTAATCCTATGTTTGACCCTTTAAAGATTATATATAGGAGGATATAGAAATAAAGAACCCCTACCACCCCAGTTTCTATGACCTATTTTCTAAAAGTATCTTCTTCTAGCTCTCATAAAGCTGTGATAAATGGCTCTGAATTTCCCTCCAAAGTTTTGGAATATCCCGAGGAACATGGTCTACCATTTAGTATGTTCTCTTAAAGAGTAAAAAACAAAGAAACTTATATTTTTTCACCCTCTTTCTCATTTCATCCCTCCCCTGAAATTGAAAAAATTAAAGGCATCCTCACAAACATTCGCACATAGACTGTAAATAGTTTCCCAAACTAGATCCAGTTAGTTGCAACTCAGATAATCCCTCAGCAAGGCCCTGTAATAAATCCTCTACCACCTCCCTTGGTCTCTATGGATATCCCAAACTTTCTCCTAAACAAATATGATCCACTGGACTTGCCACAACCCTTGAATGTTATGATACAATATTATCTTAATTTATTTCCAAGATTGACTGGAGAATATGATATCTAAACAAAGAGGCATATATAAAATCTCTATGCATTTACGGAAAATATAAATGTAGAACACCTAGATGTGGTTCAAATACCTTCCAAATTCTTCAATCACTACCTAGGAGGAGATGGAGAATTATTTCATGCAAAAATGGGGAGGGAAAAAGGATCATGGGTATATCCTAATTGAATTCAATGCAATGAAGAAAAAACATAATGAAGATGTGTCAGAGTTCATAAAAAGGATTAACGAATTGTACAATAGCATATTTGTTGAAATCAAACCTCCATAGATTGCTTCTAAAGTGGTTATTTTTGGAGCTTTTGAACCAGAATTTGGTTTCAATCCTAGAGAAAAGATGTATCATACTTTAGACTAGATTAAAATATATGATTTATAATTTGAAGTGAATTTCACCTCCACTAGGAAGTGGAGAGGAAAAATTGATCATGGAGATAGGAGGAGGGGAAAAGAGGATGCTAGTTCCTCAAACCATGGAAAGGAAACATAAGAGAATATACTTGAGGAAATGAAAAAATTGATAAGAAATATGTAAAACAATCTTGTGAAACTAGAGGTAGAAAAAAAAAACCTCCTCGACAAAGGCAACCAATTGCTAACCGAAGTTTCAATCCATAGTATAGGATATTGCCCTTGGAACCCTTGCAAAGGGAGAGAAAAGAGAAACAAGATCAAATTCAAACTCATTTGTATTTGGAAGATGATACAAAGGAACATGCTGAAGAAACCATGGAAGTTCAGGAAAACCAATTATCTTATTTTTCTGAAGAGGAATATGAAGTCGAAGCACATGAGGAAGAACAAGATGATTTAGATACCCCAGTGGATGATGGTGAGATTGACAACTGTTGTAGAAATTTTATTGATTTCATGCAGCCTAAACTACATAGTAAATATGATCTTATATATTATAGGAAAATATCTATAATGCAGGATTAAAATGAGGAGTACCCTCTCTTAAATCCTCCTAAATTAGCAGAGAAAGGAAATAATCCTCTAGTCCAAACCTCACCAAAAAATAAGTTGTCCTTAACTTCCATCCTCCATGCAAGTCTATAATAAATAAAAAATAAAAGTTTCCATTACCATCCAAGCCAGTTTATAATAAATAGAAAGAGCCTTTTGATGTATCCACAACTGATAGGACCCCCTCTTCCTTTAATCTTCAAAAGTAATTGGGGAAGTTAAAAATATCTGTCCCCTTGAATGAAATATTAAAACAACCTAATTAAAAATATCAGGTATCTCAATTCATGTGCCCATCCACCATAGGTCCTTTGCACGATCATACAAACCTATAGGAGGAAACAACCATGGTTCTATTTGGACCTCATGTTGAGGAACAAGACTCTTCCACTGCCCCTTTTTATGTTACTTTAGTAGTTCACGAGCTTTACTACACAATTGCATGCTTGACTTGGGATATTATCAAAATCTGATGCCTTTATTTGTCATGGAGTAATTGGGGTTGAAAATAACAAGACCATATAAATATTTTTATTCCTTTGAATCCAAGAGAATAAAATTTCTTATGATGATTAAAGATTTGGTGGTCAATTTAGACCAGATTCTTGTAAAAAGTGTAGTAATGGATATTGTAGTTGTTGATATCATTGCAAGGTTTTGTATGCTCTTGTCTAGGTCATGGTTGTACGATATTATGGGATCCATAAAATTGGACTTAACATATGCTACCATACCAGTTTTTTGTGGAGAAGAAAGATGTTTGTATTGAGAATCGAGATTTGTGAAGACAATTACAAGAGATGAATGTTGAAATAATGCACCTGTGTATGGTAAAGAGAAATATTTCTCTTGTTTGTTGTTAGAATAAAATGATATAATCCCATATGAAACACAAGTGGAATGTTCTGACTAGCTAAACCAACAATCACAAGAGTGTGATAAAGTATGTAAGTAATACTTTGATGGTTCTTATTCCAGGGAAGGAAATGGGGAATTTGTGTTGTTGGTGTCCCTAGAAGGCAACTTGATCCCTCTCTCCTTCAAGCTATAGTTTGAAGCCACTGATAATGTTGTTGAATATGAAGACTTGCTACTAGGTCTACAAGCTATTAGAAATCTCAACATTGGGTGCTTGGCAGTGTTTGGAGATTTAGATATAGCGGTAAAAGAAAAGGAATCAATGCCAAACCAAACATCCAAGACTAATGTCTTATCGAAATGAGGTATGGTATTTGATTGAAAATTATTTTTAGCCTTTAATATCCATTTTTTTCCCAAATAGAGAAATAATATGGATGATTCCTTGGCCATAGCTGCCATCAACTTTAAACCTGCTCAAAACCTATTGCTCATATATGAAGTTGGGGTGAGGTATAGACCTTTAGTACTAGAAAATTTCAAAAATTGGTAGGTGTTTGAGGATGAAGAACAAATTAAATGCTTCATGGAGGTTATCGAAAATTTTTCAAATTTAGTGATGGAATAAGAGGAAGAGAAAGTGATAGATGACTAACATGACAGTTGGGAAGAAACCATTGCAGGGCACAAGAGTTTACATCAGAAGGGTAATACTATCCTTTAGTTCCCTTGGAAATATTGTTTAACACAAATGATCTGGCTACCAAGCTAGCTAAGAAATAACTTGAAGAGTAGGTGGAAGACTATAACATTGGTTCAAAGCAAGATCCCCAAACGATCAAGTTGGAAAAAAGAGTTCCTCATAAGTACAAGCAAAGGTATTTGGACCTTTTTAAAAATGATATGGAAGTGTTTTCTTTTTCATATGATGATTTAAAAAAAATTGATAATACTATCATTCAACATAAGATCCCTTTGAAAGGTGGGGTGAAACCATACAAGTAGAAGCTCAGGCAAATTAACCCTCTATTACTCCCATCAATTGAGAAGGAGGTAAGGATTTTTCTCTAGGCCAAAATCATTGTACCTTCGATATATTCAAACTTGATAGAAAATTTATTCACTGTTAGAAAATATAATGGGGAAATAAGGTTATGTTTTGACTTCAATAATATGAACAAGGCCTCATTAAAAGGCAATTAATATTTGCCTAAAATGTATTACATCCTACATAAGGTGGTAGGATCCACTTGGATGTCTATGATGGATGGTTTTTCTAGATACAATCAAGTATTTTTGCACGTTGAATATCGAAAGAAAATTTCTTTCACCATGCCTTGGGAAACATTTATGTATGCCATAATTCCTTTTAGCCTCATAAATGCAGGAGCCACTATCTAGAGAGCCATGGATATAGAAGTTGTGGGATAATAATGCAAGTTTTTAGTAATTTACCTAGATGACATCATGGTCTTTTCAAAAAAATATGAGGAGCATGTTGAAAATATATTGCTCACTTTTGAGAAATGTAGAAATTATAGTTTGCCTATAATCCTAAGAAATATCAGTTTTCTCTAATTGAGGGAAAAATGTTAGGGCACATTGTAGCAAAAGAGGAGGTGAAGATTGATCCAAAGAGGGTGGAAGCCATAAAAAACATCCCATTACCAAGAAATAAGAAAGATTTCCAGGTTTTCCTGGGAAGAATCAAATTTTTAATGAGGTTGATACCAAATTATGTCGAGATAGTCAAATAAATTACATAGATGTTGAAGAAGGACAAGGAAGTGAAATGGATTGTAGAGTCTTGGGAATCATTCTCCTTAATTAAAAGGGCTTTTGCATAAGCTCCTATATTATTCAATCCATATTATCTAAAACCATTCTTCATTTTATATGTTGCTTCCCCTCATATAGTGGTTGTTGTCTTATTGCAGAAAAATGATGAAGGGCATGAGTAACCAATAAAATTTTTCAGTCAGGTGCTACGAGACACTGAGCTAAAGTATAAAATTTTGGAGAAGTAGGCATATGCCTTGGTCAAAGCCCTGAATGCCTTTAAAATCTATGTCCTGCGATAAAACATAACGAGTCAAATTGGTGGTCCCACCAATCCATCAACCCATATTCATTTAGGAGGGAAACCAATGGATCTGACCACTCTCTCTCCTACCCGCTAGAGGATGGTGGGTACCGCACACCATGAGGGATAGTCTGTCTAAGCTAATGCAAGTGAGCGATGGATTTAAAAGGTAAACAATAATGTGTCTACCTCTCGCTCCTGTCCACCAGTCCCTTGTCACCACCCAATCCCATTTTTCCATGTGTCCCCCCTGATGTCATCCCACGTCAACTAATTTTTGTCCACTCTTCGTCTATAAAATCCCTTCCCACCTCAAAATTTTGAAAGTTCTCATTGTTTCCCAGCTCTCGCCAGTCGTCTATTCTAAAACACTGCCAAAGCACTTAGACGACCTGAAATATCCCTCCAATGCCATTTTCAGTTAGCTCCAGGAAAATCGGGTAACCAATCAGTCCCTTTCACCTACAAGAAATTTTAATATTCATTGGAAAATGAAGAAAGCGGCCCCTCATACTCTTAAATCCCATGAGGCCAAACCCTCCTCTTGTGTTAACCATCTCATGGAAAAAGACACAAAAATTACAGACTCCTCTTGTGCATACAACCTCGCTAACATATGTTTCAACTTGTATGGTAACCACATCAGAAGAGAAGACCCATTTTTGGTAGTCGACTCAGGCCTGTACTACCAAATTGCACCATGAGTACAACATTTTCTCGATTTTATCTCCTGGTTGACCAAAAATTACATAGATGAGAAAAATTGCTTGTCTCTTCCACTGGGGCCAAAATCCTTGAAGTGACCCCAGAGTTAGTTCAAAAATCCATGCTTTATTGTAGCTCTCTTGAACCCCATCATTTTACAAAAACCACATTTTTATATCACTACTCTAACCTTGCAGTTGATAAGCAATCATCCTTTCTGCAAATGGTTCCGGCCCCCGACCACAGTCTCTTCCTATTGCAGATAGTTTCCCTATATCCTCTTTGCAGAGCCCATTTAACCCATTATATCCCCAATCACCCATCTATTGGGGGATGATGATGCCAATATAGCCACTAAAGACACTCTAGGGTTCATGAGGAAAATGACATAGCCTGGCCATTTATTTGACATTCCTTCTTACCTATCCAGGGTCATAAGATTCCAGCTATGCCATTTCCCTACCACCTCCTTTTTCAGATATTATTTACTGATTTTATTATTGTTTGCGTACAATCATGTGGGTTAATTCGAGTGTCTGGGTCTAAGTTTGGTGGCCTCCAACAAACAATGGAATTTTTTGTTTGACTAGGATAGTGTTGTTAGAAAGAGACCATTTTTTGATGGTTATTATTAGATTATATACTCCTATATGGCCATTTCATATAATATTATCCATGGTGTTTATCCTCACAAAGTTCTCCCTAAAAAAAATAGATATTCTCTATCTTAGAAAGGAAACCAGGGTAGGGGACTGGTACCTTTTTTAGGATTACACAAACATTAGGGTCTATGGGTATGAGTTCCATCCTTACTGCTTTCGTGTGTTTATTCCCATGATGGTTTTCACTCTGGAATTCATCAACCAAAGCCTTAATGTGGACAAAGTCCACTTTTTTCATGTTAAGAAGGGAGATATGTTTAAATTGGGCAGGTCTGTGTGGCCTTTTATTTTAAATTTCAGGCAGGCCTTCAGGGAAGTTGAGGGATTACTCAGAAAGATGATTTTTTATCTAGGGGATGTCTGGAATTATGACCCTCATATTGTAATTTCCAAGAGGAGAGAGAAGATAAAGGATTCAACTTATCAGAATGAATACAAACTTGCGATCGAATGGAAAGGTAGCTTTGATTCATGGCCTATTAACAAAAATACGGAGATACAGACTCCAACAACGAAGGAAAAATCACATAAGTGGACCGTTGATAAAAATAGAGATACAGAGATGGAGGATGTACACACTAATTAAAAGGAAGATACCCAAGAGAAATAAGAAGAAGAAGTTGAGACTAGGTTAGTGGAAATAAGGCCAACTCAACCATGCTTCCAAGTGACTTTGGAGAACCAATTATAGACTGTTGCCTCATCCTCTTTAGAGGTAGTTCTTTTAGGTTTAGAAGGAAATAAATGACTGCTACTGAGTCAAGTTGGACTAAAGGAAATTCCATTGAAGAAAGAAACAAGAAGATAAGGGAAGAAATGAAACAAAAAATGGCATCTCATTCAGTCCCATATCAGACTAGAATTCTAGTTGTTATGGACTTAGAGAGAAATCAAATGAAGTTCTCACTGCAGCATCCACTAGAATAGTCATTTCCTTCGAGGTCTCAGTTCAAAGCCTTGGATGTTTCTATGGATTTGAAAAGTCTCCCCTTGTCGGAGAAGATAAATTTCCATAGGAAAGTGAGAGAGATTTTATAGAGTGAGCTCAATAGAAATGAAATTACTATCAACAAGGATGAAAATATCTTAAAGAAAGCTGCAACGAGGTTAAAGCAAGAGAGATCCAACTCTGTGGCTTTAAACATGCATAATGAGAGCTTCGAAGAGCTGATTGTGAAGCTGGGAGTAAATATAGAATACAAAGTTTCCTTTGAAACCCTTCTCTAATGTTCCCAAGCATAAATCCAAGAGTTAAGACACAAACTGAAGATGCAAGGTATTGAGTATGTGAAATCTAAATAACTTTCACATGTGGAAGAAGATAAATAAATATTGGCCAAAGAAATTATAGAAATAAAATAATGAGATAGTAGCCCTGAAGAAACATGCAACAGATCTTCAAATGAGAATAGACATGCATATTTGTGCAGTAATTGTACCTGAAGATCCCCAAAACCCCTCAAAATAGCTCACTAAAATCCTTACCAAACTCTATATTTCAGAAGGGAAGCTCAAAAGGGTGTAGAATGATTTTGATACTTCCCAGATAAGCCTAGCACATAAAGAAAAACAACTTGACACTGCCAGGGCCAATGCAGACATCATCAATAAGAACCTATAGGAAGCAAACCAGGATATCTCTGAGCCAAAAGGGAAACTTCTTTAGGAGTACATAACTTTGATGGATGAACAGAGGATTATAATCAAGGATTATGAGTTCTTCATCCTATCTGCCAAAGAATATGGTGAAAACAACTCCCATATTTCCAAAATTTTCATTCAATTTGTGAATGAAATGCCACTTAGTGAATTGAGGCCCATAGATGTGATTGATAGATTATCTGCTATCTTGGAAATATTTAAAGTGTTCCATAAGGAGGAAGCTAGAGTCAAATCTTAGGAGTGCCTAGGCGTGGTACTAAAATATGTGTTTGCTTTTAATGTTGAGTTTGAGGGGTTTGTTAGAGCATGATTTTGAGTTGTTGGGACGTTGTGGGAGTGTTGATCCAGTTGGAGAAATATAGTCAAATATTAGTGGCAACCAAAAAAAGGGTGGATTCCTCTCATGAGAAGACTACCACTCTGAAGGGTAGGACTGTAGTTAATTGCTTGAAGAGGGAATTTCAGTTGTTGGGGTTGGTAAATACCTTGTTTCTCCCTAGGTTGAACTACACATGTCTCTCCAATCTCAAAATCTCCTATCAGTGGTTCTTCCAGTTGCATATTCCAACTCTAGCTCTTTGGAAAATATGTGAGCAATTCGTCAATCCTCCCATGCTACATATTGTTGAACCATCGACGTTGTCTCCAAAACTTGTTTATCATGACTAAGGATACTTTTGATCATGTCAATCATGACACTTTCATTTTATGTTTTATTTAAATGTTCTATTTTAGAAGAAACCATGTTAGTTAGTTAGAGTTCGGTTAGTATAGTTGTGCCATGAAGCACATTGATATTTTTTGGTATGATGATTCACTGTAAAAAATAAAGAAAGAATATTTTGTAACGGGTTCTCCCTCTGAGGCTCTATAAAATGATATTATGATACATAACCAAGGGTTTGAAATTTTGGTTTTCAAAGAGAGGAACTATGTAAATTGTCAATGAAATTTATACTCTTTGGAAGATTAATGAAAATTTTTGGCGATTCTAGCTCATATGAATGTGTAGTATGTATTAGTTTCTGTGTTTATTCCTTATGTTATCATTATTCTTCTCAGATTACATGTAATGGTAGATGTTGGATATTTTTTCATGAATTTATGGACTCATCTAAGCCTAATGTTGATTAAGCATGCCTATATTGATATGAAATCTAATACTTAAAATGCGTTGCATGTCTCTGTTGGGCCTCCAATTTGTCATAATTTTGATGATGAAACCATCCATTTTCACATCATTCCATTCACCCATTTTCATAATTTTTAACCATATTTCATCACAAACATACCAAATTACTGCATATATGTTTACATGGTTTATTATTATGTTATGAAAGTAGCTCCAAAAAAATAAGAAAAGAGAGATCAATGCCTTAGAAATAAACCACTTCAAGGGGGAAACCTCCTTTACATTACATAAATAAACAATTCTTGGATGATAAAAATGAAAAAACCTCCTTCTATATATAAGATTCCATGGGGTCACAATATAATCCTAGACGACATAACAATAATAATTCAAGGTCACAAAAATAACAATATTGGGGTTACACTAATAACAATAACAATAAGTGGTTTATACTAACAACAATAAGGGACTATACTAGTAATATAGGGACCTAACTTGCCCCTCTCCTTCAGAAAAGTGTTGTCCTTAATGCTTGAGTAGCTATGGATGATTTTGTATAAAATTCTTATCCTCCCATGTATAATATTCAGTGGGTAAGTTCTATTTGATGAGATACTCTAAAATTGATCGATTTTATAGTTTTCGAGTTCTTATTTCCATGAATGCTTCAGGTTCCAATATAATTTTCCTTCCTCATCAAGTTTTAGCAATATTGTTCGAACTGGAAGATTTTCCCCTATAACCTTATTTAAGCATGAAACATGGAAAACTAGATGCACTCATGAAGAAGCAGGAAGCTCCAATTTGTATGCCATAGTACCAATCTTTTGCAACACCTTGTAAGGACCATAGTACTTTGGTGATAATTTATTATTCTTCTTAGATTGCTTGAGGGAAATTTTTTTGTATGGCTGTAGTCGTAAAAATGCCCAGTCTCCTACATCAAAAATTCTCTCACTGCGATGTTGATCTGAATGTTGTTTCATTCGATTTTCTGCCAAATTCAGGTTATCCTTTAAGAGTTGGACAACTTCCTGTTGATGCTCAATGTGATTTCCATCGCTTGAAAATTATAATTTTCTCTTAAAGAAGATGTGATGGACAGTGGATTATATCCATAAAGTGCCATAAAAGGGGTCATTTTTTTTGCAATATGGAAGGAAGTGTTATACCACCATTCATCAAGAGGTAAAAACTTGACCCATTGTGTTTGCTTATCAAATAAAAAACAACGAAGATATCCTTCCAAAAATTTATTCAATATCTCAATCTGACCAATGGATTGAGGATGATAACATGAGCTATCAGTTGAGTAGCCAAACAAGAAAAAAATTCCATCCAAAATTTTCCAGTAAAAATGGGATCTCTCTCACTTACAATAATCTTTGGGTTTCCATCTAGATTTTGAATTTTTTCCATAAATGCAATAACAACTATACTTTCTTTAAATGGATGAGATAATGCACAAAAGTGTGCATACTTTATAAGTCTATCAACTACCACCATGATGACACTATTTCCTTTGGACTTAGGTAAACCTGTGATAAAATCCATTGAAATATCCTCCCAACGTGGACTTGGAATGGATAAAGGTTACCTGAGGTCTTAATTGTATCAAATTTATTTTGCTGGAAAACGAAACATTATGCGATAAAATTTCGAATATCAGATTTAAGGCCATCCCAAAAAATTTCTTTCTTCACCTAGTGGTAAGTTTTTAAAAATCATGAGTGTCCTCCTAAAGGAGAATTGTGAAATTCCAAGAGAATATATTGTTTTAGTTGGGAATTCTTGCAAATATATAAGTGATCTTTGTACCATAAGTAATCATTTTTCCAACTAAATGTATCAGATGTACTAGGATCTTGTTGTATCTTGTGAATGAGTGTCCACACTTCTTCCCCCTTCTTCCATTCATCTCTTGCTCTGGTTATCAAATTTGGTTGGATAATAGAAATGGCACAAAGAAATGCTTCCACCTCTTCATCCTCTCTTGATATTGCATCTACAACAACATTTAGCTCCCCTTTTTTGTAGATTATTTCAAATTAATAACCAAACATATTTATGACCCATTTTTTCTACTCTTTTGAAGATAGTCTTTCTTCCAAAAAGTGTTTAAGACTATCATGATCATTTTTTACCTTGAAGTGTCTTCCCATTTTGTAAGGTCGCCATTTGTTTAGTGCAGTAGTATTGCCAACATTTCCTTCTCACCAATAGCTTTCTGTAAATACTTTCCTTTGAATGGAGGACTTTCAAAATAAACGGGTCTTCCTTCTTGCATTAAAACATCACCAATTCCATTTCCCAAGGCATCACATTCCACAATAAAGGTTTTTGTGAAGTCTGGTGTAGCTAAGACTAGTGCTAGGCACCTTGCCTCTTTAATATGTTCAAACGCCTTAGTGGCTTCAGGAGTCCATGAAAATGCATATTTTTTCAATAATGTTGTTAGAGGTGTTGTTATTCTCCCATAATTATTAACAAACCTGTGATAATACCCTGTTAATCCAAGAAATCCTCGCAACTACTTTATGGTTGTGGGGAATTTCCATTCCTTAATGGATTTAATTTTTTTAGGGTCTACCTTAACACCCTCGTGAGATACAATATGACCCAGATATTGCAACTCTTGTACTCCAAAGAAACATTTGGATGTTTTTTCATATAATTTTTTCTCCTCCAATAGTTTGAGCATCATGTCAACATCTTGAACATGATCCTTCCAAGACCTGTTGTAGATTAGTATGTCATAAAAAAATACTAATACAATTTTTCTAACAAAGGGTTTGAAAATGGAATTCATCAACCCTTGAAATGTAGAAGTTGCATTGGTAAGGCCAAACGGCATGACCAAAAATGCATAATGACCCTCTGTTGTGAAGGTAAATCCCCTCTGCTGACAGAGGCGATCCCTCTAGCCCTAGGGTGGGTATAGTAGCAAGAGGAGATGCTAATGTGTTGGTTCCTAGTTAATGAATGGAACGATTTAGGATAGATTGTCCTACCTGTGATCCAACAAGATCATTGTAGTAGCATCGGAGGTCTCCTGATCCTTGTCCTGACATGCCACGATCCTTTCGCAATGGTATTCATGTGCTTGCACAAGGATGAAAGGATAAAAGCAACATACATGATAGTAATTGCATTCATAACTAGCTAATTAGTCAAAGAAGATTAAACATATTGCGTAATATAAATCACATCAACACAAGACAGGAACCAAAACATCAGTCATGCATATATTAAGAGAAAGAAATATATTACAACCAGAGCCTTGACGTCACAACCTCCTTCAGCGGGTCCAATCGAAGTGCATCTAGAGCATTCGTCAAGGAATTTGGATGTTGCGAGGAAAAACTAAGCTCTCTCTCGACAAGGTTCTCTCTCTCTTCTCTATCTCACTAGCTATTAGACTGTTTCAGAAAAATGTTCAGGAATTCCTCTTCACCTAGCTGCATCAATGTGAGATATGTTTATTTATAGAATGAGAGGAGGAGGTTGGGATCCCTCAAATGGTGGAAGGGAGGTCTTATCCTTTGGGAGGTTCCCCCAAAAGGTGTAAAAAAGAGGCTAAAGGAAGGTGTTCATGGTTTTGCATTAGAACAACCCAATCTGACTCACTCGCGAAGTAGTTAGCATTGAAAATTCACTTCTATATTTGAGAAACATTCCAAAAACAGATCGACATGGGCAACTCACTGGGACAGAGTGCCAATGGGCACGGGGCTCAATGTTAATTTCCTTCATTGACACGAGGCCATAATGGTCTACTAGAACCCATCCAAAAGCATGTTTTTTGATGGTCTTCTTATAGAAAATTCAACAGAGGAAATTTTCTTCTCATGCAAAGGGATGCAATGATACTCTTTGCAAGGCATGACACTTCACATAACTCACAGAAATGGTCCTCTAATGTGCGGGACGGGGATTTCAAGGATGGTGACAAAATGCTATGTAACAGATGCCCCCTAAAGCATGAGGTCCAAGAGAGAGGGAGGAGTGAAATTATTTACGAGAACACGTTCGAACCAAAAACTATTGTCGGAGGACCTGCAAGTACAAATACAACTGATATCTCTGATACATCAACATGTGACATGGGCGCAACCATCCATAATAGATTATATAAAACTGAGATCCGAGGTATAGACACAACCACCCAGCAATAAGGATCAATAAATAGACTCAGGCATGGTCGCAACCATCCAGTCAAAAGAGTCATGCATACAGTCATGATAAACAAAAATATCTTGTATCCTGGATATTATTCGACAAAACCTAGGGTCTTGCACTCCATCTCAACCTAAACAAGTACAATTTCAAGCATGCGAATATGAGATCTGAAGTCGAACGTGCAAGAAAGTCACCTGATTACCAGCCAATGATGAAGGTCGTTAGCAGGCGTGAGAGAAACCACCCATAATGACAATGGCTCTCAAGGTACAACAAGTACAATACATGGAATGTGAACAGTGATCTGGCGTTGAACACCTGAAGAATCACTCTATCGAAGGCTAATTATGTTGACCTATCATAAAACATGAAGAACTTTCCATTGAGGCATGCGAGTTCCAAGGTACTGGAAGGGAGTTTCTAGATCAACTTCCTAGATAATGAGCTGAAGTCGACAAGAAGTGACCCAGTCGAAGGAGGGCCATAATGTTTCCACATCATCGATACAAGATAGAGGAACATGATGATAGTGAATCACGACTAAACAAAGGATCAAAGAGAGGTTGAAAACTACAATCATAAACTTATCTTGAACATATCAGCGACACGACTCTGGATTTGGTAGTATTTGACATCAAGGGATCTGAGTTTAGGATGATGTGGCACAAAGCAGATGGCAGGTCAGAAATAGATTACCCAAACCCATGGAGGGAAAAATTCCAAAATGAGATGTCCCCAACCCAACATGAATGCAAATGAGTGTCATGTTCAAGAGTGACATATTGCCAACACAAGAGAGAACTCGTTCCATTTTCCTCCACCATTGCTGGCGAGTACCCCAATTATTTTTGGAAAACAAGCTTGAAGGGGATATCATATGCTTTTCATGTAAGTTTTTCCTTCAGAAAAATCCATCCTAGTACATTTTACGAGCCCTAGGAAGGAGGAACTCGGTTACGTCATGATGACAATTTCTGATGTCATTTATTTTTAACGAGTCTCACAAAGGAAGAACTTGACACCTTTTCATGTTTAGGGAGTTTGAAAGGAAGCAGAAAACAAAATCCAACAGTCCCTTTTCGTAGATACTCTCAAAGATCCGAAAAGGTAGAAAAATGTGTCTGAGAGATCCTCTTAGTCGTGATAGGCTAAGGTATTCCTTTTTCATAAATAATCTAGCCCAACTCGAAAAAGGGGTAAACGTATACTGGGTAGATATTGTTTTGCAGCCATTTAACGAGTTCGAAACGACAAGAGTCTCGAAAATATTTTCATGTTTAGAGAGTTATAAAAGAGCTGAAAGATGACTCCAATAGTGAATTTTCATGTTTTTATCGAGTTCTAAGGAGTATAAAATACAACTCGTTACTTCATCGTCATTATGTTAACAACTTGTCATTGCACAAGAGATGCACGTAAAATCTATTTCTCAAAATAACATAGCGAAATAATCAAAAAATATGCTTTGAAACCTAATTAGGGTTCTGAAAATTATTAATATGCCAAAAATGGTAAAAAATAAATTACTTTTCACTTTTACCTCTTTTGAGCAATTGTTACCTTTTTTGCACAGTGATTTTGTGACGGTGATAGCAGGAAACCCGGCAGACCAATCTCGAATCTGTCAATTCCAAGTAAGAGCTAACATCCTTCCTTGAATTTTAATTTTAGTTTCATTTCCTGTAACCCCAATTTTGTGAATCTATGGGGGAATTTACAAAAGCTAAGGCGTGGTGGTTGGCGCGGGTATTGGGCACGGACTCGTGCCAATCGTCCTAAAATTTGAACTAGGGCGCACTAGTTGGAGCAACTATTTCTAAAACAGTCGTGCCAACCACGGAAATAAATTTTAGCGTGTTACTATAGACAAGGAGGACCAAATTAATGATTGAAAATCTTTGTATTTGGCTAATGACAGTCATATGAACGTTTTTGTAGGTGTGAAGCAACAAAATGGTGATTGAATGGAAAGAACAAGAACACAGTGAAGAAGATTAACTTTCCATGGAAAATGAAAGATGCATGGAAGTTCTCAAAGACTTCTGGCTCAAGAAATTATTTATGAAACCTTGTCTCAGAGATCAAGTGGAGTTGTTCCAGTACTTGATCATTGTCTGGGACGTTGATCAGGAAAAATTCATTATTCATGACCAAGAACTTTAGATTGAAGTTTGAGACATTTATTTCATAACCAGATTGTCATGGAGGGGGGCAGTACCAATCCTGACTTACACCTGGCCCTCAATGGAGAACATGAGTATGGTAATCAACAGGGTGTTCCTAGGGGCAAGGAAAGGATTAGGGAGTGGAAAAGTGGATATCCAAACTATTCCAGACTTGGCACTAAAGGTAGTGCTACACACCATCACACGAGCTGCAGGATCGCAGACACTACACAAGGCCACAAAGACACAAATAATTTTTTCTATAGATTGCATGGCACCAACCCTTTATAACTAGGTAGAGGTAGTGACAATCAACATGAAGTGTAAACTGACAAAGTGAAAGAAAACCAAGTTGAAGCAGTTCGGTTATGGGTCCATTCTGGTATTTTTCATCTTGGAACAAATACCAATCATTCAGCATCAAGAGGTGATAGTTCCAACACCACCAGCACAAGAGCCACAGATGGCCCATTGGGCAGCTCTAACGCCAAGGTCAGGGGGTGGTCAATAGATGTCCCGGAGACTAAATTTTTTGAGTGGCTCCATCGATAGCTGATTTTCGTGGAGGATTGGCCCTACTCTGGCACAGATTTCACTGGTGATGCAGATCTCCCACTCTCAGAAGGAGAGGATTAAGATGAAGTAATGGGTAAGACTCATTTTTTATTTTCATGAGTATTATGATTTTTTTTTTTATGCATGTTCTGACATTAATCAATGTAATCACAGATGTTGGCCCAGAGATACCTGCAGGTATGTCCCCGATAGTGATGTGAATCCCTCACGATTTTGATATAACCCCTCATGATGAGGGAGGTGAAGAGGAGGAAATCATACGCAACTTGGAGCAAATCTCCCATGGGATCTCGGACTATCCGTGATTCGATGATGTTCCTCGTGCATACCAAAGACACACTGCAGGGGTGTCAAACCGAGTTCACCGCTTGCTAAGGCAGCTTGTACGGGCCGTGATGTGTTATCATGAGCATCACTTCGAGTAGACACCTAGGTTTTATTTCTGCATATTTTGAGAGACATGATGTCTTAGGATGTAACTGAAACATACATATTTTTTGAACTTATGATGCACATTGATGCAAACATTCGACATATATATACATCTATTTTCATATGTGGATCTTTTCATTTGATGATGTTTTTTACAAATTATGCAAATGTCTATCTAATACAATGTTAGCTATTGTATCAGTTAATATGTTCATTCGTCTAGTAATATATTGATATCTAATGTAATTAAAATGTCTTTCCAATAAACGAACACACAAATACAACCTTAAGATGTAAGGGTTTCTACTAGAATAATGTCCATTAAGTTGAAGAACAACAAGCTGTGAGTCTAGGTTAGCAATCAGTGCAAGAATGTCGAGGTTAATCACCTCGGTCAGTAGTTCAATAACATCATTATATTCAGCGACATTGTTTGTAGTTCATCTTAGAAAAATACCTTGGAGGTCCATCAACTCACCAATAGGATCATAAATCACCCAGGTTGTTGAAGATAGGTTCCAAGCACTACAGGAAGCACCATCTACGACATCGACATAAGGGGTAACAGACATCTGCAAAACAAGCAACGATCCAATAAGAGGAAAATGCTCGCAAAGCACACCAAGCTGAAAATGCACAAAAATAAAAAAAAAACTATGCACACAAAACATGCACGAATGACTCATGCGTAGTATTTTTTTAAGATAAAACCCATTTTTGGGTTGATCCAATGGATGATCTTCATAATCAATAAAATCATAGGCCCCATTTCACAAAACATGTTTAACAATGTAGGGCCCATGCCACATGGGTTGAAATTTTCCTGCCCCTTGCTTATCGTGAGCTTGGTTGTACAGGAGGACGAGCTCTCCTTCTATGAAGGAACAAATGGATACCGAATGGTCAAAATGAGCTTTCACCTGCTTTTTCTATGTTTTAATGACCATAGCAACAAAGTTGCAAGTTTCATCCAGCCTTTCTAAGCAGAGAAGACACTCTTCTTTTGGCAAAGTATCCAGTAGAAATTAAATAGCTAGCTTGAGCGAAGGTATTTCACATTAAATTAGAAGGGTAGCTTCCAGACCATAAACAAGTTGAAATGGAGTGAGTTTGGTCGCAACCTTTACCGAGGTTCGGTAAGCCCAAAGAGCCGAAAATAACATGAGATGCTAGTTTGATTTGTGCATCCGAATCATACGTCGAAGCATAGTGACGAGAAAATTTTTCACGGTTTCAACCTGACCATTGGCTTGAGGATAGTACAGCATTGGGCTGTCGAGACGCAAACCCAACTTTGAAGTCAACTTTTCCACCATGTAATGCCGAAAATGGAAACCGTGATTGGTAACAATGGCTAGAGGGACACCAAACCTAGTAATGACATGATTGAATATAAATTGAGTTGTTGTCTTACCATCAGCCATAAGTGTAGACATTGCTTCAGCCCATTTGGTGAAGTAGTCAACGGCTACGATGATATAAGCATGGCCCCCAGCCGAGTGAGGGTTAAACGTCATAAAATCGATACACCACTTTGCAAAGGGACCAACGGTAATGATAGGGTGAAGATGGGAATGCGGCACATGCATCTTGCTCTGATAGATCTGGCAATTATGGCACTTGCAGAAAATAATAATGTAGTCTTTGAAGATGGTGGGCCAGAAATACCCAGCATGAAGAATTTTTTGTGCAGTAGCATAACCAGACATGTGACCACCACAGGCGGCACTGTGAAAATCATTCAAGGCTTTCTTAGCTTCCTCGAGATTCAAACACCGGCAGAGAATGGAATCAACTCTGATGTGGTAGAGTGTATCTTCGACTATACGATAGGGTTTCAATTGATGACGGATGCATTGGCAGGAATATTTCGTCAACTTAGATCGGAAGGTAGGAGTCTGAAGATATACGATGATATCACCCTACCAGGAATCAAGGGTGCTAATAAGAAAAATCGTATCGTCTGGAATGTGTTCTTTGGAACTAGATGGAGCGGAGTTGGAAGCGAGAGAGCAGATCAAATCGGCAAAGAATAATGATTTCTTCGACTTGGCAGTAGTGAACTCTAGATCTAACTCTTGGAGGATGACAATACACTTTGAGTATTTTCCCCCTAGAAATTGACGAGACAAGATGTAGGTCATAGGGTTGCAGTTAGAAATCACTGTCATTGTATGCAACAGAATGTAGTGACGAAAACGTTGAATAGCTTGAACTGCTGCCAATGCTAACTTCTCAACATGTGCATATCGTGTTTCAATATCGAGAAGGTTACGAGACATATATTAAATGACATGCTCATCACCAAAATCATTGTCTTGTACCAAAGCCATGGCAGTCATGCTGAAAGAGGCAACAAAATAGAGGGAATAATTGTGATGATAATTCAGAGGACACAATAGAGGAGCGTTGACAAGCAACGTCTTCAGTGCATCAAAAGACTTTTGGGAAATCTCATCCCAAAGGAACAGGATGCCCTGCTTGAGTAATTGCTTAAATCCTTTAGCCACTTCGGCATAGTTAGGTATAAATGATGTAAGAAATTAGCCTTCCCCTGAAGAATTTGCAACTGATGTAATGAGGATGGAGAGGGGATATTAATAATAGCTTCTACTTTGAGTGGATCGAGACTAATCCCATATTTGGAAATGATAAACCCTAAGAGTCTACCAGATTCAATGAAAAATATGCACTTATGCAGATTCATGTAGATGTTATAGCATAAACAACAAAGAAAAATTTGATGGAGATGATTAGGATGGTCTTTACGCTCAGCCAAATGAGGCGAAAGGTAATCTAGATAAGGCTGAACAATGTGCTTGATATCATGGAAAGCATATGAAATTGCTAGCTGAAATGTAGCCTGAGCATTCTTTAAACCGAAAGGGAGATTTTAATAAGCAAAAGTACCCCAAGGATAGATAAAGGTGGTCTTATGGTGATCAGTCGAGAGAATGTTAATCTAGTTATAGCCAGAAAAGCCATCCATAAGGGAGAAAATCTCACTCCCAGCACAATCATCAATGATTTGATCAATAAAGGTTGTACGATAATTATTCTTAGGGAAAGCCCGGTTAATGTCATGATAATAGACACAGACACAAATGTTACCCTATTTATTATCTATAGGGACAATATTAGAAACCCATTCTGTCAATGGAATCAAATAGATAAAACCAGCTTTGAGAATTTTTTCAACTCCTCCCTTAATAGCAGCAGCCTTTCTAGGGTGCACGGGATGAAGACGCTGGAAAATAGGCTTTGCACCAGGATAGGTAGGAATCTCATGCACCACTATAATTGGATCGATGTTGGGCATATCTTTGTAAGACCATGAAAATATGTTGCGAAACTCACGGAAAAGGCTAGAATAGACTCGAACCTCATCGGAAGAACATGTCACCCCAATATGGATGTTCTCGCAATTATCGGTTTCAAGAAAATGTCAATAGGCATCATTTGTGTGATATTACTTGAGTTACCTTCTATAAAAGCTTCATGTTAGAATAGGAATTTGAAGTGGAAGAGAAGGAACTTGAGAAGAAAACCTCTCAAGACACATAGACATGGCCCCAAGGCAAGGCACGAATGAGGAATGAAGATGGCTATTGTCCCAAGGAGGATCCCTGAGAGACATAGTTTACACAATGGCTTCATCAGAGGGAAATATATCTTTTAAGGGATCGATAAAACCTAAATTTCCGAGCCAAAGGAATTGAGAATAAGTATCAAGAGACATTACCAAAGGAGCATGATCAAGAGGCAAAGAATCCAAAGCTGAAATAAGATCATAGTAATCAATCTCGATCGGACTTAATGACATTGAATCTCCAAATGAATCAATCTGTTCAGGCGAAGGGATGATCCACAGATCATCAGACCTGGAGAAGATATTAATCTGAATAGTGTTGGGTGGAGGAAGGGGAAAAATACCCATGAGGGTAGGATCTTTAAAGAGACTCGACCCTACGCTCTTGTAAGGTGTAGGAATTTGATCTACATACGGAACGTTGTTCTCAGAAGAAGAAGTAAAGAACAACAACTGATCAACAGTAACGATCTTTCCTTCATGTGGAACTCGCAAGACACAAAAGAGAGTAGACGGAACACACAACATGATGTGAGTCCAACTGTGACTGAGGAGAAGATTGTAATTGAGCTTGGCATCAACTACTTCAACCCTGACTTTGACTGTCTTCCCTTCTAGAGTAATCGATAGATTAGCGAGAACACCAAAAGGTTTATACTCCCTTCCATCAAATGCTTCTATATCATTTGGGGATGAATTTAAAGCTGGAGAACCAATATCTTTCCAGCAAGCAGATGACATGACACACATAGATGCATGCTCATCCACAACCGTTCAATGGATATTCGGTCCATTAATGCCAACTTGTATGATGAGTGCAAGTTGGTGAGGGAGACGTGGGATGAAATTCTCCAAGTCAAAAGTGATAAGGCTCAAATCAACAGGATCAACCCGACCGATCGCAGATAGCAAAGTTTTCCATTGAGACGAACAACTCTAAAGTACTTCTAATGTAGAAATCGTAGATGGCACCTGAGCCAAATCCTCAACAATACTTTAATGGTTAGTAGCATGGGCGTTAGGATTGTAAGAAGACTTATGGAGTACACCTTTGGAAGGTGGCCATACAATAGGCTCACCACTGGGCCTTTCAATCTGAAGAGGGCCAGAAATAGGGGGGCAAGGAGGACCATCAATGATCTCCTTCCTCGTTGGCTGACGTGGTTTGGTATAATCTTTCGACTGGGTGGCTATGGAAACAGATGCAGAACGGTTCATCATGAAAATTTGAGAGCCAAATGGGGTAGAGGACTGAGGTTTCTATACCAACTGAGTCTGTTGTGATGGGAATAGTTCTTTGAGAACAACCGGAGTTCCTTAGGTGCCTTTGAGAAATCGACTCACTTCGGCCCATCGAGGATAGTTGTCAGTGTAGTGCTGTTCGTCACATATCAAGCAAGGATACTTTGGTTTACACTGTGAACCATCATCAACACGATATTTATAAGAATCATATTTTGAGGTATCGGCTTTGGCCTTACGTTTATGCTTCTTTTTACCCTTCAATGTTTTATCTGCTAGATTGGCCTGAACGACATTCACTTCCATGGTTTTACCAGAATTTGGGGTTGTATGAGAAGTAGTATCATTGGAAGGAGTAGTTTTTTGCTTCCCAAGATTCAAAGAAGACTTCTGAGAAGTCCGAGACATGGAAACGATGATACAATTGACGAATGGCGTCACCAGTTCTTTGGAAGTTACAGTTCTAGGAGCATCAGCCAGGACATCATATAATGTGCCAGACTGAGAGTACACAAGATCAAGGTATAACTGGGCACGGGCAATGGCTTGTTCCTTAGATACGCATGTCCCCATAGCAATGTCCTTAGAAATAGGACTAATGAAAGAGGTAGTAAACCAATCCGTTAGGAGTTGATTAGGAATCTCAAAATTTATTAGGCGACGACGACATCTCCATTCATGAATATGATCTAAGATATGAGTAGCTCGATCTTGATTCAAGGATGTGAGGAGGTGCATCCTAGTTTCATATCGAACCGGTAACCAAAAGTGTGTGAGAAACGCCATGGCTAAAGAATTGAAGTCTTGAAATATGCCACGAGATAACTCGATGTACTACTTGGCAACGGCACTATTAAGAGTCCATTGGAAAAGATGGAGTGAGATAGAATCGTCAACCTAAGAGTTAGAGGAACACCAAAGATGGTACGTCATAACATGCGCTTGGGGGTCTTCTTTGGACTTGCCCTCAAACTTGGGACAATCACCAGGGATTTTGGTTAGAACTGGAGGCCAATACGGGTTATGAAGGATTGGATCGTTTGTCAACTTTGACACATTAGGCAGCTCCAACATAGCAAGAAATGGATATTGAGGATTAAAAGGCATTGGAGGTCATTGATAAGGACCATTGTTAGCTTTCCACCTAGATTGAGAGAAAATTTTCCCCCATATGTTATGTCCCGGATGATTCTACCCATAGGGGTTATAAGTCTGATAGTTCTACCCATACTGGGGTTGATGACTAGGATACTGATTATGAGCATACGATTGAGGTCCTTGCTGAGCAACATTTGGATTCTTCTATGGAATGTAAGCATTGCCTTGAGGTGGATTATACACCATATGGGATTGATTTTGAGGGTAATAAGTGAAACCTTGGGGCACACTATATACTTCTTGAAATTGACCTTGAGGAGGGTAAGTAGTGCCTTGAGGTTGAGCAGGTTGTCCCTGCAGAGCATGTTGAACTGACTGTGGAGCAGGTTGAATAGGTTGAACCGGATCCTAAGTAGGTTGAACAGGTTGAACAGGTTGAACTGCCTGTCGAGGTTGGGTAGGTTGTCCCTATAGAGTAAGTTGGCCTTTATACTGAGGGCTAATGGGTTTCCCTCGTGGAAGAGGTTGGCCCGATGGTTGAGATGGACCAGGTTGCCCCTGAAAACTAGGTTGACCCGAAGCAGGACTGTAGGGTTGTCCTTGCTGTAAAATTTTTTGGCCTTGCAGAACGTAAGGTTGTTGCTGTTGCATAAAAGGTTGTCCCTGTGGTGGATAAATTTACCGCCTAGTAACATAAGATGCTCCTGGTTGAAACTAAGGTTGACTAGACGGACTGTAGGGTTTTCCTTGTTGGACCGAATATTATCCCTGTAAGGGTTTTCCTTGCGGACCATAAGGTTTTCCCTGAGGACCAAGGGGTTGTCCCTACTGGGCCAAAGGTTGTCCCTGAAAGGGTTTTCCTTGTAGACCAAAGGGTTGTCCTTGTATTAATGGACCTTGATGAGTAACGATATGGTAGCGATTGGCTAGAGGTAAATAAACAGCTTGATGAGGATCAATGGGAGGAAAATATATGGGATTACCATAGACATCATAATGATGGGGAGGATTTCCAGGAGCTTGCAGCTTCTGGGAACCCTAAGATGTGGAATTTTGTGGCTAAGAATTAGGCGAGGGTGCATACCGTCGCTGAATATCCAATAAATAGTCATCGAATGTATAAGTAGAAACCATAGGCGTGGTATAAATAGAAAAGGTTTCCAAATCACGAGGTTCTGATCCACTAACGACGGGTCTAACAAGAAATGTGGGATTGATAAAGATAGACCTGCGTACAACAATAGGCCCTAACGACTGTGTCATGCTAACAAGCGGTGTGGATGAAGCCACACAAATGGTAGGTCGGACCGGGAAAGATGTGACAGTGGCTGAAAAAATGGTTGTTGAGGGCAACATTCCTAATGTAGAAAAAAATGAGCTTCCTGTGGGAGCCACTATACTGGATTGTGCAATGGATGCCACACCAGAAATGATTTGACCCAAAGTACGATAACCGGGTGGAAGAGACATCGATTGAGGGGAAGGTTGACTAGAGACATATGATAATTCTTCTGGGAAAAGCTGATATTCCCCTGTAGAAGCATGGAACTCCTCACTGCCAACAAGACTGGAGGAATCCATATCTGAAGAGGTTGTAAGATCATCGAAAAGGCGACAAGGACTAGGGGGTATAACAACAGCTAATAATGGTGATCCCGAAGTGAAAGGAGGGAATTATTCCTTTCTCCCAAAACCAGACCAAGCACCCTCAAGTGGCCAATTGAATTCAACTGACCCTTTAGGAGGAGACTAGGTAGCGAGAGGTAAGATGCTCGGGAGAATAGGCTACGGAAACTTGACAAACCTAGTGGACTGAAGTGTTTCAAAAGATATATAAGGAAAATGAATACCACTAGGAAGAAGTGGAGAACATGACGAAGCTGGTGGTTTCGCAACTGTGACAATACTTCAACATAGGAAGAAAAATGAGATAGCCTATTCAAGGCTTCAAGATCAAACTCTAAGGAACTACAAAAACAAGCCAAGCAGAAAACTGTTAATGGGCATGTGATCATAGGCAGTTAATTTTATGATGATGAAATGAAAATTTGTTGTTTCATATTTTAAGAGTCAAGAAACAGACAAAAGATGACTCTATTCAGTTTCAAATTGAACAAGTGTGAAAGGAGAAGTGCTCGATGGTATTTTCCTTTTTAGAGAGTCACGAAAACATCAAAATGACTATTCGGGTAATCTAAGAAGGAGGGTGTACCAAGTTTCTGTGAACTGCCATATACACCTTGGTGATCAAATGAAAGAGAAATGACCAAGTACTTTACGTATGTGCATGTAGTCTCCCCGAATTATGTGTTTGGTGTATCAAGGTTACAGGGCGATAGACGCGACTTCCTATGGATAAAGGATTTGAACGTATGAGGGTCTCTCTTTATATACGCGATAGTACATGGAGCACAAGTCCATGCTAGTGCTATCTAATGCTAGATGGTGAATGACAACTACTAGGTTTAATGACACTGGAACATGTCAGTAGCCTAGACCTCTAAAATATTCGCGTTAAGTTTCAATGCTTCCTTAGATTGATTGAAATTATCTTAAGGTTGACCTTGAATTAATCTTTTAGTTTCAAGGGCCTACCAAATGTGATCTTGAATCCCTAAATGCACACTACATGAAAAAGAACATCATTTCATTTGATGAATCCTAACTAAGAGAAGGATAGGAATCTTTTAACAAAGTAGCAATCAATGAAAACACAAGAATAATTTCACTAAGGCATCTAATACAACCAAATGAAAATTGAAAAACTCTTTCCTATTTCACTAAGAGCTAGTTATGCAAAAGAACTTTTCATTTCTGATTCAAACGAAAGAATTCAAATTTTTTTTTTTTTAGATGAATGAAGCACACTATGTACTATTACACTAAAAATCAAAGCGAACAAAATTTTTGAGCACAACGAATGTAGAGATCTAAAATGAATAACTCAAAAGCAGTACAAACATAGAAACACACTCAAAACAATGATGCACTCTCTCAAGAAAACAAGAGACTTTCGAAATAATCCAAACGAGCAATGTGATAAATGCTTGAAGTGATGAAATGGAGAGTCAAATGAAAACAAAAGGGATCAGCCAACAGAACAAAGACACGAAGAATCGAGAAAGACTAACACAATCGACCATCGAATTGAAATGACAAAAATCAAAGTGACTCAGATAGAGCTCAAAAGGCTTAGTGAGGAGAAGACCGAACAAAAATCACATGACCTAGAAACCCTAGGGCTACAAAACTACACTAATGAGATAATGGACAAAAAACTGAGAAAAACTGAGACTACAGAGTCAAAACAATCCAAAAAGACCAATTGCGAGGCAAAGAAATAACCTAGAGCCAAGAACTACTGACCAAGGATTCAGGAAGAAGGTCAAACCAAATCCTACAGGATTTGGCACGGCTATTAGGCTGTAATATACACCTAATAGGGATTGGCGCACATGTAAAAAATGCAACAAGTGCCAATTGGCACGACTGTTCAAAGAAAAACTGCGCCAAGCCATGAAACTATGGGAAAAGGATAAAACCACTGAGCAGAGGTAAATATTGACACTATGTAGCTTAACATGATGATTCCAAATAGTCAAGAAAGCCAATCAAGGTAGAGAATAAATCAAATGACCGAAGTCGACTCGACAAGGCAAACTCTCAACAAACAATGAGACAAAAAACACACACTAATTCCCCAGTAGAGTCGCCAACTTGTTGTGAAGGTAAATCCCCTCTGTGGACAGAGATGATCCCTTTAGCCCTAGTGTGGGTCTAGCAGCAAGAGGACATGCTAATGTGTTGGTTCCTGGTTAACGAATGGAATTAGTTGGGATAGATTGTCCTACATGTGATCTAATGTGATCATTGTAGCAACAACAGAGGTCTCGCAATTCTTGTCCTAACACATCTTGATCCTTCAGCAATGGTATTTGGGTGCCTGCACAAGGATCAAAAGACAAAATCAACATACATGATAATAATTTCATTCATAACTAGCTAATCAGTCAAGGAATATTAAACGTATTGCATAATATAAATCACATTAACACAAGACAGGAACCAAAACATCAGTCATGCATATAGTAAGAGAAAGGAAGAGATTACATTCGGAGCCTTGATGTCGCATCCTCCTTTAGCAGGTCCAGTCAAAGTGCGTCTTGACCATTCATTAGGGAATTTGGACGTGGCGAGGCAAAACTAAGCTCTCTCTTGACAAGGGTCTCTTTCTCTACTCTCTCTGCTTGATCTCACTAGCTATCAGACTGTTTCAGTCAAATGCTCAGCATTTCCTCTTCATCTAGCTGCATCAATGTGAGATAAGTTTATTTATAGAAGGAGAGGAGGAGGTTGGGATCCCTCAAATGGTGGAAGGGAGGTCTTATTCTTTGGGAGGTTCCCCCAGAAGGTGGAAACAAGAGGCCAAAGGAAGGTGTTCGTGGTTATGCAGTTGAACAACCCAAGGTGACTCGCTCATGAAGTAATTAGCATGGAAACTTCACCTCTATATTTAAAAAACATTCCAAAAACATCTCGTCGTGGGCAGCTCACTGGGACAGAGTGCTAATGGGCATGGGGCTCAGTGTTAATTTCCTTAATCGGCGCGAGGCCATAATGGTCTACCAGCGCCCATCCAAAAGCATGTGTTTTTTATGGTCTGCTTATGGAAAAGTGGACAGAGGAAATGTTCTCCTCATGGAAAGGGATGAAATGATACTCTTTGCAAGGCATGACACTTCACATAAGTTTCAGAAATGACCCTCCAATGTGCGGGACGGGGATTGTAGGGACAGTGAAAAAATGTTGTGTAACACCCTCATGAGTTCAAAATGTTGTTTTCGGAATATCTTCAGTGTTCATTTTAATTTGATGATATCCTGAACGAAGATCCAACTTGGTAAAACAAATTTCTCCATGTAATTCATCAATCACAGGAATGGGAAATTTATCTTTAATAGTGAGCTTATTTAGCTCCCTATAATCCGGACACATGCACCATGATCCATCATTCTTATTCACTAATACTACTGAAGCAGAGAAAGAACTTTGACTAGGTTGAATTATACTAGCCTCTAACGTTTCTGCATTCATATGTTCAATTTTGCTCTTTTGGACATAAGGATATCTGTAAGGCCTGATGTTTGGAGGAAAAATTCCTAGAATCAAATGAATAACATGATCATGATGAAAAATGGGTGAGTGTCCTTCAGGAGTTTGAAACACCTTGGAATGATTGTCCAAGACTTTTTGGAGGTCTAGAGAAATAGATGATTTTGATGTTGGAAATTCTAGTGAGCATAATTGTACAATTACGCCTCATTGTTCTTTCTTCAGAAGTGTTTTCATGAAATTAGAGCTCATTATCTTTCCTGGCTTCCCTAGGATACCCCATAATTCGATTTCATTTCCTTCCGAAATAAATTTCAAGAAATTTTCTTGAAAATTGAAAGCTACTGTCCCTAAAGATTGTAACCATTATACTCCTAGTACAACATCAGCACCTCCCATTGGAATGGAAAGCATTAGACTATTAAATAATTATTCGCCCATGGTTAGCTTGATATTATGGCATTTTCCAAAGCAATTTATAGTTCCTCCATTTGCAACCATCACTTGACATTCTGGTGTTGGGTATAGGAAACAATTCAATTCCTTGGCTACCTTACAATGAATAAAATTATGGGTCATACCCAAATCAATCAACACTATTAATTTTTTCTTTTTGATATGTCCTTCTATCTTGAGAGTCTGAGGAGTGGTATTTTCTGCCAATGCATTACACGATATGGTCGAACTCATTTCTTCTTCTTCTAGGGTTGGTTCCTGATGTATATCCTCTTCTTTTGAAGTTTCTTGTTCATTTTCTTCCTCCTCTTCACAATATATGTAAAATAATTTCTCCTCAGCACACTTATGACCTTTACTGTATTTTCTATCACAACTATAGCAAAGCCCTTTTTCTCCTTTTTCTTCCAATTGTTGTGGTGTCAACCTTGTAGGTTATGGAAGTCTAGGAGTAGCAACACTTCCATCTTTATAGATGTGAGTGGTAGGCTTCCTTGTCACCATAATTTTACATTCAATGTTTCTTGCCAAACTGAATGCCTTCTCCAATGAATCAGGTTCCAAAATTCAAATTTCATGTTGGATGTTATCCTTTAAAGTCCCTATGAAGACACCAATCTTGTGTTCCTTTGGAATATCAATTACCCTAATATTTAATTTTTGGAAGTCCTCAATGTGCTCCATCATTGAACTCTTTTGTTTGAGATTTAACAGTTTGCTTAAGAAGGTGTTGCTCTTTGTATCCTCATAATGTGCTATCATTTTGTCCATAAAAATTCACCAAGTGACAATTTTTTTACAGGAGCAAAACCATCGATACCATAAAAATGTATTTTTTTCTAAATGTAAAGTTGCAATGCATACCTTTTGTGTGTTTTTCACATTATTGAGAGATCAAAATATTACTCCATCTGTAGTATCCATGTTATGGGATCCTTTCCATCAAACTTCCTCATATCCATCTTTGGAATATCGTGGTTCTTCAATCCAAAATTAGAGTTTATGAAATCATGATTAACATTTATTTTGTTATTATCATGAGTTTCCTCTACTATCTTTCCTCCATTAGAAATCATTTCTTGTACTTTTTAATAAAACCTTCCATGCCTAATTTTAGATCATTCTTCATGTATTCTATGTTGTCTTTCATTTTTTCATCGATCTGAGCTTCCATGTCATCCATCTTAGCTTCCATGCCAACTTCCATGTCATCCATCTTAGCTTCCATGCTAGCTTCTATGTCATCCATCTTAGCTTCCATGCCAGCTTCCATGTCATCCATCTTAGCTTCCATGCCTTTCTTCAAAACTTCCATGTCATTTTTTGTTGCTTGCAAAATCTAAATTTGGTGCACTTGTTGTTGTAATTTTGATATGTCATGTTGTGCTTCTTCCTCTTCATGAGTCATAGTAGAGCCTTCTAAAGGCCTAATGGGTGTTGAATTCTTTTTAGGTGGCATTTTAGAACCCAATACTAATATCTATGCTTCAATATGCCCTTGGAATAACTTCAAATTGATTTTTCACACAAGACTTATGCAATTCGAAAGAAAAAACTACACACCTTTTTCTTTCTTTTGAGGATCTTGATATTGAAACTAAATTATCTTTGTGATTTAATATCTTCAATATTTGACATTTGGCCCTGTAGTAGCCCTCTGAATCTTATTTCAAATGCCATAGGTTTGAACTGATTTGGATTCCTCAAGACAAATTTATGCCCAATCTCCCATAATGACCTAACTATGGACTATTTCAGTAGAATGAACTTGTATGACGTGCCACGTGTTGATGTTTCCTAATTTGGCTTTGAAATTGATACACCAGAAATTATAGTCTGTGTACTTGTGGCCACCTTTTACATAATTCCAATCCAATTCTCATAGAGAGATTTATGATGATTTTCCCATGGTCACCTCTTTGATATGAAATTCGGGACCCTGAAAAAACCCTAACTTCCATAGATCATATCTTTGAATATATTGTGAACCAAGATCTGAATTTTTTACAAGATATTCCTCAGGATTTCAGCTTTCCTGTGTAGATATTTCAGATTTTTATCCTTTTTAGAAAAAATATTATAGTGAAAATTCCACGACGACTTGTTTAGGTGAAATTTGGGAGCCTGAAAAAACTCTAACTTTCATAGATCATATATCCGAAAATATTTCAAATCAATATCTGATATGTTTGCATGATGTTCCTTAGGATATTGGTTTTGTTTTGTAAAAAAATTAGCTTCTTAATATTCGTAGAAAAAATGTTATAGCAAAAATTCCATGATGACCTGTTGTAGTAGCGAAACCCTAAAATCCAAAGCTCTAATACCAAATGTTATGAAAACAACTCCAAAAATAGAAGAAAAGAGAGAGCAATGCCTTGGAAATAAGCCACTTTGAGGGGGAAACCACCTTTACATTACATAAACAAATAATTTTTGGATGATACAAATGAAAAAACCTCTCTCTATATATAGGAGTCCATGGGGTCACAATATAATCCTAGCCGACCTAACAATAATAATGTAAGGGCACAATAATAACAATATTGGGGTTATAGGGGTACAAAAATAACAATAAGGGGTTAAAATAACAACAATAAGGGAATATAATAGTAATATAGGGACCTAACATATTATTATTTCCATTATTTTTATTGAATTAAGAATAAATTTCCATGGTTTTACTAATGACAGTTTAGCAAGTTCAAGTTTCTGCAACTTCATTAAGTTTTTGTAGTTATCTCCATGGTTGAGGTAGTAGCACTACTCTAGAAGGAAATATGACACTAGGATTTTGTTCCTAGAAGCTCCAATATGGATTTTTATTGGTCAAATCTCATTGAGCTCGCACGTGTGGACCTCCAACATCAAATCAAGGGAAAAATAAAATAGTTTTTACCAATCAACATCAAACACTTTTTCTGAGAAAATGAAAGTGAATATCAAAACAAAAAAACATGTGTTTTGTTCATAATGGTCCCAATTAAGTTCTTAGTGAGTATTTTCCCGAATTCGTTACCATTTGGGAGATATTTCAGGTTCTTTGGAGCCCTATTTTTTAGTTTTCGTGAGAAAAAATGCACTCATGTGTCAATAAATGCCCAATCAAGAAAACATAAGTTGGAATGGATTGTGATTCATCAAATTCGTGGAAACTAGGTGTCAATTGAATTCTGATCTTTAGCCATATGAATCTCCATGAAGTTACATTCTAACCCATATATAAACACTCCGTTCAAACAAAGAGAAAAGGTTATTTTTCTGAAGCATACAATGAATTTCTAAAACTCTATTTTTTTAATTATAAAGGAAGACCTTTCAATTCAAATGTGTGGTTGAGTGTTGATCTCCATTCACAATTGTATGCACGTGGAGGGCCCCTACAAGTAGTAAGTTTTTTTTTTTTTCAATTTATCAGTTGCATTCTTCATTAGATTTTCATATAACTCAATTCATTTCGTTGTTATTGATAAGTAGATGCATCTGTTAGAATTTTTTTTTTCCTTTCACCAATCTTAGATTACATAGGAGAGCTTTATTGATGATTTATTACTCATTTCAAAATAATATAGGATTGAATTTAGCAGTAGCAATAATTTATATATATTTTTTATATAAATTAGGATTTAGTTTTGTAAAACAGAGTTTTATTTACGGTTTTCATTCAAGGTTGATTTATAAATTTAAGAGAGTGTGATTATTTTCAAGCAAGGATTTAATTTAGTCATGCAAGAGTGCGTTGTGTAGATTCAAGTTTCCTTATAAAACATAATGATAGACATGCAATAGAGTTTGAAGAGTTTCAAGAATTAAGTTTATTTTTGCAAGTGTGAGGTTGATTTTCTAGACAAATAGTTTAATTGTTTTCTTTTTAAGTTTTATTTAGATATCATTTTCATAAAGTGTGTTCATATTTCATACAATTAATCTCAATAATGAATTCAATCATATAAATTTTAATTTGAATAATTAAAGACTTCTTGCACATATAGTGCGCTTACACTTCGTCAGTTTATTGATCCTGGTTGATAATTCATGTAACAATTTAAGACAATTAAATTGACAAATATTTTGGCGTCGTCGTGGGGAAGTTTATATAGGAGTCTTTTTATTTTCATTTAAAAAATAAAAAATATTTTCAGCTATCACCCCCACTATATCACGTGGTGCAGTAAGAGCCACACATCCACATCATGAATTCCTAGTTTTGTAGGGAGAAGAAGTGGTGACAAAGGAGGTAGAAGAAATGGATGAAGATGATGATAATGAGGAAGGTAATTTTGGATTTCCCATTCAAGAAACTGATGTCAATGGTCATATGAAGAGAATCCCTCCATCTGTACTTCCTAACTTCAAAGTTATGAGATCGGAAAACCCGAAAACCTTTCTTTTGAATTTGAAATAATTCGTAGATCTTATGGCTACTCATTACACATTCAAAAATTGAATTTTTTTCTGGTAAGATTGAAGGATAAAGCTCTTATATGTTTCATGAATTTAGGAAAAAATTACATAAGAACATGGGATGATATGAAAAGATTGTTTTTGGAAAAATACATATATTATTGCATACACCATGACCTTAGAAATCAAGTCTTTAAGATGAACCAAAAAGAGGATGAAATCTTAGAATATTAGTCGATAGATCTACTTATAATGTCAAAAGATCTAAATGGAATGATTTAATATTATACACATTAAAAACTCTCCTACTAAAATCTAAAAGGGATTAATGGATTGATCTTATTAACCTGGTGGGAAAAGGAGATGTCTCTCAATTGTCATTTCAAGATACTTGTGAACTATGCATGAACATATCAAGAGGAAAATAAAAGTATGGAAGATCCCCTCAAGATCAAGATATGGTAAGGGAAAGTAAGTTGGCATCAGGATTGGTAAGTCAAACTGAACTTAGCAACTTTCTATACATTCTTGGTAATTTAAATGAACAAATCGATATTCTAATAATGCAAAACCAACAAAAAGTTTAGAGTGCTAATTCATTTATATTTTCCCCCAAATTTAGAAATAAATATTCTTTGCATGAATTTCCACTTGATAACATTAAAATTTGTGAAGTATGTGCAAGATCACATAATACTAAATATTACCCATCATTTAAACGGTTAAAGGAAGTTTACTAAGGAGAAAACGAAACACTAGAAAAATCATGTTATGTAGTTTCAAGAAGAACATGGAAGACTCATCAACCTAGTATGATGCAAGATCTTAATTCTCAATTTTAGGGTTATGAAAAACAATATCAAAGTAATTGGAAAACAAACTTCCCTTGCAAACCTTGGCCATCTCAATCCCAACCTCAAAACCAATCTTGACAACAAGGTTGGAAGGGATTTACAGAGAAAATCCACCATATCCTCAATATTTTCCTCATTTTCCTCAATACCAATATAAATTTTATCCATACCATTCACGTCCACCACAACATCAACTTCACCCTCAGTTGACCTCAATTCAACCTTTCCCATTACCACCCACACAAGCACCCCAAAGATCCATTACCGCTCCACTACCTACACAACCATTTCATATCCCCAACAATAAAACACCTGAATCCACTTACAATGTTGAGGTGTTGAAAATTTTAACCAGAAGAATAATATTCAGATAGGGTCCAATAATACATTATGTATGTTTATAAAGAGCAGTTGTTGGAACCTGAGATTGAAAATTTGTGTGCATGCCTATCACCAAATTCTATGAATGAGGATCACATCTCTAAATACTTGCATGGCATGATTGTAGGAAGCCAAGGAAAACAAGATTATATTGAATCTTGGTTCAAGACATTCATTAGATCCCAATACTCTAGTCTTCAGTATCTTCTGATATAATCTCAATCAAGGCAGTTGGCCTCTCATATACTGGTACATATCAAAGAGTATATTTTAAACATGTATATGAGTTTATATATCTTCTTGTTACACACATGGTTCCATTGGAAGTATTCATATACTTTAATGAGATTTCATTTTCAGGTAGAGTAGGAAAAACAAAAAAATAAAAAATAAAAGAGAAAAATAAAACCTATTGTGAAAAATAGCATGCCAGCGCAATTGGACATGATCTTTGCTTGAAAACCAGGTAACTAGCGAGAAAAGTTCACAATAAGTTCTGCAATTTTATGATGGTTTCAATGTTTTATTATGGTTCTTAAAATAATTTTTTGTTCTATGCTCGAGTTTTCTGATGTGGAATTCCTTAAGCCCCACCTTCCAACAGATCGTGTCCCATCGACCTCAACACCTTATCTAGGATCAAGATCATAGATTATTTGGAGTGCCTTGGAACTTGCATACATCAATGGGAAGCCTCCTCATTGACAAAAATGGGAATACACCATTGTCTCTTGATTTTCAGATCTTGTAGGTGACTCAACTTCAACAGATTAATTCGTCCCTGTCAAGATGCACTCAGGTACCTTGACACTCATTTACATTATCGATGAATTGTCTCGCATTGGTTAACAATTTTCATCATATATCAGTAATCCTATGATTTCTTCCCATGCTCGACTTCGACACATTCATTCGCATGGTCAGAATTGTACCATTGATTTTGGTTTTGATGAAGAATATATGGTTTTATGTAATCAACAACAACTTGCAACAATATATTTTATTAGTTTCTTGTAGTAGCATGTTCATGTTTTTTTTCATTAAACAACAACATGATGGCACCATTAATACTATTTTTCATTCATTTAATTTTCAAAGAAAATGAATAAAATTGGGTCTATTTTAGTGAATATGCATTATGTTTCATGGTCTCTACTTCAACATGCAATACACAATCCAAATCAGTAGTTCAAACTTAGAGAAAAAAACCTTTTGCAAAAATTGACATTTTTCGCAACATCTATGGAAAGTTGCAGTTTCTATAGCTATTGTTGTAACATCCTTTTTTGATGTAGCAGCTTGTTCCAGAGACATTTTTGGAACAAATATTGCAAGAGATTGGATTAGAAATAAAATATTATGAGCTTCTTTGTTTCCTCAAAATATGATAATTTGAGTAAGACAGGCAAAATTCCAAAAAGTGAAAATTTCCATGAATTTTCAGCGGGTTTTAAAGGCGAATTTTCACTTTTCACCTTTGTCAATAGATTAGGCCAAATTTCAATATTTTTTCACAACAACATCTTTTATTCATCAAAAAAGGATTATGAAGGCATGCAATGGTAAAAATACACAATTTCCATTTTGAAACACTCAATTTGGCCTTAAAATGAGTTCGTAGCATATGTTTTTGTTGCAAGATTGGGTAGCGTGAAGGGTGAAACAAGGAAGAAATTTATTTGATAATAACTTGCAAACTGTGCATCGGTTGGTCCTTAAATTTTTATGGTAAATGCATTGAGGTAGGGTAAATAAATAAACAAAATTTCAAGAAATTCCAGTGTGTACTTTTCATGAAACTCGTCACTTTCACCTACATCCATTTCTCAATTTTCGTAGAATTTGTGCACCCACTGGCTGATATATGGAACTATACATCAGCATGTCAAGTTCTTGAAAAGGTAAACATGAGGTAAATCTAGTTTTAAAATTTTTAACTTGTGGAAAATTATAGAAATTTTGATGAGAAAGTTATTGCAACCATGCAGTCCCAATCTCTTCCATTGTGCTTTTTCATACACTTTAAAAACCAATCCCACATGCTATGATTCATTCCTAATTAGAAGTACCTTTCTCTCCATGATATATTTTATGGTAAAAATGTTAAAACTATCACCATTACCTAGTATAAACTTTTCCTTTTTTCTACTGTGCAAATTGAATGAATCCATATTGACAAGAAATCCAACTCATGAAGCATCAATCACATGTGGAACCTTCAACACCTTTTAAATAACATATTGTTTATGAAAAAAAGTAAATAAAGTGGGGGAAAGGATATAAAGGGTTGTATAAATTATTTTGTCCATGCAACTATTTATGCACACATATGAAGGGGTAAAATTATTCTTTGACACCATAAATGGTAAGAACCTCACTACACTTATGATTCCAATTGGGGAAAATTGATTGCATTAATTGGACAACATAATGCACATGAAAATTGTTACACATTTTTTAGACTTCTAAAATAAGCCTGGTTGTTTCAAAGGAGTGTTTTGACTAGTGGATCAATTCTTTTGAGGAAGGCATAAATATGTTTTACACAAGTTGATGACTGGATTTTATTTTAAACCAATATGCATGGATGCAGTAGAAAACAAGTATTACTGGCTTCAGTTTATCATCATTTCCATCTATGTTCATAGTCCTATTTTCTGCTAGGATTCTCCACGAGTATACATTTGTTTTTACAAGTAGATTTATCTATTTTATGAAGCAAATTTTCATGTTCCCATAAATGAATCTTATTCCATGAGAAATTTTGATGAGCATATGAGATGAAAATCAGGGTGTAAAAGTGGTTGTTTTTGATAATTTTTACCCCAAGGAGAAAGCCCAAACAAGTTAGAGTTGATAAAGGAATAATTGGGAAGATAGAACATAAAGGCATCATATAGTTATTACAGGATTTAAGCATAAATAAGCTAAAGAGGAGATATGGAATCAATGGTAATAAATAAATCATTCTAGCAATGGTTTTAAGAAGGATTTACAAAGACTTGCATTGAGCTTTGGTGCATGGTTCCAAGATTGTGATTCATGGAGAAAACTTTTTAGATAAATTCCATATGTTTTGAAGTATCCAAAGGGAAGGAAATTGATTTAAGGCATGAACTAACAAAACATGGGTCAATCTTAATAGATAATTCCAAACCATTAATTTTGGAAAACTTGCAAAGTTTTCAAAATGCCTAGTTTATTTGCATGAGGACATGCAAAATCACAAGTATGGAGGAATGTTGGGCCTGCAATTTGTCATAATTTTTTTGATGAAACCTTCAACTTTCAGATCATTCCATTCACCCATTGTCATCATTTTTAACCATATTTCTTCACAAACGCACCAAATTCCCGCATACATGTTTACATGGCTTATCATTATTATTTCCATTATTTGTAAGGAATTAAGAATAATTTTTCATGGTTTTACTAATGACAATTTAGCAAGTTCAAGCTTCTGTGGTTTCATCATGTTTCCGTAGATATCACCATGGTTGAGTTAGTTGCACCACTCTAGAAGGAAATGTGACACTTGGAATTGGTTTCTAGAAGCTCCAATATGGATTTTTATTGGTAAAATTCCACCCAACTCACATTTGTGGACATCTACCATCAAATTAAGGGAAACCCACAACAATTTTGACCAGTCAACTTCAAACGCATTTTCTGAGAAAATGAAAGTGAATCGAGGAAAACCAAAATAAGGTTTTTTCTCATAACATGCCCAATTAAGTTCTTTGTGAGATATTTTCTGGAATTCATTACCATTTGGTAGATATTTCAAGTGCTTTGGAGCCCTATTTTGTAGGTTGTGTGATCAAAAAATGGACTCATGTGTCAATAAACGCCCAGTCAAGCAAACAAAGGTTGGAATGCACTGTGCTTCATCAAATTCATGGCAACTAGGTGTCCATTCAGTTCTTATCTTTAGCCATATGAATCTCCATGAAGTTACACTGTAACGCCTATATAGACACTCCATTTAAACATAAATAAAAGGTTAATTTTTTTAAGCATATAATGAATTGCTAAAATTTTTATTTTTTTTTAATTATAAAGGAAGACATTTCAATTCAAATGCATGGATGAGTCTTGATCTTGATTCACAACCATCTTCTTATGGAGGGCCCTTGCAAGTAGTAGGGTTTTGTTTTCAATTTATCAGTTGTGTTCTTCATTAGATTTTTGTATAACTCAATTCATTTCGTTGTTGTTGATAAGTAAATGCATCTATTAGAGCATTTTTTTTCCTTTCACTGATCTTAGATTACATAATATAACTTTATTGATGATTCATTTCATTTCAAAGTTATAGGATAGAATTGAAAAGTAGTGATAATTGATAGAATTATGTACTTAAATTAGGATTCAGCTTTGTAAAACAAACATTTTTATTTACGTTTGCATTCATGCTTGATTTATAAATTTAAGAGAATGTGATTATTTTTAGGAAAGGATTTACTTTATTCATGTAAGAGTGTATTGTGTAGAATCAAGAGTCCTTATAAAAAATGATATACATGCAATAGAGTTTGGAAGAGTTTCAAGAATTAAGTTGTGGTAAGTGTGAGGTTGATTTTCTAGACAAATAGTTTAATTGTTTTTTAGAGTTTTATTTAGGTATCATTTTCATAAGAGTGTGTTCATATTTCATAGAATTAATCTCAATAATGAATTAAATCATATAAATTTCCATTTGAATAATTAAAGGCTTCTAGCACATATAGTGTAGTTACACTTCATCAGTGTACTGATCCTGGTCGATAATTCATTTAATAATTTAAGACAATTAAATTAACAAACATTATCTTAGCATTTCATTCAAATGTTTGTATCGTCCATTTCATTATCAAATTAAATGCACCAACTTATTAGTATAAGCCTTGTGTATTTGTTTTCATTCTTTCTCAAGTCCTCTATCCAATATACTAGAAAGCACTGATAAACTACAGGTTCATGTGATGTTGACTGCAATGAGTCTAATATTAATGTTTCTGTGAGTAATATTTTACATTTGGATTTGAATTTCTCGTATTAATGAAGGTTATAAATCAATTTCATCTAAAATATGTTAAATAAGGTGTGTGGTAGACATTCATACCAAATCTCTAAAGCACTCATCAAGATGCCCTAGGAACTGATCTCTCCTCAACCCAGGGGCTGTCTCTAGGAACTACAATATAGAATAAAAATGTGAAGTGTATTTTTATTGGATATTATGAATATTAAACATGTTATAGAGTTCTTCAAGCTCACTCCATTGAAATAATCATTATAATTTATGTTAAAATTGATTAAAATCCTCTTGGAATGTGAGCATAATTCGATAATTTTTCCCTCTTTAGCCTATGTGCCATCTTTGCCATTTTTTCCACATTATCTTCCTATTTTGGTTTCTTCTTCCAATGATTACAATGAGGATGAAAATCCACCTCTTCCTCCTCACCTTAATCCTTATGATTCCATTGAACATAACCCTTCACTAACACCACAACTTCCCTAATGGGTCCTTTCAACATGTGAAGCAACTCGTTACCATATTAGTGATCCTATATTTTAATGTCATACTCGTTCATAGTTTCAATGACCCTTCTTACTTTTGGATCAATTGTTGGATATTTATGGTTTAGAAAAATGTGCATAAGATTTAGGCCATTCATATTGGGAAACAACAATGAATAAAGAATATCATTCCTTGATGGTGAATAATACTTCAGAACTTTTACGTCTTCTAAAAGGAATAAAACTTGTAAGATGTAAATGGATATATAGAACTCTATGCATTAGATGGAAGTATTGAGATACATAAAGCGTAATTAGCTACTAAATTTTTCTCTCAATTTTAAGGAATGGACTGTAGTGAAACATTTTCTCCTGTCATCAAAATAAATTCCATCTACTTTATTATAACCCTTGCTTCCTCACATGGATGGGAGATCCATCAAATGGATGTTATATCTTTATTCTTATACAGGGATATAAAAGAACAAATCTACATGGAACAACCTCCTGGATATGTTCAAAGTGACTCCAACTTTGTTTGTCACCTTAAGAAATATCTCTATGGTTTTAAACAAGCTACTTTATCTTGATATGCAAAAATGGGTAGCTATCTTCTTGACACAAGCTTCTAGACTAGATATATCTATGACCCCGATGCCTAAAATAAGTAGTAGTAATACATCACATAATTTTGAAGATCCTCACTGGTAGTGACCCTAAAATTTTAAACCATGTGAATTCAATCCTTAAAAAGAAATTTGAAATGACAAACATATGATATTTACATTATTTCCTTGGCATCCAAGTATTACAAACCGAGGAAGGAATTTATATTTCCTAATATAAGTACGCATGTGAACTTCTTCACCTTTTTCACATACAAGGTTGTAAACTAACCCATTTTACCTTTCAATTTGGAGTCAAACTTACTACCACCTACACTACACCTGAATTTTATGCCACTTTGTACTGTCAATTAGTTTGTAGCCTCTCATATTTGACTCATACCCATCTTGGTATTTCCTTTATTGTTGGTATTGTTTCTAGATATATGCAAACAAGACGAAAGTCATTGGAAAGGAGATAAATGATAATTTGATATATTTGAGGTATAATTTAGTTTGATATACACTAAAATTTAAGGGGGACTTTTTGTCGGTTGGTTTAACTAATTCAGACTGGGCGGTGACCCTGGTGATCCTAAGTATACTATAGGATATGTATTTAGTCTTAATTCTATACCTATTACTTGGGATTGTAAAAAAAAATAGTATATTGTTATTTCCTTAGTATAATTAGAGTAATGAGAGTGCTTAATGCATGTGAATAAGTCTTGTGGCTTCAACAAATCCTTTCAGAGTTTGGATTCTAGCAGCAGGATTTGACCACTCTATGGTGCAATAATTAGAATTCCATCAAGCTTGCCAAATATCTAGCTCATCATCAAAAAAACAAACACATTAAGCTAAAAATGTAGTTCATTATAAATATCATTCATGATTGATTTATAAGAGTGCACTTTTTCCCTACAAATGATCAAATTGTAAACATTTTTACAAAGTATCTTACATAAGAGAAGTTTTATAAACTTTGATATATGTTACGAGTTTAGGAAGTTTCCATTAATAGTGGATAGGCTATAATCCCTCCTTCCTTATCCTATCATGTAACCTTTTTAAATCATTAAATCCTATCCAAAGCTTTTTTTTAACGAGGGATATTAGGATATTTAGAAACTTAGGATTTAGTTAAGTTCAACTTGTTCTAATATGTCTATTAGGTAAAAGTGTGTTTCCTAGTATGTTTGTTGGTGCATTTATTTATTATGAATTAGTTTCATTATAATCCAATGGCCATGATTTTTTCTAGACACAAAGTGATACAATGATTGATATTCTCCTTAATACTAACAACTATTGATCCATGGATTAACACCGAATTGGTCCATGATCTCTATTTAAAGAGGATGGAGTGGCATGTCTAATGATTGATTGTGAGAAATATTTTATGTAAAATATTTCATTTTCATTAGTAAAATTCCCTCAAGTGGTCGCGTTGGCTAGGTTCGTAGACTATTACCTTAGAGGGTTTTAACCATGTAAATATATTGGCATTATGATCTTTGATCTAGTTATCTGAGTAGTTATTTGAAGGTGTTTGTCTTTTACGAAATATCGTGCTTAGCCAAACACAATTGTCACTCATATTTTTATATAATCTAAGTAATGAATATATTTTATTTTTTATGAATTATCGATTATAAGGATGGAATACATCTGGTTGAAAACAAATTCTAAATGTCTAGAATATATTTCTTACACAAACCAATGAGATAAGAATGTAGAGAAATTTTCTTATTGCACTAATAAATAAGAGAATAATGTGAAAACAACTATAAACTAAAATTTGTAGAAGAAAAACATAAAACAAACGAAATAATAGCAAACCACTACACAATTTGTTATTGGTGAAAACCCTTCCTAGAGAAAAAAAAACCTTGCTTCAAAACACCCTCAATTTAATATTCAACAAATAAATGGTTATAATATGTTATAGAGTCTTTGTGGTTTCAAACTCCTAGTAAGTTAAACTCACACATTGTTTTCCTCTCACTAGTCTTGCACCCAATAAATATAAATAACAAAACAATAATCCATTTATGGTTGTGCAGTTCTACATGGTTGAAACCATTAGTAATTATCTAGTTCATTGTTGTTGTTTAGAATTTGCACATAATCCATTTCCTTGTAGTAATATATATTTATTTCTTTCTGTTAGTAAGTAGTTTTTTTGTGAATTAATATCTATATTAGTAACTACTAGTTAAATAATTCATTATCTATTATTTGTCACAACTTTCCACATGAAAAACCAAACTAATAACATAAATTTTTTTGTCAATGTGCTAAAAGAAAATGTCCCAAATGATAATAAGAGCATACATATAATTTTTAAATTTTTATAGGCTTCCGAGGGTCTAACTAACTATATATACCTATAAAATCTATTATTTAAATGCATATCATCCTTATCGGGCTTGATACTAAAAACCAAAAATAAAAACAAGAAGCTAAACATATGAAGAATACATATAATTAGAGGCATTGGCCTAGATGGTCTCTAGGGCATTAGGAATATTGTGGCTTAATGTTATTCCAAGGCCGTCAAGAACCTCGTTTATGCACACTGAACAAGCATTCAAATATATGAGTTGTAGCACCACATCATCCAAAACTAGCAAAATTTCCTCTTCCATGCCATTCCTATCCAGCATGACCCTACATAGAAGAGCTTTCATGCACCAATATAGATCTATGGTATATAAATATTTTTTTTCTACCTTTTATGTGGCCAACATTTGAAGTCCAAGTTGACACAACATCTAATAAAAAATTGTGTTGCCTCTTTAAATTGGCTTCAACTTCATTAATCTACACTTGAATTGACATAGAGAATTGTTCCCTGAAAATTCTTGTTTAAGTCACTTTCCACATTCATGCCTACAATCCTCCATATAAGCCTTAACCCATTCTACCATGGTGGTAATGATCCCTTTGGAAAACCATTGATAACACTCCACTAGTAAACAAACAAATCAAATGAAAATAGAGGACGTTGAGGAGGAGTTCTCATAAGTTGAATGGAGGATAAAATAGGAAAAGAAAAGATAAATTCCACAATGAAAATCCAGAGAGAATAATGGAAACATGTTATTGATTTCAATTACGTATGGAAGATCCAAGTCATGGACTAAAGGAAGAAATGAAATTTATGGAAAGATAACAACCATTAAGCCACCTTAAAACCCCATTGATTTTCTAAGATTCTAGGATGGCCTAAAAACATATTTTTAAATATGAGTGCCATGATAACTGGGAGTGGGATTGTTGATAGGTGCACTGTGGAGTGTGCACCAAATTTCAAAGCCATATAACCGGTATCATCAACCTTGAACTCCTACCTTAGATACTTAACTACATAACTGTAATTATATTATGTCTTCTTTAATGGTGTGGGAGGGTGGAACATCACTCCCTCTACATGGGGGATGTGGCAACATCCTATCCCTTCCCCACTCAACTCATATCCCTTCTCAGCTGATGTAGGGGGATACTACTCAGTATTTATTCACTACTATTTCCTAACATTTATTCTCTATTAGTATTGAATAATTATTCCCTTATCTACTACAAAAATATAAAGCATATGAAACACTTGTTTCAAAATTATCCCACATTCCATATTCTTTGTAATATTATGAGGGACAATGTGTCAAATTGTGAGCTAGTTGATAGGGGCCATAAGATCCATACACTCGCACTACCACTTGAATTTGCCTATTCTCACTGGTTTTTATCAATGCATCTACAACATTTTTCAAAGTATATATACATGTTTCCATAATTATTCATGAAAGTTTTATTTCTTATGGATATAAATTGCATGTGATTAAGAAAAAAAATTATCGCTCACACATCTTATATCCAAAAGCAATAAAAGAAGCATTTTTCAAAGTGTTAACTTTCTCTAGTATCATCTTTCCATTCTCTACCATGTCTTTAATGAAATGATATTAATTTTTTGTATTCCTTGTCTTTGCGTGAAAGGATGATTCTTAAGCATACGAATGGCACCATTATGATCACATTAAACTCTAGTAATTCTCTAACTTATCCCTACATTTGAACAAAGTTTCAAAAGCCAAATGGTAACCTTACATGCATGACTATTTATTATATATTTTTCCTCTGTTGTGGAGAAATAATCCATATATTGTCACTTGTTTATCCAACTTACTATTTGACCAAAAAATTGAAACATATATATTCTTGTAGATATCCTTCTTTCTACATCCATACCCAATTATAATATTCATAACCTTATATTTCCACTAAATGTGAGTCCCTTGAAACATCAATATGATAGTAAATGGAATATTAAGAAGTACCTCTTAAATATCTAATGAATTAATTGGCGAGGAATCGATTCAAGGCTCCCACTTCTTGGGAAATATCTAGTCTAATACAAACCATATCATAAATCAAATTAATAATTATCAAGTATAAACAATATAAGGCACATCTTCCATATTTATGGGTGTTATAGGACATTTCTCAATTGAAAGTTTAGTTCCATAGGAACTAGAACACAATGGTTTGCAATCTACCATGCCAAAAATATATAGCATAGAGTTTTCATATTTACTATGGCTCAAATAGAACTTTATATTTTATAAATATCTCTTGATATGCATTAATAAGATACATTTTGTAGCCTCTAAGTCCTTCATATCTAATTTCACTGAAGTTGAAGCTTCAAATTATGAATCACATCTTACTATTACCAAAGAATAAAATAGATCTATATATAGAGTGATAACAACAAAATGACTACCATATTCTTTATAATACTCATAGTAATATAATTTGAATCTAAGAAATCCCAATACTAACACAAAAGAACCAAATTTTTAATGGCAAATTTTCGAATATTGATTGAGACCATATAAAAAAATAAAAAAAAATCAAAACTAATGACTCTTTACCATTTTCAACATAGTGCCATATCTATGTCATATAAATCTCCAATTTCAATTCAACATGTAGAAATGTTGTTTTAACATCCATATTTTCTATATTTAAATCAAAGGTTACTACTACAAACAATAGGAACCTAATACATGTTAACTTAGAAACTAGGGAAAAAAATTTCGCCAAAGTCTAACCCCTCAAATTGGGAAATTTTCCTTTCACAATCAACCTTGACATATGAATTTCAAAATTACCATATAAACTTCGTTTTGAACACCCATTTATGTAAAATGGGTTTCCATCCATTAGGAAATGATAAAAAGTCCTTATATTCTTTTTTCTAAGTCTGAAAATTTTCTCATCTATGTCCAATTTTCAGGACTCTTTATCTTCCATATCTATTTTCTCTTTTAAACACACACACACATACACATAGAGACATATGTGAAATAATTATACCTATCATGTTTCATTTTTCTCCGAGTGGATATCCTTTAATTTTTAGGTGGAGTTTCCTCTTCCTCTTATGAATTCTTTGAACCTTCCTCCTCATTAGTTCCATCATGAACTTTGTGTTCATTTCTCATTTATCTTTCCCAACATTGGGTGGTAGTTGAACCATTTATTTCTACTTATCCTCTTTTGGTTGACCACTATTTGATAAGTCTTAACTTCTCCAAAAAAAAAAAATTTCCATCCATGGGATCCAAAAACTTGTGTCCTTTCACACTAATTTCATATCCAATAATGCACATTTCATGAAATTGTTATAAAATTTCAATTTCTTTTCCTCTTACATCTGAGCATATTCCTCCAAACTAAAAACATTGGAGGGATTATTAACTATCCAAAATTCCATGGTGGTCATCTAAAAGAACCAACGCAGGAGACTTGTTAAGCAAGTAGCATGTAAAAACAACCAATTTCACCTGGAATTTATTCTCTAAGATGACTCCAATAAGAATTCTCCTCACTCTCTCCATCAATGTCTTATTCATATGTTCTACATTTACATTTTTTTGACAGGTATATTTATTTGTCTTATGTCTTTCAATGTCATTCTCATTTAAGAACTTGTCAAAGTTTACAAAAAAAAAACTCACCATTATTATAAGTCCTTAATGCCTTTATCATCCCATCAATTTGATTTTCCAAGAGAGTTTGGATTCCTTAAACCAACTGAAAAGCTCAATTTTTTTCTAATAAAATATATCCTTGTCTATTTGGAATAAATATTAAGGAATGACACATAGTACATATCCTTAGATATCAAAAAAAAAATTAAATAGACTAGATACTTCAATATCAATTAAGAACTAGAATAAAATTTAACACATATTTGTTTTCCATATATATGTTGCTTACAAAAATAAAATTCAAGAGCACAATAATTCTATCCATTAACAACATTTTTGTTTTTAAAGTCATTTAGGCCCTTCTCACCTATGTTTCCCAATATTTGGTGCCATAAAATTATATTTTCTACATGTAACCTACTTTTTTAAGAAGAACCCTTTTGGATTCCAAGAAAGCTTGACAATTACAAGTAGATATAGGTTCTAATTGTAATGGTGTAGATCCTATAGATATATTTACTAAAAAAATTATAGAACTATTACGCTATAAGGTGCACACATTAAGCTAGAGAAAATTTCCCACACAAACACCCTTACTGAACATCGTAGCTCCTCAAAAAATTCCTCTCCCTTTATCAAGGAAAAAAACTTCACACCCACATAATTAAGTTTTATTAATAATATTAAGTTCAATGCTAGACCCAAAATATGAAAAGATCCATTGATAACCTTCACTATCGCATTAGGGAATTGTTGATGGTGTTGGATACCACTAACATGCAAGGGGGAATCCTTGATGAAAGGTACCAATTAGACTTCACATCGTTTGTGGTGTGGGAGCCCTTCCAGAATAAAGGCTCAATTTCTATATTCTTAAAGTTATGCCTTGTCTTCAAAGTTCAGCAGAAGAGAGTAATGCAAATGTAATATTGGATTAGCATTAACTGAGTATGCCTTTTGGTAGTCCAACTTTAGAATGTATCAAGGTTCCTCTACTAAAGTGGGGAGATAAAAGTGAGGCTTTTAAAGATAAGTAATAGTACTAATATAGGAAAGTCACACGAACATAACATATCAATGAATCATTGGAAAACTAGTGTAACAATTCACTTAGAAACAATGATTGTTAACATATATTGTTGAAAATGGAAACAAGAAGAGGCGTTTGTTAACATATATTGTTGAAAAATGCAACAAGAAGAGGCTTCTAATTTATTTTTCCCTTAATTAAATTAGAATGAAATTCTAAGTCCACATCACATGACAGCTTATACGAGTTAAATAATTCAAGAATAATTAGTTAGCTCAGTCAATTTGAGTTGAGGGTCAAACTAGAGGCATGTAGAGTTCTCTCTAAGTTCTTAGGGGGTCTAGTTACAATTTGTTTTGAGTTGTAATTATTTTACTTAATTATTTGATTTAAAATAAATTTAACTAGTTCTAACTGATGGAGGAGATAGTGAGAGGTCCAGTGAATTAAATATGATTTAATTCACATGAAGTGATCAATCAAATAACTGATAATTTGCTTTAAATATTTTTTGCATGTCAGTTCTGAGGAAGACCCAGTTGAGATTGGAGTTAAAGGGAAGTGTACTATGATTTGTATCATTAGAAACTATACATGTCATACATGGATTCAAAAAAACGCCTTACATGTATTGCTCAATCATTAATTGGGAATTTCCTAATTAATAAGGGCTCAATTTCCCTATGGATTACACAAGCAAGGCAGGGCATCCAGAGGCAAGAAATTGGTTAAATATTGGACCAAACTTTCTTGGGATAGAGTGAGATAGTCAAAGATAGTGCAGACAGCTATCAATCTTGAGAGAATAATTGTAATGTTTCATATTCTTGACATATGAAATATACAGATATCGGGGATTTTAGCTGAGGCTTTCCCGAGATAAATCTTTGTGTTGTGTGATTGAAATTATTTCTCTTTCTTGTTCATGTGATTATGCGATCATAATAGGTTTGCAAAATTTGTAGAGTAGATTCAAATATTTTGTTTTAGAATATAGAAAGATCAACTGAATCTATGTGGATTTTCTACATGGTCTAATAGAAAGAATCACTATAGAGGAGAAGAACATGAGTTTGTTTTGAACATGTGAATCAAATTTGCAAATCTACTCTTCAGGACCATCAATAGAATCAAGATTTCTTTATGTCGATTGAGACTCAACTATTACCTTGAGGGTAGTTATAATTAAATATATTGGAAGGACACGATGGAAGAAATGTTGGAAGACAATGTGTTGAAGGATTTCATAGATAGTGATATTCCTAGGACTGCAACAACAGATGCTCAAATTTTGATGCATGGAATAATATTGTAGCAAAGGCAAGAAGGATTATGTTTGAAGGAGTTAGAGATAATATTTTCTCAAACCTCCATGGAAATGCAACTCCATATTCTATGTGGATGGCCTTAATGGATTTGTCTCAGAACATCAACTACCATAGAAAGCTAGAGCCAAATGACAAGCTTGAAAAAATCAAGATTGAGAAGGAAAGAAAAATACTAAAATACTTGATGAAGTTCACTCAATGTCGAGATGATATTGGAAGCATTGTTGTTATTGTTGTCGAGGATGATCTGGTGAGCCTTACACTTCTAGGCCTTCCCAAGAGCTGGCACAACTACCAAGATTCAGTGAATGGGAGGGAGAAGCTACCAGAGTGGGAGTGATTGTGGTCCAACTTTGTAGAAGAAAAGATTCAGCATAATACTAGAGATGGATCCTCATCAAAGAATGATGATGAGGAGAATTTCCCCTTGGTTGGAAAGGAAAAGAAAGAGAAAGGGAAGGCATGCCATTCCAAATCATATTTTGGTTAGGAAATTAATAACAAGGACTTGTTGAAGATTAAATGTTTTCATTGTCATGAGATTGGACACTATGAAATAAAGTGTTCGCACAAGAAGTCCAAAAATAAGCCCTCAAGAGGATCAGCTGGTGAAGTACTTTCTTCACAATTTGAGTTGGATTTCATTCTCTGCATGTATTGTGTCATAGATGATTGGTTATGTGTGGTACCTGGATAGTGTAGATTCATTCCATATGACCAACAACGAATAATTTTTCAACAACTTGGAGGAGAAGGATCTCCATATGCACATCAAGATGGGAGATGAAGGGAGGCATAACATGACCGACATAGGTACTATTACCTATGAGAGGGACTGTAGTACTCATCTCACATTAAAAGATGTCATGTATGTTCTTGGTTTAAAGAAGAATTTAGTTTATGCTTCTGTGTTAGAATATTGTGGCTATGATGTGATATTTAGCAAAGAAAAGGAATCTCTTTGTCACAAAGCCATGAGATAGGTGAAGAAGATTGGGGTTCAGGTGAATAACCTCTACAGATTGGATGTAGAATATTATGTTGCCTTGAGCATTAAAGCAGAGGAGGTGCAGAGACAAGACATTGGTGAGTTATGGCATAGACGATTGGGTCATATACACCATGGTGCTTTGAATATCATGCAACATATTTCTACAGTACTTCCTAAGGGTGCACTTGAGCAGCGAGATACATGAAAAGGGTGTACATTGGGTAAGTACAACAAAGCCACCTTTCATGATAAGGATATTTGAGTGAAAGCGATCCTTGAAAGAGTTCACTCATATGTGTTTAGATCGTTCTCTACAACCTCCACAACAAAAGACATGTATTATGTGATTTTTGTAGATGATTTTTCACGCAGGTGTTGGATATTCTTCATGTAGAAGAAAAATCAAAATTTCTCAAAATTTTGTGACAAAAAATCATTTGTCGAGAAAGATACAGGGAAGAAGGCAAAGGCTAGCTATAATAATGGATAATATATATCGAATTAATTCAAGAAATTATGTGATTCAAAAGGATTTTGATGGGAATTCATAGCACCACATAACCCACAGTAGAATGGGGTTTTAGAAAGGAAGAAAAAAACTATTGTGAGACCATCATGAGTGACATCGCATGATCAAGACCTACCATTTAACTTGTGGGATGAAGCATGCAACACAAAAATATTTTTGTAGAAAAGAATTCCTCATCATATTCTTGGGATGAGTACACCAGAGGAAGATTTTTCAGGTAAGAAACAATATGTAGTGCACTTTAAAATTGTTGGTTCATCAGTTTATTTCAATGTAACCAAAGATGCTAGGAAAAATCTAGAACAAATGACTGAGTTGGGAATATTTGTGGGGTACACCAATACACCTCACAACTATCGGGTGTAATTTCCATCTCATAGGATGACATAGGTGAGGATAAATGTGAAGTTCGATCAAGATAAGGCCTTGTGAATTTCCATTGAGAGGGAGATTTAGTTTCATGCAGTTGAGGTTCTCTTAGCTCCAAAAGAAGAACCTCAACATGTGGAGCAGCCATAAGAACAGGAACATAGAGTGGAAGCACCCATTCATGCAGAGACATATAGAGACGGAAGGAAGCACACTAGAGAGGTTGAAAGGTTGGTGCTTGATGCTAGAGAGAATGTGGGAGCACCACAACGAATTCACTGTGGGAGCAATACTATAGCATGTGGGTTCATATTGGGGGATATATAATGAGGAAAAAATGACATGATATATTGGGGGATATATAAGGGGTAAAGGGTTTTTATATTGGTAGGAATAAAAAATGGAGCTCAAATTCAATGAAAAAATATAAAGGGGTATAAAAAATGTTAATGAAAAAATGGATACCTACAATATATAGTGAAATTAAGGGATTTTTAAATTGGGAAGGTGCATTGGGTTTATATTGGTAGGGGTTAAATAATGTGATTTTTAGAGGAATTTTCCAATATGTACTCAAATTAAGGGTATTGTTTAATATTCTATGATCAAACATGATATGTTAGAGTTTCATTGAGTGAAGCCCCCCATGGGGAGCACCCACATTACAACGCAGGAAGAGAAGGTACCCAGAGTGGTACACTGGCTACATGGATCTTATGAGTGAGAGTGTAGATACTCATTCATCGTCATTCGAGGAATCAGTGTAGCAACTAGTTTGGTTTGATGCCATCATTGAGGAGTATGAATCCATAATCAGAAACAGTGCATGGGAAGTTGTCCCAAGATCGGAGGGAAAGTCACTTGTAGGGTTAAAGTGGATCTACAAGGTGAAGCAGACAACACATTGGAGTGTGGAGAAACACAAGGCCATATTTTTGGCTAGAGGGTTCTCTCAGGTGGAGGGAATTGATTATGAGGACAAATTTTCTCCAATTGTAAGGTACTCGTCAATCAGATATATCCTTGCACTTTTATCGTAGATGGGATGGAAGATAAATGACATGGATGTAAAGAAAGGCTTCCTCAATGGAGTGATTGAGAAAGAGGAGTACATTGAGAAGCCAGAAGGTTTTGATACCTTCAATGGAAATTCACATGTGTGTAGACTCAAGAGAGTGTTATATGGACTAAAACAAGCACCTCGTGCTTGGTACACTAGGATCGACAACTACTTCATCGGGTTGGGCTTCACCAAAAGTGAAGAAGATGTGAACCTTTACCATATTGCTGTAGAATGTAACTTATTGATCATTGTACTTTATGTAGATTATTTTATTCTGACAAGTGATGATCATATGATCAAATGTTGCAAAGATGATCTTGCAAGAGAATTTGGGATGAAGGATACAAATCTCTTGCATTATTTCCCTGGATTGGAATTTTGAAAAAGAGATGGTGAACTATTTTTATCTCAAGGAATGTATGCCAACGGGATTCGGAAGAAGTTTCACATGGAGAGAAGAAAACCCATGGAGACTCATGTAGCAGGGACCTAGAGGGAGGAGTATGCTACTTCGAGTAAAGTGGTAGAAGCTACCATCTACAGGCAGCTTGTGGGTTCACTCATGTACTTGGTGAAAACACGAACATACATATGTTATGTAGTTAACTTGGTTAGTCAATATATGGTTAAGCCTACCAAAATCCATTGGAAGGAGGGCAAGCATGTGTTGAGATACCTCAGAAGCACCATAAATTTTAGGCTATGGTACATGTAGATAGAGGGAGTGAAGCTCCTAGGATTCACATATGCATATTTGGAAGGTATTCCATATGAAAGGAAGATCCCATCAGGGGGAATATTCAATATTGGGTTAGCAAGAGTTTCCTGATACAACACAAAGTAGATATCAGTTGCACTCAATTTAGTAGAGTTAGAGTACACGGTTTCTAGTGAAGCAAATTTTGAGGCCATCTATATGAGGAAGATACTTGTTGCCTTTTTTGGACAATAGATGGATTGGACGGTGATTTATTGTGATAACCATAGTTGCATCAAACTCTTGGTTAATAAAGTTTTTCATGACAGGTCCAAGAATATTGATATCCAGTATCACCATCTCATAGATTGTGTGTAGAGGAGGAATATATCATTAGAGTACATTCCTATAGAGTAGAAGAATTCATATGTCTTGATGAAGGCACTGTCAAGAGGAAAATTTGAGTTCCATAGAGGCAGGATCAGGGTAATAAATAATCCATTTCTTGTTGAGTGGGAGTCTTGAAAATGGAAACAAGAAGAGGCTTTTAATTTAATTTTCCCTTAATTAAATTATAAGGAAATTGTAATTCCACATCACATGATATACTATACGAGTTAAATAATTTAGGAAGACATAGTTAGCTTAATCAATTCTAGTTGACGGTCAAACTAGAGGTATGCAAAGTTTTGTCTAAGTTTTTAGGGGGTCTAGTTACAATTTATTTTCAGTTGTAATTATTTAACTTAATTATTTGAGTTGAAATCAATTTAACTAGTTCTATCTAATGGAGGAGCTAGTGAGAGGTCTAGTGAATTAAATCCGATTTAATTCACATGAAGTGATTAATTGGATAACTGATAATTAACTATAAATTGTTGTTGCATGTTAGTTCTGAGGAAGACCCAATTTAGATTGGAGTTAAAGGGAAATGTACTATCAGTTGTATAATTAGAAAAATGTACATGTCGTATATGGAGTTAGAAAAATTCCTTAGATGTATTTCACAATCATTAATTGGGAATTTCCTAATTAATAGGGCTCAATTTCCCTAGGGATTGAGCAAGAAAGGAAGGCCATCCATAGGCAAGAATTTGGTTAAGTATTGGACCAAACTTGCTTGGGATTGAGTGAGACAGTCAGAGATAGTGTGGAGAGATTTCAAGCATGAGAGAAGCATTGTATTTTTTCACATTCTTGACTAATGCAGTATAAAAATAGAGGGGTTTTTCGCGAAGACTTTCCCCAGATAAATCTTTGTGTTGTGTGATTTCTTTATTTTTCTCTTTCTTGCTCATGTGATTGTGCGATCATAATTGGCTTCCAAAATTTGTATAATAGATTCAAGTATTTTGTTTGATCATATTACAAGATCAGTTGAATCTATGTGGATTTTCTACATACACAACACACCATCAATAAGATAAGTACCAAACCTACCAAAATAGTTCAATATCCTTAGTACAGATGAAAACAACATATATCACAAACATCCAAATAATATTATTACAATATTTATGACATACAAATGAAAAGTGAGTTGGCGCAGTGAGCTTCTAAATTAAGTATAAGTTCCAAGATACATCAATACAACGAAAACCACTAGCCCCAGATAGAACCACTTGGTCCTCAAAAAGAATTATCTTCCTCTCTAATGCCTGGTAGGAGGTGTCAAGGTGAAATTTATTTACATGAGCCATGAGGGTGTATATATAACAAATGTATGATCCATCACCTTCCTTATGAATCTTTGACTACCCTCATGGCTGTTTGACCTCTTGTGACCTTTCGAATTCCTACTTGAATTTTCACATTACATATATGTCTCTTGGACTTGAGGGAAAATTTTAGTGGCTAATATTCGCAGGTGGGCTAATTTTCCATGCTTTTTCCAAAAAAAGATTCGCCAATTTCCATTTTTTCAAAAATTTATTTGCTCAAATTTAATAGTCTAAAATTATTTTACCCTAAAAATCGCAAAATGTTTATATATACTAATATAAAATTATTAGAAACCTAAATATTTTTACAAAAATATCATCAAATTTTTTACAATTTACATATTGGGGATTAGTAATATTTTCCAAGGTTTCTGAACTTTAAGATAAACTTCCGTCTTTAAAATTCTCCCTGTTGGACTTCCACTTTACAATTACATTTTTCAATACAAAATTTACATAATCCACAAAATGATGTGGCACATGATGACCCATGAACATGACACTGATGACATCAACTACATGATGACATGGTAATTTCAAGCCACTCTTTGCTGCTACTTTCATTTGTCTCTTCTTGATGGATGGAACATGGTATTCTTCATCCTCCATAAGGCTTGAGGATAATGGGTCTCAATGTGATCTTTGACCTCCAATTTCTATCGCAACTTATGTTCCTTTGTCTTCTTTTGATTTCTTAACTTGTTCTTTCATACTAAAAAGTGTCTTGTAACAAGGTATCCTTCTTCATCCTCTTCATCATCAGCTTTTCATAGCATGAATTAACACCTCCAACTAAAATCCAATCATGACAAGGTGAAATAAATCCGAAAAATCCCTAGCTTAACACGATGCATAACAATCCATTGACTGAGCTAGAATTAGGAGCTTGGATGGAAATCAAAGTCAAGGATTTCATAGTTACGCATATTAAGATGTTAGGGTCAAGGACTGAGCCTTCAGACTTCGCAGTGCATAGTTTAGGTTGGGTTGGTCATGTCAACAATGAAGCTGAGGGACTCAAGGAGGAAATTTGAGGGCTTGAGCATTGAGTTTTCCCACTGTGCAGTTTTGGAAGGAGAACAAGCCAAGTGACTATGAATTTGCATAGTTTGGGAGCTCAAGGTTGAGTCTCGAGGACTAAGACTACACAATGCACAGTTTAGGCTAGGATAGAGATAAATATTGCGTAGTTCTGGAGCTCAGGGGTTGGGCTTGAGCATTGATATTGCGCAGTGCACATTTATTGGTGGAAGATATTGCACATTGTGCAATTTCAAGAGGCAAGGTTATTACTTGAGTATTGAGACTATGCATTGCATAGTTCAAGATAGTTGAATGAGACTGAGTGGCCTGGCTGGGGAGTTTTCCAAGTTTTCACTAAGTGTTGGATCAATGAGATGGAGCTAAAAGAAAGAAAGACTTGAACATGGTCACACACTTAGATTACTTGATGGAACAACATGGAAAACTTAAAACAAATTAAAAACATAATTTTCCTCAATGTGATGACCTTGTGATGGGTTACACTAAGTGTGAAACCAAAGATACACTTTGTGATGATAGTGAAAAAACTTGTGTGAATATTATTGAGACTTTTGAAATGAGTGTGATACATGTTTACATGGTAAGTACAACTCATTAGCACAAATATCACCCTTGAAACAGACCAAAACCACACTTGTGCGATGTGCAATACCTGCCTTCGCTAAAAGACGACACTTCTGTTTTCTTAAAAAAGGAACAAGAATACTTAGAAAAAACATATGTCATGACACTCAATATTTGTGATGATAGTACACAAAGCAAAAGTAGGCTCCAAAATTGGGTGTAGGCCAAAATTTTGGAGGGCCTTGTAGCAGCAGCAACACTTGGTGACACATTGGTAGAATTCCATCTTCTCTTCATTGATTAATACTTTTGTACAAGTTCTAATTCTTCAGGGAGTATTGATTCATCATTCAGATTACCTTGGCTGCCCTACTTACCCTATTCATAAGCATAGTCCCCTTCATCCCGTTTTTTAGTTGAACACAAAAATAAGACCAAAAATATCACAATGTTTCGAATTAGGAAAGGTTAATATAGTTCGTGAGCTTTAGTTTTTTGGAGTATAACTTTTTCATATCTCTTGTTTCTCCACTGCCAACAGGCCTAGACAAATGCTTGACGTAGTCACTATAGGAACATAAACATTGCTCCCTTGATAGTGAGCCTTGATAGTACCCTTATGGTTTTTCTTGGTTCACCTCCCTGCGCAGAAAACCTTTCTCTTATTTAACCTTTATTTATGTATTTTATTAATAGGACTATGTATTGAGACTTATTCATTTCACGGTAGGAAGAGGGATCCCAACTTATTGAGAGAAAAATAGTTTGTTCCTTTAGAGAAGTATATATAAGACCTATGATTTTGGTTTACTCATTTAAATTTTCCTCTTGTCCTCCTCTACTTGACTGGATAAGTGTGGAAATAACCAAAACATAAAGAACCAAGTATATAAATGATGGTTTCATGATATACATGGATATCATGGTTCAGCAAAAGGATTTCCTTACACAAGGATCACATTTTCCGTCAAAACATCATCGACTAAAAGGTATAACCAAGACGAAGAAGGAGGGCGGAAGGTCAGCCAAATGTTGCAGTGTCACAAGACTCTTTTCAATCCAGCCACACAAAATGGAATCAAAACACACTCACATGACACTTATTCACATAAAAAAGCAGAGGAAAATGAAAAGTACACACAACCAAAAGAAGAAAACAAATTGTGTACATAGGGTAGGAAATAACCCTAGACTCTTATTGAAAATATGGTTTCAAATCTTGGCCATTTACAAGAAGAGAGTTAGTATTCTCATCCAAAGACTAAAGATGATAAGTGTGATGGCCAAGCTTCTTAAGAGAAACAAACAGTTCAATCCATAGGGATTGGAACTTAATGTATTTCCCCTTATCTCCATGGGATTTTTCCCATTTTAAGATAAGGTCACCCACACTATATTCTCTTTTCCCCACATACTTCTTGTAAAAATATCTCTTGATATGACTCTGGTGAAGAGAAAAATGTCTTTTTCTTTCTTTCTTTCTTCTTGTAGCTTAAGGAGAGTGTCTATCCTACTCTTAACCAGAAGTCAAGGCTTGCCCTATGGTTCATATGAGAGTTGAAGGGTAGGAAGATAGATGTTCAGAGATAGGATGGCTTCTTTTCCATACACCAAGAAGGAAGGAGAGGTATTCAAGGAAGGTTTATGTGTGACACAGTCATCGCATGGGGAGATCACCAAAGAAAAATGCTTGTTCCTTTGTTAAGAGAAGATGATATTTTTTTTTATGTGGATAATATTTTTATTGGTTGACTTAACAAGATCATTTCCTTGTAGAAAATAATTAGATAGGTGTTTAAATAAAGTACCACTTTCCAATGCAAAATAATAAAGTTTTAATGATGAGAAATATGTTTCACTGTAAAAATCAAGTGAATTAGGAATTCCAAACTTGGTACTAATATTTTGTTTGAGGAAGTTGATGACTACCTGATCGTTCACTTGATTGAGGGGAACCACTTTCGTCCACTGCGTGAAGTAGTTTATATCAGTGAGAATATAACATTATTTTTTTAATGAGTGCAGAAATATATCATCAATAAAATCTAGACCCCACTATTGAAATGGTTCTTCTACAACAATGGGTTGCAATGGGGTAACTGACTTATTTTCGTAATCGACACATTTATGACAGAATAGATACTTGCACCCATAAGTGTGAGCATATTTGAAAAGTGTGGGCCAATAAAAACTAGCCCACATAAATTTTTGTGTAATTGTGTTACACATGAAATGTCTGCCGACTGATCCATCATGGAGGTCACACAAAAATTTTTCTGATTCAAGTGCTTCCAAGCATCTAAGTAGGACTTTGTTGTGGTGATTTCTAAAAATCACTCCATGTATCAATTGATAAGATAGAGATTTCAATATGGTTTCCCTCTTATATCTTGAAAATAAGTGAGATGGCAGAATACCATGCTTGCGATACTATCGCCCATTTGTGTACCAATATTTTTGTGTATCGGTGGGATCATCCCATTCCATATTGTACATTTGAATCTCTTGCTCCCATCTAGAAGTATCGTCTTCTGGTTTGTTCACCGCTTCAGCTGCCAATAGGAAACTTCCATGGCCTTTGATGGTGTGAAATGGTTTGAGATCAATATCATGTTTTGCTAAGAGATTCATCCAATTTTCCCATTATTTCACCCATATCTTTTTGAGCAAACAATGATCTCACTATTGGGTGTGGCAAGAAGACTATGCAATGACTCTTCAGAAGTTAAGGCCGAAAAATGTTTCAACACCTTATAAACTATGTAATAATGCTTGTCGATCACATGGTGGTTAATATTAGGCCCTTGTAAGCTGTCACAAATGAATGATATAAGGGGATTTTTTATGTTGATAATATTTCTACGTAAGAACAACAACAAAGAAGAATCAAAATTGAAGGTGTAGAGCAGGAAATATTTATTGAAGACTGAACAATGTTGGTGATTCTTTTATGGCTTGCTTTATACAAGAAAATTCATCCTTTTACCTATTATCTCATTTATATATTTCATCCTTATTTAACATCTCCTGCATTGGTTTCACGAACTGTGCGTAATTGGAGATGAATTTGTAGAGGAAAATAATTTTCCCCAAGAAGGACTACATGGATTTCTTTCTCACGGTGGAAGTGATATGTGTGATAACTTCAACCATTTAAAGGTTAACCTTAATCCCACTTTTTTCAATAATATGGCCCAAGATATTCCCCTTAGACATTGGAAAAATCATCTTCTTGGGATTGAGCGATATCCTGTATTTACGAGATCACTCAAAAATATGTTTCAAATGGTATAAGTTATTTGACCTTCTTTTAGAAAACATTGTTACGTCAACAATGCATACTACTAAATTTTGACTCATAAGACCACAGAATGCAATGTCCATCGAGCATTGAAAAGTTTCACCTATGTTGATCAATCCAAATGACATTCTTTTGAAGGAAAAAACACCCCACTTAGTTCGAAACATTGTCTTATGTTTTTCAGATTCTGCACTATAACCTAGTTGTAACTTGAAAAACCGTCTAGTGAGGAAAACATCTTTGACCTCAATACTGTTTACAAAATCTAATCCTTTGACGACATTGGATAGTTATATTTTTCTGAGGCATGGTTAAGATTTCAAAAATCTACACACAAGTGTATTTCCCCAGACCTTTTTCTCACAGGGACTAAATTCAAAACCCACATTGAATGTCGCACTTTGAAGATGATTTAAGTATATAACAAATTTTGTAACTCTTTTTGAATCAGGGGCTCAAGCGTTGGATGAACTTTCCACAACTTCTTTTGAAAAGGCTTGGCCCCTTCCTTGATTGGATCACATGTTGGTTATCCATGTGTCATAATTTTTGAGATCATTATATGTCCATGCAAAAATGTTCGAGTACTACTTAAAAAGTTGGATGAAATATTGTTGCTCATGGGGTGTAAAACAAGTATCGAGATTGACATCATTTGGATCATTCTCTATACCAAGATTGATCTGCTCATGCAACAGAGTTGAATTGTGAGTTTTCTTTTTGACTGGTCCCTTGAAGAAATTTTGCAAGTCATATAGCGTTTCAAGTGAAACCACACCCTTGGACATGGGGTTTTATTTGCTTGATTATGCTGCATCTTGCAATGTTTTATCATGCTCATCCTCATTAATGTTGCATATTTAAATACATCAACATTTTTTATAAAATCCAGTATCTTATGGTCATCATTAAAAACATGAAATTTAGTTATATTATTAATTAAGAATGGCTTATAAATAATTTCAATAGAAAAACCATCCCTTAGTGGTGAAAACCTAGCAGCAGAATTCTCCAATGTATCAGCAGCAACATTACGAATCCTAGGAATATAAATAATATTAAAATCTTTGAATTGTGAAATTAACTAGCATACCTTTTGTTGATAACCTTTAAGATTAGGTGACACACAGTATATTGTATTTAGTACCTGTCATACGACAATCTTAGAGTCACCTATTGCTTTAAGTACCTCAACTTTGAGGTCGATGGATTTCTTTAGGACCAAAATGAGTGCTTCATATTCTGTGATGTTGTTGATGTATTCAAATTCCAAGTGGTAAGAGATAATATGCTTTGTATATTGCAGGTCTACTAAAACACAACGAGCTCTAGATCCCTCATGCATTTTTGAACTGTTAAAATATAATATACAAAAATTAGAAAAGTTAGAGCTATGTCCTACACTAGTAATACCTACATATACTATAAAAAAATCATTATCACCAGTTGGATTTATAGCAAGGAGTTACAATTGTTCATCTGATGGTAATGGTGAAGGCAAAGCCAGATAACATCCATGATCAAATTCCAAAAAAAAATTATGAAAATGACTTTTGTGAGGCACATTGGTTCATTTTTCTCTTCAAGTTGTATCATGGTGCGCTTTAGGTATGGCTCACTATCAACCGAAATATGATTATTCCTACCCTTGAATGGAAGCCATAAGTGATACCATTCCATCACAAAGTATCCTTGAAATTTTCTAGACCAATCTCTACTTAGTAGTAAACCATATGCTTCTGGAATGTCCACAACTACAGTATTGATACAATGATGAACTTAGTGATAAAATGAAAGATGGATGAGAAAATTCCTGAGTTCACCAATAACATGGAAAAATGACCCATCTAGTTGTATAATCCATGCATCGGTATTATCCCATTGTGCATTGATTTTATTAGGAACTTAAAATGGTGTCATATTCACAGATGCACTAGAATCAACTAAACAATTGTGAACATTATAATTGAAAATTTCAAAAGTCAACTGAAAAGGTGGGAATAGTGTGTTAGAATTTAAATTTACAGCATTTGCAATAGATTCTAGGATATCACGAGAGCTAGTGGACATTACCTATAATGCAGAGCCCTCTTTACCTACCAGAGTGTGCGATGAGAGCACTTGGAGGATCAGGTGAGGTTGGCCCATTATCCTTGTGAGATCAAAAAGTGAAATTTTCACACAAGTTCTTTTCGTGTCTTTCACAATGTTATAATATGTACTAACCATTGCAATGATCCATGTTGATGAGTCAGGAGGTGTGGTTCTTCCGCAATAGCAGGAGTTTTGGACTTGTTTTTGTTGTTGTTGGAAGTGTTCTTTGATGCAGGATCATTCCTAATTTGTTCTGTGAATTTTTTAGAAGAATTTGAAGGCGACAGTTTTCTGTGTAACAATTGTTTATTAATATCCTACTTAGAAATAGGTCCCTTGATTCTTATATTATATAATTCAGTTTGCTGATTTGGAAGAAATTCACTAGTTTCTGGTTGATCCGCACTCTATTTTTTAGCGTTGTATATAACAATAAATGTCCAACACTTCTGTTGTCTTTTGTTAGGGCCCTTTATTACTATTTTATTCCCTTATTTTTGTTAGTGTAGCCCCATTATTTGTTTTTGTACCCCTGTAGTCTCCATATTGTTATTATTGTGCCCCATAATAGCCCACTACTTTGATTTTTGTATCCATACATTATTATTGTTAGGTCGGCTAGGATTATATTGTTACCCGATGGACTCCTATATATAGAAAGGAGGTTTTTTCATTTGAATCATCTAAGAATTTTTCATTAATGTAATGTAAATGAGGTTTCCCCCTCAAACAGGCTTATTTCTAAGTCGCTGATCTCTCTTTTATTGTATTTTGTGAGCTGGTTTCATAACATTTGGTATCATAGCTTTCGATTTTAGGGTTTTGCTGCTTCAAACTTGTCATCATGGAATTTTTCTATAACTTTATTTATATGAAGGTTAAGAAGCTAAAAAAAAACTAATGGTGCTTAAATGCGAAGGAACTTCATGGAAAATTTTCAGATATTTTTTCACAATATTTTCAGAGACATGATATGTGGAAGATAGAGTTTTTGTAGGCTCTCGAATTTCATCTCAAAGAGGTGACATTAGGAAAATTGGCTTAACTCTCACTTTGAGAATCATATTGGAAAGCTATAAAAAGTGGCCGAAATCACACAGACTTCAATTTCCTTTATATTGGTTTCAGAGCCAAAGGAGGAAACAATGAAACATGGAACACTGTACTAACTGAACCAGTCCATAATTAGGTCATTGTGGGAGATTGGGAATAACATTGCCTTGAAGAATCCAAATCAGGTCAGAACTGTGGCATTGGAAAGAATATTAAAAGGGATACTAAAGGACTGAAGATAAAATCTTGGGTATTCAAAATTACAGAGATACATTAGTTTCAATATCAAGCTCCTCAAAAGAAAGAAAAAGGTGTTTATTGTTTTTTAAATTTGCATAATTCTGTTGGGTGTGGAGCCTGATTTTCTCCTGATTCAGAGATCCTTATTTTCGCTGGATGTATACCCCAGGAAAATTGTACACCCTTGCCGGAGGAAGGGTGCGGGGGGGACTTGTCCCCCCCATGGGGCCCGGGGGGGCCGACCCCCCCACCCCCGATTGGGGGTTCCAGGCGCCAGCGGCCCCCTGGCGGGGGTTTCGGGGACAGCACCCCGAAGCCAAAAATAGATGTAAAATTGCCTTGTAAAAGCATAGTAATTTCTAGTCAATCTGGGCCGTTCATTAGGTGGATGATCTGACGGTAGAAGTTATGTTTAGTTTAGGGCTTTTTTCCCTAGAAGGAAACCCCTCGCTTTTATGAGGGTATTGTATTTCAGCTACACATGGCATGTGTATTCTCTGAGTGGGAAACAAATAGGGAGACTGTGAGAGAGAATAGAGGATATTACAACGGGTCTACTGTAGGTTTTGTCTTTTCATTTTGATGGATAATAGAAAGGAAGGACTGGCTGTTCGGGGTGGACGTAGCCCAAAATGGGTGAACCACGTATATCTGTGTCTCTCTGGTTTAATGTGTTTTGTGTGCTTGTATTTTCCGCATATTTTATGTGTTGCATTGCTCTGTAATATTTAATTTTCTAACAACTGGTATCAGAGCCGAAGGTATATTTGGCTGATAAACTCGCAGGAAAGAAGGGTTCCTAGTTTGAGTGGAAGCAATGGTGGAAGATGCTAAGTTTAGGGTCGATAAATTTAATGGCAAAAAATTCCTGCTGTGGAAGATGCAGATGGAATATTATCTGTATCAGAAATATCTGTACCTACCATTGAGCAGAAAAGAAAAGAAGCCGGCAGCCATGACAGACACGGAATGGAACATTCTCGATAGAAAGGCACTCGGAACATTATGGTTGTGCCTTGCGGCATCAGTCGCCTTCAATATTTCGAAGGAAACAACAATAGAGGGTTTGATGTAGACGTTGGCAAAACTATATGAAAAACCCTCGGCCTCAAACAAGGTATTTCTTATGAAACGACTATTTAATATGAAGATGTCGGAAGGTGGATCTATTGCAGACCATTTAAATGATTTTAATGCAGTTACCAGTCAGTTAAGTTTTGTAGGGGTAAACTTTGATGATGAACTTAGAGCTCTATTATTCTTATGCTCATTGCCAAAGAGTTGGAATGGTTTAGTAATGGCCATTAGTAACTCTGTCTCTGGATCTAGTACTTTAAATTTTGATGATGTTGTCGGTGCTATCCTTAGCGAGGAAATGCGATGGAAAAGCTCTAGTGAGACATCAGGTAATGCTTTGAGTGTAGAGTCTAGGGGAAGAAGAATGGAAAGAGGAAAGAGCTCGGGATATCGCAGTAAATCAAGGAAAGGCAGATCCAAGTCCAGATCGGGGATAGTGTTCTGGAAATGCAAAAAGAAAGGACACCTAAAGAAAGACTGTAGATCTCAGAAGGGAAAAGAAGGAGATGCACAACAAGAAAATTATCATGAAGCAAATGTGATAAGTGATGTGTTGCAAGATGCTTTAATTCTTTCTTTCGAAAATGTTACTGATTCTTGGGTTGTAGATTCAGGGGCTTCATTCCATGCCACACTTGATAAGAAATATTTTCATGACTATGTTCAAGAAGATTTTGGACAAGTTCGTTTGGGTGATAATAAGCCCTGTAAAATTGTTGGAATGGGTAAGGTTCTTGTAAAACAGCAGAATGGAAACCAATGGCTATTAAAGGAGGTAAGGCATGTTCTAGATCTAAAGAAAAATTTGATTTCAACAGGGCAGTTAGGCGGTGAAGGTTGTGTGACAACTTTCACAGATAAAGCTTGGAAGGTCACCAAAGGAGCCTTGGTAATAGAAAAAGGTGAAAAGGTTGGTACATTGTATTTATGCAATGATATTTCTAATTTTATTAATGCTTTAACTTCCAAAGGAGCAGATGCAACATTATGGCATCATAGGCTCGGACATATGAGTGAGAAGGGGATGAAGATTCTCCACTCAAGAAATTTGTTGCCAGGTTTGAAGAATGTTGATTTGGATTTTTGAGAGAATTGAATTTATGGAAAACAAAAGAGAGTCAGATTTCTCAGAGTTTGGAAAGAAAAGAAGAGTGAAAAATTGGAGCTTGTGCATACAAATGTATGGGGATCTTCTCAGATATCATCTCTCGGTGGCTCTGACTATTATGTTACATTTATTGATGATGTAACTAGAAAAACTTGGATTTATTGTATTCAAAATAAATCTGATGTATTCAAAATAAATCTGATGTATAAATCTGATTTATTGTATTCAAGAAATGGAAAGCTTTGGTTGAGATTGAGACAGGAAATAATTTAAAGTGTCTCAGATCAGACAATGGAGGTGAATATTGTAGCAAAGAGTTTGATAGGTACTGTTCAAAGCATGGAATTCGTAGAGAGAAGACAGTTCCAAGAACATCACAAGAAAATGATTTGTCAGAAAGGATGAACAAAACAATCATGGAGTGTGCAAGGTGCATGAGATTGCATGCAGGATTGCCTTTACAATTTCGAGCAGATGCTGTAGATACGGTTGTTTATCTAATAAACAGGGGGTCTTCAAGTTCCTTGGATGGTGGTATTCGAGAGGAAGCATGGACAGGTAAAAAGGTAAACTACTCTTTTTTAAAGCCATTTGGTTGTGAGGCCTTTCTCCCTATTAATAAATAAAATAGAACAAAGCTTGAGGAAAAATCAAAGAAATGTACCTTTATTGGATATGGTGCTAATGATTTTGGTTATCGCTTATATGATTATGAAAATCACAAAATCATTAGGAGCAGAGATGTAATATTCAATGAAAATGTCTTGTATAAGAATCAGTTGCAGGAAAAGAAACAGGAAAAAGAAAGCAAGGAATACACAGTTCTTGATGAGATAACTGAAAAAGTAAAGGTGCCTGAAAATAATAATAATCAACAACCACAGCAGCAACAACCACCACAACAACAATAGGCACCTCAAACACCTGAAAGTGGTGTTAGAAGATCTACCAGGATAAGTAGACCCCCTGAACGATACTCTCCTTCATTATATTATTTATTGCTGACTGATTCTGGTGAACCTGAATGTTATGAAGAAGCAATGCAGGTTGAAAGCAGGAAGAAGTGGGAGCTAGCCATGGAAGAAGAGATGGACTCCTTAATGCATAACCGGACTTGGGACTTAGTCAGGTTGCCTGCAGGTAAAACTACATTGCAGAATAAATGGGTTTACAGGCTGAAGGAAGAAGATGGAGGAAAACAGAGGTACAAAACTAGACTTGTGGTGAAGGGGTTTGCACAGAAGAAAGGTATTGATTTTGATGAAATATTTTCTCCTATTGTTAAGATGACTTCAATCAGAACTATTTTAAGTCTTGTAGCAGCGGAAGATTTACATCTTGAACAGTTAGATGTAAAGACAACATTTCTCCATGGAGATTTGGAGGAAGAGATATACATGCAGCAACCAGAAGGATATGAGGTCAAAGGGAAAGAAAAATTGGTGTGTAGGTTAAATAAGAGCTTGTATGGCTTAAAACAGGCTCCAAGGTAGTGGTATCTAAAATTTGACAAGTTTATGTCTGAACAAGGTTATACTAGATGTCACTCTGATCATTTTGTTTATCTAAAAAGGCAAAATGATGGCAGCTATATTATATTGTTATTGTATGTAGATGACATGCTTGTTGCAGGATCTAACATGCAGGAAATAAATGTGCTCAAAAGAAAATTGGCAAATTCATTTTCAATGAAGGATTTGGGAGCTGCAAAACAAATCCTTGGTATGAGGATAACTAGAGACAGGAAAAATCACAAATTAACACTGTCTCAGAATGAGTACATAGAAAAGGTGTTGAAAAGATTTAATATGCAGAATGCGAAACCAGTTAGTACACCTTTTGCTAGCCATTTCAAAATTAGTAAGGAGATGTGCCCAAAGACCCAAGAAGACATGGATTATATGTCTAAAGTTCCATATGCATCAGCAGTTGGAAGTTTAATGTATGCAATGGTCTGCACAAGGCCTGATATTGCACATGCAGTGGGAGTTGTAAGCAGGTACATGAACAATCCAGGAAAAGAACATTGGATGGCGGTAAAATGGATTCTCAGATATTTGAGAGGTACCAAAAATCAAGCATTATGCTTTGGTGGTTCAAACATTGCTCTACAGGGATATGTTGATGCAGATATGGCAGGTGACAGAGATAATAGGAGGAGCACTACGGGATATGTATTTACTGTAGGTGGAACAGCTGTCAGTTGGGTTTCAAAAATCCAAAGTGTTGTTGCACTTTCAACAACAGAAGCAGAGTATGTTGTTGCTACAGAGGCTAGTAAAGAAATGATTTGGTTACAAAGGCTTATGGGTGAATTGGGTAAGAAGCATGATATGGGCACGTTATACAGTGATAGCCAAAGTGCCATTCATCTTGCAAAGAACTCGGCATTTCATTCCAGGACCAAACACATACATCTCAAGTACCATTTCATATGGTCAATATTGGAAGATGGACAGTTGAAGCTGGAAAATATACACACTAGCCAAAATCCTGCAAATATGCTAAAAAAATTTGTAACCAGGGAGAAACTGAAAATGTGCTCAGTTTCAATTGGTCTTTAAGGATGATGATGAAGATGAGGAACAACCAGGTCCAAAGAGGAGTCATTGTCCAACAAATGAAGTAGCGGTGAAGCTGCTACAATCAGTCTCCAAGTGGGAGACTGTTGGGTGTGGAGCATAATTTTCTTCCTGATTCAGAGATCCTTGTTTTAGCTGGATGTATACCCCAGGAAAATTGTACACCCTTGCTGGCAGGGGGGTGCGGGGGGGACTTGTCCCCCCCTCGGGGTCTGAGGAAGCCGACCCCCCCCCCCCCCCGAGCTGAGGGGTCTAGGGGCCAGCGGTCCCATGGTGGGGGTTTCGGGGGCAGTGCCCCCGAAGCTAAAAAAAGATGTAAAAGTGTGTTGTAAAAGTATAGTGATTTCTAGTCAATCTGGGTCGTTCATTAGGCGGATGATCTGACGGTAGAATTTATGTTTAGTTTAGGGTTTTTTGCCCTAGAAGGCAACCCCTCGCTTTTATGAGGGTATTGTATTGCGACTACACATGGAATTTGTATTCTCTGAGCAGGAAACAGATAGGGATACTGTGAGAGATAATAGAGGATATTACAATGGATCTGATGTAGGTTTTGTCTTTTCATTTTGCTGGATAATAGAAAGGAAGGACTGGCTGTTCGGGGTGGACATAGCCCAAACTGGGTGAACCACGTATATCTGTGTCTCTCTAGTTTTATGTGTTTTGTGTGCTTGTATTTTCCACATATTTTATGTGTTGCATTGCTATGTAATATTTAATTTTCTAACAAATTCTTGTTTGAGAAAGAATTTTGGAGTGATTCCAAGGGAATATTGAAGCATAGATATCAATATTGAGTTCTAAAATCCCCCCTAAAAAGAATTCAATACCCATTAAGCCCTTAGAAGGCTCTATTATGACTCATTAAGAGGAAGAAGTGCAACATGATATATCAAAATTACAAGACTAAGTGTAATAAATTTCTCTCTCGCAAAGAGTATCAAAAAATGAAATGGAAGCTAAGGTGGATGGTTTGAAGAAAGGCATGGAAGCTAATATGGATGGTTTGAAGAATGGTATGGAAGCTAATATGGATGGTGTGGAAGCTAATATGGATGGAATGGAAGCAAATATCGATGGTATAGAAGGAAACATCAAAGATTTGAAGAAATACATGGAAGCTTTGAAGGAAGGTTTGGAAAAGTTGCTACAAGAAAAGCTTCGTAATGGTGAAAAGGGAGTAGAGGAAACTCATGATGAGAACAAAAGAAATGTTAATCATGATTTCATAGAATGTAATGTTGTATTTCAGACCCACCATATTCCAAATATAAATATGAGGAATTTTTATGGCAAGGATCCGATAACATGGATACTACAAATGAAGCAATAATTTGAGCTCCATAATACACAAAACACACCAAAGTTATGCATTGTAACTTTATAGTTAGAACAAAATCAGTTTGTATGGTATTGATGGCTTTGTTCTCGTAAACCATTGGTCACTTGGTCAATTTTTATGGAGGAAATTATGAGGATACAATTATCAACACCTTCTTTATCCAATTTATAAATCTCAAACAAAAGGGTTCAATGATGGAGCACATGGAGGATTTCCAAAAATTGAATATAAGGGTAAATAATATTCCAGAGGAAAATAGGATTTATGTCTTCATAGGGACTCTAAAGGATAACATCAAACATTAGGTTCACCTTTGGGAACCTGATACATTGCAGAAGGCATTTAGGTTGCAAAGAAAAATTGAAAGAAAAATTATGGCGACAAGGAAGTCTACCACTCACAACTATAAATATGGAAGTGTTGCCACTCCTATACTTCCACAACCTATAAGGTTGAAACCACAACAATTGGAAGAAAAAAGAGAAAAAGGGCTTTTCTATAGTTGTGATAGAAAATACACTAAAGGTCACAAGTGTGTTGAAAAGAAATTATTTTACATAGATTGTGAAGAGGAGGAATAAAATGAACAAGAAACTTCAAAAGAAGAGGATATACACCAGGAACCAACCCTAGAGGAAGAAGAAATGAATCTGACCATATCCTCAAACTCTCAATATAGAAGGACATATCAAGCAGAAAAATGTAATAGTGCTGATTGATTTAGGTAGTACCCATAATTTTACTCATTGTAAGGTAGCCAAGGAATTGAATTTCTTCCTCTACCCAGTGCCAAAGTGTCAAGTGATGGTGAAAAATGGAGGAACTATAAATTTCTCTGGAAAGCTCCATAATATGAAGCAAACCATGGGGCAGTATGTATTGAATAATCCAATGCTTTCTATTCCAATGGGTGGTGTTGATGTTGTACTAGGAGTACAATGGTCACAATATTTGGCGATGGTATCTTTTAATTTCCAAGAAATTTTCTTGAATTTTTTTTTAGATGGAAAGAAAGTTGAAATACGGTGTATCATAGGGAAGATAGGAATGATAATAAGCTCTAATGTCATGAAAAATATTTTTAAGAAAGAACAATGAGGCATAATTACACAATTATGCTCACTAGAAGTTCCAACATCAAAATCATCTATTTCTCCATATCTCCAAAAAGTCTTGTACGATCATTCCAAGGTGTTTGAAACTCCAAAAGGACTCCCACCTATTTGAGATCAAGATCATGATATTCATTTGATTCAAGGAATTTTTCCTCCAAACATTAGGCCTTACAAATATCGTTATGACCAAAAGAGAAAAATTGAACGTATGATTGTAGAAATGCTAGAGGTTGGTATAATTCAACCTAGTCAAAGTTATTTCTCTTCTCCAATAATATTGGTGCACAAGAAGGATGGATCATGGTGCATGTGTCTATATTATAGGGAGCTCAATAAGCTCACTATTAAAGATAAATCTCCCATTCCTATGATTGATGAATTACTGGATCAATTACATGGAGCAATTTTTTTCACCAAGTTGGATCTTCATTCAGGTTATCATCAAATTAGAATAAATACTAAAGACATTATGAAAAAAATAATTTCACACTCATGAAGGTCATTATGATTTTTGGTCATTCCTTTTTGCCTTACCAATGCACCTTATACATTTCAAGAGTTGATGAATTCCATTTTTCAAACCCTTTCTTAGAAAAATTGTGTTAGTATTTTTTGTTGAAATACTAATCTATAGTAGGTCTTGGAAGGATCATGTTCAACATGTCAACAGGGTGCTAAAACTATTCGAGGAGAAACAATTATATGGAAAAACGTCCAAATGTTTCTTTGGAGTAAAAGAGGTGGAATATTTGGGTCATATTGTATCTCGAGAGGGTGTTAAGGTAGATCCTAACAAAATTAAAGCCATTAAGGAATGAAAAGTCTCCACAACCATAAAAAATTTGCAAGGATTTCTCTGGTTAATAGGGTATTATCGCAAGTTTTTTAATAATTATGGGAGAAAAGCAGCACCTCTAACAACATTATTGAATAAATATGCATTTTCATGGACTCCTGAAGCAACTATGGCCTTTGAACATATTAAATATGCAATGTGCCAAGCACCAGTATTATCTACACCAGACTTCACAGAAACCTTTATTGTGGAATGTGATGCCTTGGGAAATGGAATTGATGTTTTTTTAATGCAAGAAAGAAGACCCATTTCTTTTGAAAGTCATCCAATCAAAGGAAAGTATTTACATAAAGCTATTTATGAGAAGAAAATGTTGGCAATACTACATGCACTAAAGAAATGGAAACCTTGCCTAATGGGAAGACACTTCAAGGTCAAAACTAATCATGATAGTCTTAAATACTTTTTGGAACAAATACTATCTTCAGAAGAGCAACAAAAATGGGTCACAAATATGTTGGGCTATGACTTTGAAATAATCTACAAAAAAGGGAGGCTAAAAGTTGTTTCAGATTCACTCTCAAGAAAGGATGAGAATGTGGAAATATTTCTTTGTGCCATTTCTATTACCCAAATAGATTGGATAACAAAAGCAAGGGAGAAATGGAAGAATCACGAAGTATGGACACTCATTCAAATTTTTCAGCAAGATCTATTACATCTAATACATTTAGTTGGAAAAATGATTCCTTATGGTACAAAGATCGCTTATATCTTTGTATTAATTCGCAATTAAAGAAAAATATTGTTTTTGAATTTCACACCTCTCCCTTAAGAGGACACTCGGGATTTTTAAAAACTTACCACAGGGTAAAGAAATAATTTTTTTGGGATGGCCTTAAATATTATATTCAAAAGTTTGTGGAAGAATTTTTGGTTTGCCAAAAAAATAAAGTTGAGACAGTTAAGACCACGGGTCTGATAAAACCTTTATCCATTCCATGTCAACGTTGGGAGGAGGTTTCAATGGATTTTATCACAAGTTTACCTAAGTCTAAAGAAAAGAGTCTCATCATGGTGCCAGTTGATAGAATTACCAATTATGCACACTTTTGTGCATTATCTCATCCATTTAAAGTGAGTGCACTTGCTACTACATTTATGGAAACAATTCAAAGGCTACATGGAAACCCAAAGATTATTGTAAGCGATAAAGATCCCATTTTCACTGGAAATTTTTAGATGGAATTATTTTCTTATTTGGGTATTCAACTAGCTCATAGCTCATCTTATCATTTTCAATCCGATGGGAAAATTGAGATAGTGAAAAAATGTTTGGAAGGATATATTCGTTGCTTTCTATCTGATAAACAAATACAATGGGTCAATTGGTTACCTCTATTTGAATGGTGGTATAACACTTCATTCCACATTGTAGCAAAAATGACCCCATTTATTGCACTTTATGTATATCATGCACTCTCCATCACATCATATTTAAGATAAAATTCTAAGGTTCAAGTAGTGGGAGATCACATAGAGCATCAACAATAATTTATCCAACTCCTAAAGGATAACGTAAATTTTTCATAGAATCAAATGAAACAACAGGAAGATAAACAATGCAATGAGAGATGTTTTGATGTAGGCGACTAGGTATTTTTATGGCTACAACCGTACAAACAAATGTATGTCAAGCAAGCTAAGAAGGATAATAAATTATCGCCAAAGTACTATTTTCCTTACAAGGTGTTTCAAAATATTGGTACTATGGCATACAAATTGGAGCTTCCTACATCTTCCCGAGTGCACCCAGTTTTCTATGTTTCATGCTTAAAGAAGGTTATAGGTGACAAAATTTCGGTTCAAACAATATTTCCAAAAATTGATGAGCAAAGACAAATTGGAACCTGAAGCAGTCACAGAAATAAGAACTCGATAGCTACGGAATCGATAAATTTTAGAGTATCTCATGAACTAGAAGAACTTACCCACTGAATATTCCACATGGGAGGATACGAATTTTATACAGAAGCATGCATAACTACTCAAGCGTTGAAGACAAATTTTTTTTGAAAGAGAGGGTCATGTTAGGGCCCTATATTACTAGTCTAGTCCCTTATTGTTGTTATTGTAGCCCCATTATTGTTATTGTTGTACCCGACATGTAGTCCCGATATTATTATTATTGTGCCCCATAATAGCCAACTATTGTTATTGTTGTTCCCTTACATTATTATTGTTAGGTCGGCTAGGATTATATTGTGACCCCATGGAGTCCTATATATAGAAAGGAGGTTCTATCATTTGAATCATCTAAGAATTATTCATTTATGTAATGTAAAGGAGGTTCCCATCGTGAAGTGGATGATTTCTAAGTTGTTGATCTCTATTTTCTTCTATTTGTGAGTTGGTTTCATAACATCTTAAGTCATGACAGGCCCACTTGTATCTTCATTTTGATCAGACTGTTCCTCTATCAAAAGAGTATCAATAAGTTTTTCCATCATAGTGTTCATATTGTGATTCGACAGTGGTGCATGTCTTCTCAGAATGTTTCTCTTGATGGAAAACGCAACATTTATCCATGCCCAAGCTTTCAATGTTGAACATTGTATTGGAACTCTGAGTAGATTAGGAACTTTGTAAGTTGTTGTTTCTTTTAAAGAACGATGGCCTAGAATAATTTTTGTTGGTTGTTGATGCCTTTCTTTAATTCCTCTTCAATTCTAAAACTTCGTTTATGAGAAAATTCAGATACTTGGTTAAGCTCTCCATATCGAAGGAATATTTGTCCTTTTTTTTGCTGGAAGAGGCCTGATTATTCTTACCCGCTTCCTTAGAATATGTGGAATCATCATCATCTGTGATGAATCCAATAGATCGCAAATATTTTTCTATAGCAAGAGCTTCTGCAAAGTTCAAGGCTAATTTTTCTTTCACAACTATATTCACAAAAACGAAAATGATATTGGTAAGGTAGATGTGTAATAATATCTAGTGCTATCATTGTGGGGTTACACATACATGGGTAACTTGTTCATTAATCACAAAAATGTTTGATTAAAATATTTAATTCATTCCTTTCCCCCAACTTTAATATTCCCAAGTTCTTTCAACAACATGGAGGGAGTCTCGTTGTGAGAAAATTTCTCAGGAAATGGTTTCTTAAACTCCCTCCAGTTTCAAATTGAATTGGAAAGAAGACCGTTATATGATACAAATTCTCTACCTTATAAGGTATATCGAAAAATTCTACAAGTGATATCTCAAAAAAATTCTACAAGTGATATCTCAAAACGTATCTCAAGAATCTGTATATGCATGTAGAACTTGTCTATATGATATTTTACTTTAGTCTTCTTGTTTTGATTGAACTTTGATAATAAATTTTCTCGATGTTTTGGAATATTGTGTGGATTCACTGAAAGAGCGAGTGGCCCTTGGGTCATCCAATCCAAATATGAATCATCCGTTTCTACGTATTTTTTGTCCTCCTCTTCTTCGAATCTAAAGATTCTTCTCCCTCACCATCGGGATCTTCATTGTGATTAGGGTGCTCCTCATCAGAAAATTGAAAATATTCACCTTCACTGTATATATTCTCCTCAATGGGTGTAAATTCCCCTCATTTCTCAATAGGCTAAACCAAGTCTTCAAAGGTTTTGATAACCAAATATTCCACTGGCAAAAAAATAGTACCATTAGAAGTTATTTCTTTTCTTACATGCTGATGAGGTAGAATCGCAGTGATAGGAGGTAGACCAATATCTTTTGCAAACTAACGACTGATGGGTCGTATACTATGGATTTGAGAAGAAGTAACATCAAAGGCTTGTCTTGGGATAGAATAAGCAATTTCTTCATTTTCAGGAGTATGAATAGGAGTGGAAATGGGAATATTGTTTCCTTACACAAATTTTTGTATGTTAGGATGCAAAGAAATTTTCAGCCATAAAAAGGCGGTGGCCCTCCTACTTGCGCTAGGATGTTGACAACGTTGCATACAACCAACATGTAAGGGATTCTCCCTAATGAAAAGTCCTAATTAAACTTCACATTTTTTGGTGTGGGAGCCCTTCCAGAATAAAGGCCCAACTTCCATATTCTTAAATATTTTCCTTGGCTTCAAATTTCAACATGAGAGAGTAATGAACATGTAATTTCGAATTAGAAAATGAGTATGCCTTGTGATTTTTCAGCTGTGAAATATATCATTGTTCCTCTACCAAAGGAGGGAGATAAAAGTGAGCCTTTAAAATACAAGTAATAATACTAATCTAGGAAATACACATGAGCATAACATATAAATGAATCGTTGGACAACCAATGAAATAGTTCACTCAGAAGAAATGATCGTTAACACATACAACACACCTTCAATAATACAAGCACAAAATCTATCGAAATAGTTCAATCTCCTTAGTACATATGAGATCAACATACATCACAAATATTCAAAGAATAACCTTATAATATTTATGACATATGCATTGAATGTGTGTTGTCTCAATGACCTTCTGAATTAAGTATAAGTTCGAAGATGCATCAATACAAGGAACACCACTAGCCCCAGTACTGGAGCATCAGACCAATGAATTTCTCCTCCAAAATAATTATTTTCCTCTCTAATTCTTGGTAGGAGGAGACAATGTGAAAAGTCATTTACATGAGCCATGAGGGTGTATATATAATAAATGCGTGATCCATCACCTTCCTTGTGAATCTTTGACTACCCTCATGATTTTTTGACTTCTTGTGAACTTTCAACTTCCTACATGAATTTTCACATTACATAGGTGTCTCTTGTACTTCCACTTTACAATTAAAATTTTCAATACAAAATTTACATAATCCCCAAAATGATGTGGCACATGGTGATCCATGACATGACATTGATGACTGTTAATGTCAAGCCACTCATTTCTGCTGCTTTATTTTGTGTCTTCATGATGGATGGAATATGGTCTTCTTATTCCTCAATAAGGCTTGAGGATAAAGAGTCTTCATTGTGATATTTAATCTCCAACTGTTGTTTCAACTTATATTCCTTTGTCTTCTCTTGATTACTTAACTTTTTCTTGCAACTTCGAAATTCTCTTCTAGCAAGGTCTCCTTCTTCATCCTCTTCATCATCATCTTGTCATAGAATGATTCAACACCTGAAAATCAAATCCACTCATGAAAATACAACATCAGTCTAAAAAACCCCTGGCTTAACATGAAGCATAACAATCCATTAGCTGAGCTGGAACTAAGAGACAGATTGGAAATCAAGCTCAAGGATTGCATAGTTGCGTAGCTTAGGATGTGAGGATCAAGGAATAAGAATTTGTACTATGTAGTGAACCATTCAAGATGGGTTGTTCATGTCAAATACGTAGTTGAGGGACTTAGGGAGGCAAATTGAGGGCTTAAGCATTGATTTTTTCCACTACGTAGTTCTGGAAGGAGAGCTGGTCAAGTGAATACACAATTGCATAATTTTAGGAGCTCAAGGCTGAGGCTTTAGGAATGAGACTGTTTAATGTGAATTTTACATTGGGCTAGAGATAAATATTGCATATATCTTGAGCTTAGGGTTTGGGCTTGAGCACTGCGATTTTCCAGAGCATAGTTCTCGGAGGAAGAGACTATGCATTGCACACTGTCAAGAGGAAAGGTTACTTATTGAGGACTGAGACTGTGCAATATGCAGTTCATGATGGTTGAATGAGGCTAAGTGGCCTGGTAGAGGAGTTTTCCCTGCTTTTACTAAGTGTTGGATAAGTCATATGGAATTGAACAAAAGAAATACTTGAACATGATCACAAATTTGGACTACTTGATGACACAACATGGAATACTCAGAACACATGAAAGAAATTATTTTCCTCAATGCAACAATTTTCGGATGGCTTACACTAAGTGTGACACCAAAGATACACTTTGCGATGATAGTGATGACACTTGTGCGAAAGTGCTTGGACTTTGGAAATAAGTGTGGTACATGTTTACATGGTAAATAATACTCATTAACATAAATATCATCCCTTGAAACAAACCAAAACCAAACTTATGCAATGTGTGATACTTGCCTTAGCTAAAATACGACACTTCAATTTTCTTCAAAATGTAACAAGAATAATTAGAAAAAACATATGCAATGAAACTTAATGTTTTTGGAGACAATACACAAAGACAAAGTAGGCTCTGAATCTGGATGTAGGTGCAAATTTTGGATGGTGTTGTAGTGGTGACAACAAGAATTTGATAAAGACTCTCACATGGACAACTATGTTGATAAAATATTCATCGCCGAGGTTACCTTCCCACTATCATATTTTTGAAACACTAAAACCTAGTTTTTATGTGAATTAATATGGAAGGAACTCTAGAATGTATCATCTATGATTATTGACCTACAAAGGGTGCCAAGGAAACAAAAAATACATCTCCACCATCCTCTTGAGGATCCTTTTTAAGATCACCATCAAAATAATATCTTTCCTTCTTATTCTTCTTTATCTCTTCCTTGCAGTCCCTTGTGAAATTCCCAACTTCATATTGAATTCCAACATTTTGCATTGGAAGTTCCAAGAGAGATATGTTTCCCATGTGATTTGTGTTGGGTTCAGGAATTGGCTTATCCTTATCATCCTTTTCCTTATATTTTTTCTTATCTCACCCTAAATAGCCATGACTTTAAATCTAATATATTATCTTTTGAGTCAAGTATGTCAAATATTTATGTCACTCCCATCCATTAAGTTTTTATTTCAATTGAAATGAAAATAGTGATGTTGGGTTTTATTAATAATAATATGTTGAAGAAATGTTTACAAGAAAATATAGAGAGCCCATAATTTTGTTACTTATGACTGACATATTGTTTTTCAGATGCAAAAATCGGAACATCCACCATCTTCATTTTTAGTCTATGTTTCGAGTCTAAATCAAGACTCATCTTCATGACAAACCTACTAAGAAGAGAATAGATTAGGGTAAATAAATAGAGGAAGGAACGGGATGAAAGAGATGACCAGTTCTTAATTTTACAAATTATTTAATTAATTAGTTATTTATTTTAGTTTTTCTCATATTTTAATTCTAATTCTAATTATGACACCTTTAAAACTTGAATATTATTGTTTATTGAATTTTCCTAATTGTTATTATTCCCTATTAGTTATTATTATTTGATTAAAATTAATTTAATTAATTTTTTTGTCTTTTTTATTAATACTAAATATTAGTGGTCTTTATAAATGATTGAAAATAAAACTAGGGATCTAAGAAATTTTTTGGTTATTATATATATCTTTTAAGAAGGTAATAACCTATATATTATTGGGAAACTATAATTCTAAATAATTTGATAATGTGGAGTTTTTAAATATTAATAAAACACAGGGTTATCTATATAAGAAGAGTATTTATTTATTATATTTTTATTTTTATTATTATTTATTTATTTATTTTTAGGACATGATTTATGAGTGTTTTAAAATTTTAGAGGAGGATTTAGAGAGGAATAAGGTTAATGGGAGGAGAGGTACCAGGAACAAGTTCTAAGAAAGAAAAGGAGGATGGAGGGGAGGGGGATGGTTAGGGAAGGAGCATTAATGAGAGAGTGATACAAAAAACTGTTTATGGGGGCAAGCCTAATTGTGGGAAAGAACATGGATCAAATTCCTGCTAACTTCTAAGCCTCCATCTATATTAAGGTTGTGAGGGTGCTTAACGATTTCCAGGGCTTCCCCCACTTTACGCTTAAAATGATGGTTTTCCTTGATAATGACCACTGCCTCTTCAAGACATATGGATGACGTGTATTATTGGAGTGTTCTACCAAGGTTGAGGTTTTGGTTCTTCCAAGTGTGATGTCATCACCATGTTCTTTAAACCTTATTTTAAAGGACCTACCTGTTTCCCCAATATAGCATTCTCCACATGAACAATTAATTTTATAAACCCCTTTTTGTTGGAGGTGGTCCGGGTCATCTTTGACATATTTCATCCTTTGTCTGGTGGTTATTATAGGTTTGAAGGATGCTCTAATGTCTTTCTTGGCTAATTTATTTATGTAGATGACATATTGTTGTTTCTCCATATTTTTTAGAATGTTGCTTCTCTTGATTGGAATATTGTTTTTATGCCACCTTCTTCAAAATGTTGTTATTCCAGGTTGTCACGATGTTTCTAGTTGGAGATTCCACTTTAATATTTCTCCAATGAATATAGATGTTGTTATTTTGGCATGTAATTACTACTACTAGGTGAAAATGTGAAAAAATGGGAAACACATTTTAGTATGTAGGGATAGGTTGCCCTATGTTTATTGAACTCTCAGCCAAGAAAAAAGATCAATATATTTCCTTCACCAAGATTTTAAAATTTTATTAGTTGAGAGTTTAAAATTTTCTCATTCAATATTTTAGCATGGGTTAAATTTGTGGTTGCAACCTCTTGGATGAGAGTTGAAATTTTTTTCGGCCAAGAGGTTTGAGAACAAATTTTCTCGGAAAAAACTTCTCGGAAAAAAGTCTAGATTCTAACTCCATATATCCAATGGGATCACTTTTTTTCTAAATATTTTAAATATATATTAAAGTGACCCAACGATCTGAGAAGGTTTCGATACCTGAAAGGATTTCTAGTTTTGATATCCAATGTAGACAATTCCCATATCTTGATAGAGCCTTGTAGGGAATCAATGGTTATTTCATCAATAATATCTACACATTTCTCAATGATATATGCTTGAAGGAATACAACCATCCTCGATATATCAAGTGACCTACTAATAATACCTTGGATTTTGATTCACTTGCATAAACTAACATGTTCTGCTCTAATACTTAGTTTAAAGGTAGCCTGGGCTCGTTCCACATTCTCCTGAGCAACTTTCCATTTAACTTGGTGCATGAGATGGGACTCAAAGTCCCTCAGATTTAGGTCCCCTATGTATGATGTCAAATTCAAATTTATTTCATAAGGGAGAATAAAATAATGTAAATAAAATTCACATAAAGCATGTTATGTAGCAGTTACTCAACTTCATAAAAGGCCATGCATAAGGCTTTTGCATATGGAAAATGATAAGGAATACCTTCAATAATAGTTTTGATAGGAAAATAAATGAATTTTTCTTATAAGAAGAGGGCATAGACTAGAGATGGTGGTCGATAATTCAACAATTCATGAATGAGTATCCCTATCTCTTGCTTCTCTTTCTTTAATTCTTCCACCTATTTTTGAGTAGCTTGCAGCTTCCCAAAATCTTCTTTTCACTATATTTTCTCCATATTGTGTAAGGAAAATCATATAATCTCTTCATTTCCATGCCCCTAACAATTTTTTGATGCCCTTCCAAAATAAATGTGCACTTCTAGTAGGACATGCAAATATTTTCCATTTAACACACTCTACCTGAAGGAATACAAAGAAGGAAGATTTAGTAGTAGAATATCCAACTTCTTTGTTCTTTGCTTCTATTTGTGTAAATTCCTCCTTAAAATATATAGCTTAATGTTTTCTTGTTTCAAAACAAAGTATTTTCCTTGCTTTTAAATTTTTAACTAGTCTTTAATTTTGTTGTCCTCAATTGACTCCTAAATACCCTAATCTTATGCTTCAACATATGCTTTTAATTTTTCAAATTAACTATTCACCTAATTAGGATAGAGGGTTTATTTTAACTCCTTATAAAAGTTTACACATTCGATTTCATTCCTTCATTATTCATAACATCCTCAATATCATTTGGTTCTTCTATAGATGGCCTTTGTTCTACAATGACAACATTGATCTTCTCATCTATGTCAGGATCTTGCAAAATTGGCACACCACTTTCCTCTATATTTGGTTCTTACATAGCAATCACATTGTGACTTCCTTCATTCATGTTCAGTTCTTGTAGATTTTACCCTTGAATTTATGTTGTATCTACTTCTTGTGGAGTAGCTACAACGTCAAACCCTACATCATTTTCCACTATGGTTGGTTCTCATGGAGAAGCTATAATTTCCAATTACTCACTACTTTGTACCATAGCTATTTATTATGTAACAAATACAATATTCATTAAATTACTAATGAATTCAACAATATCCTCATCAATTTCATTAATTCGGTTGAGACCTGGTTATTATGGAGTAGGATGGCATCCTATATTCTCAATACTAATGGTTTCACACGAGCTGTTTTATCAAATTCAATCCCCATTAATCTCATTCTCCTCCTTGGTAGAAATGCTACAAAATCATTGACAAATTTCTTCCTCTTTTGAGGAATGACTAGTGTTATAGTCGATGTCTCAGTTTCAAGAAGTCGAGGTTCTTCATTCAGAGGGTTACTTCCTTTGTTCCCCTCATTCTACCCTAGGGTGGAAAAATGGGTTCACCCAAATCCTATTCACCTTCAATTTACTCAGGGTCATCATTCTGATAAGAATATCTTTCCTCATTCTACATAAGCTCACTTTTTTCACCTTGGTTCATTTCCAGTTACTCTTATGGAAACTGTAATAATTTCCTCCAATAATTTGAGTATTTCTCATGGAATCAAGGACTAAAAGCTTAACTAACCCATGGTTTGTAACTATTATTGTGGGGTGCTTCACACTCTTCACAACATGATCCATATGTTGCAATGTTTTCAACAAAAAATATGGGATGTTTAACATATTATTAAGGCATAAGTGTAGTAAAAATTTTAAATGGTAAGAGAAGATTACTTTGTATCCTCCTTGCATGTAAAATAATTATGAACAAAAATAGCTAGATCCTTCCATAAGTCTAGAAGGTATGGGATTTTTCCTCCCATAGTGAATTATTTTGCTGCTATGGAGCTAGTGAAATCCTTCTCCCAAAAAGTTATTCTCCTTGTTTCAAAAAACATCCCAATATTTCTATTACTTCTTCTATTACTACAATTACAATCCCTTTAACTGAAAAATTCTCATTATCCAAATTCTAGGATAATTTAATTGTAACCCTCGCATGGAATCCCTACAAATTTTTGAAATATACCATCTATCCTACACTATGAAACACTTGATAAACTTCCTTATATCCGTGCAACTGAAATGCATTCTCTAGTTCATATTAAACATTTGAACCTCCCATTCTGCAACTATATTCGACCTAATTCATAAAAAATGAAGATAAAACTACTCTCGATTATGCATTAAGATCATGGTGGAATAATGATGTATGTTATCCAAAATTTGGTAAGTTTATATTTGAATTGAATGAGTATGGATAGATATAATTGGGTATGATAATAAGAATTATATGGTAAAATTGTTGAGGGTTGCACTACCTCCTATATTAAATGTTTGAATGGTCACATTCATGGGTGCGATGGGTGAAAATAAGTTATAAATCACATTAATTCAAAGTAATAAATATAAATCAAATATACCATACATGATCTGATCTTCCCACAAGTGAGGTGAAAGTTATACAATTGTTGCTTTATGACACTTAAAATTGCAATGATGTTGGCATGTGACATGTGAGGTGCTATTAAATTGGTAGTATAATTAGCAGGGTGCTTGATAAGGCAACAATACCATACATTATTTAGCGATGTCGGTACTCAAAAATGTCGATGATGATCATTTCTCTGATGTGACAAGTGTGGATAAAGAGACATAATATTTTTCTTAACAAATAGTAGCAATTGATGAGGTCGTGACAAGTATCGACGACTAGTAGAGTCGTTACTTAACAAGTATCAATGGTTCGCCTGTAAAAAAAAAATCACAATATTTTTATTAGAAATAAAATAAAATAAAATATAGATATTATTTAGATTCAAATGATGAAAATGGGTGTGTGTGTGTGTGTGTGTGTGTGTGTGTGTGTGTGTGTGTGTGTGTGTGTGTGTGTGTGTGTGTGTGTGTGTGTGTGTGTGTGTATATATATATTCCTTTTTTTCGAGTTTCCAATTTCCAACAAGAAATCAGAAAATTAAGGTAGTTCCGCACTCGCCTATAGAGTGGTTTAAAGACTACCAAAGGTATAGGGGTGTGACAGGTGGTATCAGAGCTCTAATCCCATACCTTGCTAAAGGTGGATTGAGAGTTGTCATCCTTGGAAGAAAGCATGAATACAGATGCAGGATTGCAAGAAGTATTGGAGTCTGGAACTATAGAGTTGAGCAGAGGCAAGACTATGGCCGGGGCTAAAGCTAAACTGGTGAGGAAAGAAAGTTTCAAGGCTCATCTGAGTTTGACAACATGATAGGGCATTGGAAGGACAAAAATAAACAATATCACAAGGCTCTTGTGCAAGTGTATGAACACTTGGGACACATAGGAGATGGGTTGATAGAGATGTGGAAATCCTTAGAAGACATATATGTAAAAATTATTGGACTTGAAGAACTTGACATGAAGATACAACATGGTAACCAAAGACTTCAGGAACTCTTGGATGAAAGAGTTCGGTTGAAGGAAAAGAGTGCCAAGTTTCGAGATAAAGTCAAGGATATTGAAGATGAGATGAAGAGAAATTGTCTTGACCCTAAACCTATTGTTTTGAAGAAATAATAAAATGCATATGTTGGCACACTTGAAGAAGATCACCACAACTTGGTGACTGGTGGACTTCAGTTGTGAGTCAATCTATGTCAAATTGGGACACTTGAACAACATTTGAAGAGGAAGAAGCTTGATGTAACACAAGCAGACCCATGATCATTTTGTTCTATTGAGTCTCATGAGATTGAATATGCTAAGAGGAATGTTAGGATGATACCTTGCTCGAAAGGCAACTCGAAAGTGGAGATGTTGAAGAATATTGCAGAGGTAACACACAAGACAAAAGTAAGGAATGATGAAAGTTATTTAGACTTGAGATTTGTGTCAAAAAACTGTTGCAGTATCACAACAACTCCCCATTTTTCTAGTATAATAGCTTAGAAAGAATAATGGGGACCCTTTTAAACAAATTTAGGATTAAATTCATTTTATTAGAAATAAAACTTAAAATTAAATTTTTAGACTAAGTTTTATTTTTCTTAAAAAAAACATAAGAAAAAAATAAAAAAACGCTCTAAGGAACCTGTAAAGGCTAAGAGTACAAGAGCGGGAATTAAATCACTGAAATGTGAAATGACAAAACAACAAATCGTCGATATCTGAAATAGCGAAACACCAATATGAAGAATAAAGAACTGTCAATGTGTGAAACAACGAAATACGTTAAGTAACAATTACTGATATCAGATTCTGTCATCTAATTTATCCTGATGTCACATTTTGTCATAAAATTCATCATGGTATCGCATTTTGCATGTCGCACATTGATTTTAGGTGCCAAAAATTCACTAATCATGAGAAGGCCGATCTACAGATCCCAATAAGATAACAACTGTCAAACTCACACAAACCCATGCTGTCAATTTAATGATAAGTCAGGTGTTTTTATGATATCAAGGTTTGCAATTGATTTAATAATTATTTCATATTTAATACCAAGGATTCCCATTATGTGTGAGTTAAATTGATACCACAGTTAATAGAATTTGACGTGATCTCAGCTTACCCTCTCTGGTTTTCTTTGGATAGGGTAATTCCCGAAACTTAGGCATAAAAGGATGTCAAGGTTGATTAAAGCATGAAGGAAGTCCACCACCCCACCTCAGCTAGTTGTTTAGCAAGAGGAAAACAACGAGATGGCTCCTTTAATCTCAGACACAACATACAACCCAGAAAATTATTCCTCAAGTTGGGAAGGGATCTATCACTTGTTTGAGAATGAAAATCCACAATTAATTCTAAACAGAAAATTTGTAGCTGATGATTTTGCATCCACAGATTCAGACTCATGGTCCGACGCAGCTAACTCTTTTCTTCACAAAAATGTTGCCCGTCCTAAAATGTTTCCATACATTTACTTAGTAAAATGGGTGTTGGATCATGTGGAAATTCAAGATAGAGAGTTTGTTCCAGAATTAGAACAATCATTGGTTCTCTCACACCGTCAGATTTGAAGGATTTGTATAAATTTCAAGATCCCCAGAATAAATACGACAACCAGTTTGTTCAATAATTCATACGAGAGAATGAACACCCTGAAAATGTAATCAAAGATTGGAGAAATGATCCTAATCTCCATAAACGCGACGACAAGGTTATGTACTCAGTATTTTCCCTTAAAAGCCCATTCTCACAAATTTCTTCAATGACGTGTCGTCTTTTTGGGTTTGCATATGAAACCAAGTTTAAGGAAGATCAGACACCCTTGATAGAAGCAACTTCTGATGTATATTCTCTTGCTTAGGCTAATATTTTGTCTAATAACTCGATTATATGTATCACTGTCTATAGGGAAAATTGTAATCTCCCGTCCAGTACAATCACTCCTTTTTATATGAGTTCTTTTATCCTAGATGTTGTCTTTTTTCTATTGAATTTCCATCATTAGGATGGTAATGGACCAGAGAAGTGAAAAACCCCATCCTTGTACAGTTATAATTCCTATGGGATCAAAATACCACTCTAATATGTTCAAAATATGTAATGATATAATGCTCCCAGTTTTTAAATTCATTTTCTAAATAAAAATTCCTAGTCACCCATGAAGCCAATAGAAGTCTCAAGCCTATGGGAAGGTGGTTCGGTGAAGAATTTTACACATACATCTGAAATTTCGGAAGTCATGCTTGCCCTCATGTCTTATCCTTATATATACCAGACAAATTATTTTCTAAGGAAATTGCTTATTAGACTGTAGGCAATGGGTTGACTAAATTTCTGAAAGATGCCAAAAAGACAATTGGGCCAACTTTTCCTATTTCATGTGGGTCATATACTCTCGAAAATTTCAAGCATTCATGTCTTGAAATTGATCGATTAAAACCCTTCAATTTTCCAATGCTACCTATCAGAAGTTACGATTCATATGGTGTTGCTAGAGAAATAACAAATCAAGTTAATTTGCAAGCGTTTCAAAGAGAGCATGATAAATTTTACGATGTCTTCCAGTCAATCCTATAATTTTCAAGGGTTCAAGAAATAACAACAGAAAGGTTCAGTCCACAAGATTTGATTTGATTCAAAGAATATAGAGAACATAGGAATTATCATCTGCCATACTACATATTCCACAGGGCTATGCCAGAAGTAGAATAAATTTTGGTTCTGATTCCTCCAGTTCAGGTACCAGTACCAGTAGCAGAACCATAAATCACAAATATTCCGTGGGAAGGGAAGTTTAATCAAGATTTGAAAATTTCTGAGAAAGCATTACCTGATACTAATACTCTTTTTGATTAGAGTGCTATTTTTCCAGAAACTCAGATACTAAAGATCAATGATACAAAGGAGAAACAAAGAGAAACATCACCCAAAATATGGAGATCATCCCTACTTTCCCAAAAAGAGAAATAATATTGAATATTGAAGAAATACCACCATTAGATGTATTTTAAAGTCCAAAGAACAAATTTGTTGTATCCAGGTCAAAGAAGAAACGAAATATGGAAGATTCTCCAGGACTCCCTATGTATATGGCATCAATGCAAGTCTTCTGGAAAGGAACTCAGTCAGCTCCAGAAAAATAACTTAGAAGATTATCTCAGTTTGCAGTTCCTTATGCAGACGTAACTATTCATGAGGTAGCAGAGATTGATTCATTAATTATGGACAAAGATCAGAAAATCACTCAAATGGAGAAAACTTTCTTTAATGAAAAGAAAAAGATTTAGCAGGAGTTGCAATCAAGTATTAATAATCTACAATAGGAATTTAAAGGCCTCAAACTCAAATTTGAAAATTAAATTAAAGGGAAGTATCTAATAGTTCATTAGTTACAATAGAACATTCAAAATATCCATAAGAAAACAAAACTTAATGAGGTAAAGAAAGAAGCAACAAAACTGGAAAAATTACTGGTAAAACAAAAAAAAAAATTCTGCAAAAACTACAAACAAATTCAAGAGAAAATTAAGACAAGTGGTCAGTTAGTCACTCAAATTTCTAATTTCAAGATTTATTATGAAGAGACTAATGATAAGGTGTCAAATTATATATATTGGAAAGACATTATATAGGGAAGAGAAACTGATCGTCCTCCCCTTGAAGAATCAATAAAATATATAATATTTTGAGCTTAGGATATGAAAATTAAAACTGTTGAATTAGCTATCATCAAAGCTAAAATAATGTCCTCCAACATATCTGAGTACATACAATATTATCTTGTACAAGCCAATCTTATCCAAGAAATACCAAAAGACACCATGCCATAAATCAACTTCTTAAAACAATATTGGAAAGAAACGTCAAACATAAAGGCTCTTGACATAGAAAACTTGTCAAAGGTAGACATGGATATTTACTGGTACTTGTTGATCAAAACTCACAATCAATTGGGAGTACTGAGGTGTCTTTCAAATGCTACAGTTCAGCTTCTTCCAACACTCAATGATGCAATATTCTTTGGCTAGATGAGAATGAAGCCAATTTCCCCCCTCTAGCTCGAATATATGATCAAAGCATGCCAACTCAAGGAACAGTTAGAGTGCGTATTCGAGAAATAATCATGAGACTGTTATAACTTATGAATTTTAATTTCCTAGATTTTAGTTTATAGTTTAGGTTAATATTAGAAGACTTCTTTCACAATTATTCCATTTTTGTAATATTAATTAGTATTTAAACCCCTTTCATGCATTTATAAAGGGGTCTAGATTTTTGAGAAAGAGGCTTTTGGAACTTACACTATTGTTTGAATAGAAGCATCTAATTGAAAGTTTGATCCCAAAGGCTATATTTTCAGAGCTAAGCTATGATGCAACACGTACATGTATTAATCATTTTATGTTTCTAAGATTTTAGAAAACTTGTTTCTATCTATTTGTTTCTCCCTAATGAGCATTGAAATGAAATATATTCTTATTAGTAATGATAAAATGTATTGAATGATATGTTGTTAGATGAGTGACTTAGAGAGATGTTATATGATTAATGTTCTTCATCAACTAAATCAATTACATTGATTTAGTTTCTTTAATGTGCTTATATTCATTTACTAAGCGATGATCTATATTGTTTCATGCTTATGAAACCTTATTCCATAATCTCATATATCAGTCCAATCCTAGGAAATAGTTAGGTTTAGTTTTATTTATGTTATCATTAGAATATATCACTCCATTCATGTTGATTTTATTCCATTGTTATATAAATTTTTTCTTATAGGGAAATTGGTCCCTATATCCCCAATCAGACACACCATTTCAACGGAAAAGGAGTTGCTTTAAGCTCTCGATCGGGTGGAATCCAAAATTTTGAGGAAGTCACTCTCCAGCCTTCAAAATTTTTGGCACTAGAAAGAGGGTCATCCAACTATGTATGGCATATAAAGTTGAATCTTAATTGAAAAGCCAACATAAGAGTCAAACTCCCTCCAAATCTTCTACAGCTTCTAGATCTTGTTCACTATCTCCTAGTCATAAGTCTAAAGTTGTAGAACCATTTCTTACATCTTCTGAAACATTACCTCGTAGACCTTATTCAATACATATTCCTAAGTATCCCAAATTTTAGTCTTTAATTGAAATTTTAGAAAAAATATATATCTCTCCATATAAGACAAGCAATCTAGAAATTTTTGAAGAAAGTATTACATATAAGTTTCGAGGTACTGGTGTGTTAACCCGATCACAAAGTGAAAAAATTGGGATAAATCCTTTTGAGTTTCCTATTTTATCTCATCATAAGAAAGCAACCACATCAACATCTTAATCAGGTATCAGTGATATCACATCATATTCATCCCCATTTACTCCCACCATCTCCTCTAATCAACCCATTTCTATTCATCAAACCATTTATACTCAAACAATCAATGCTACTATAAGTAGTACTAGTCCAATAGTAAGTTCGTCTCCATCCACATCTACTTCTATACCTACTATCTCATCTTCATAAACGACAATTCAAACAATGGCCAACCTACCATGGATTAATTCGGGTGCTGTTCAAATGGAAAATTTACATCCTCTCCAGGATCATCCAGAAAAATGGTTACCAAAATATAATCCTGATGATGGCCTTCTTGCTGAATAACATCTCAATAATTTTATGTTGGACATGAACATCCACGGGATGCAACATGAAGATGTTGTAGTGAGATTGTTTCCATATACTTTTCAAGGATCTGTAGGATCATGGTATTTTTCCCTCCCTTCCGGTTCTATAGGAGATTGAAATAGTTTTCAAGATCTATTTCTTGCTAAATTTGGTAATGATAGGACAATTTCCTCATTAATTAATGATATTTCTAATTTAAAATCTAGTTCAATTGAAAATATCAAAGACTTCAACTTTAGGTTTAACAAGTTATTGAATAAAATTCTAGCTACCTCTAGACCAAGATTGGATGTACAAATAGAATGATACATATCTTCCCTTCCTTCCAATATAGCAATTTTTGTAGATAGATCCAATAAGGTCACACTTGTAGAAAATATGAAAGGAACTCTGTCCGTTGAGAGAAGAATTTTAGCTTTAGAGAAGAAGACTGAGTTGGAAGACAAAAAATATAAAAAAGTAACATTTAAAGATGAGCAAAATAAGAAAAATCCCAAAGATCCGTTCGATCTTGAAGGATTTCAGAAGGTCCTGAAGACCATGTGCAATGAAATGGTTGAAATCAAAAAATAGGTTGTTGAAACTTCTACTAGAACACCCTTTAGATCATTTAGAAAAAAACAGTTGTATGTATCATAGCCCCCCAATATTATTTCTAATGTTGATTCTGAAGAAGAAGAAGAATAAGAAACTAAAACTTCTGTTGACCAATATCAAGATGAAGAAGTAGTTGAACTACATGGATTATGGGACTTTGTCTTACACACCTCTGATTAAGAGATAGAATCTGAAGCTATTTCTGTTAGCACTAGAAGTAAGACTTCTGCAGAACCAAATCAATCCATACAAAAACTAAAAATCACAAATTCTATTACTAAAGAAAATCTGTCAATAAAAAACCTCTAGTCAAACCATCTTAGCAAGCTATTACTAAATCCAAGCCAATCAAATCTACACCCAATCCTCAATCTAAAACTTTGGTAGTATTTGACACAATTGAATACAACATTGTCAAGGATATGAAGAAGATTAAAGCCAATATTTCTCTTCATGAAGTTAGGAAATTAAAGCAGCAACAGAATATTTTATTGAAAGATTTCAATGTGGTTAATGCATCTCCTCTTCCTTCAACTGTTATTGAAAAAGCTGCTAATGGGATAGGGAAATCTCTAATCGACAATTCAAACAAAGTTAATGCTTCAAATTCTATTTTGATTGGAAATAGATCCAATTCTCACACCCCTCCTTTCCTCTCAATCTATGAAATATACAAGAGAAATGTTCATAACAGTTTGATTTATTATGGGGCTCCATCCAATATAATTCCATATTCAATTTGTGAGAAGTTAAGTATCGCACCCTAGAAGTCATCATTTAGTATAGTTCAACTTGATAGAAAAAAGGTTAAGGTCCTAGGAGAAATCAATTCCGTAAGTATTCGATTGTCATCAAATCCAAAAGTTGCTCAGATTATCGATATAATGATTTCTGACATACCTGAATTATAAGGTTCAGTTCTTAGCAGAGAATGGTCTAAAAATTTACATGGATATTTCATAACAAACTAGTCCCACATGTGGCTTCCATATAATGGAAATCAAAACCAAATCAGAGTTGATCGTGAAAAAAATATGAAATACTCAGCTACAGATCTTGGGGAGGAAAATGAACCAAGAGAATTCAATAACAATATTTTGGGTAATTACTCTGCAGATTCATTCTTTGGGAATTTTAATGCTAAAATTTTACCTTTATCGATCAATTTTGTTAATTCAAAAATAGATTTTTTTTCCCAAAATGATTTTACCAGATGCTTAAATTTTGAAGAAGAAAAAATAGTCCATTCTCCGTTTCAGAAAATTTTCTTTGATGGATAAAGATCCAATGATGGTGTAGGAGCACGATGCGTGCTTGTTAGCCCAAAAGGTGATAAAAATATGCTACCTTGTAGAATTGAATTTGAATGCACTAACAATATTGTTGAATACGAAGCGTTAGTTCAAGGTCTTCATAAAGAAATAAGTCTTGATGTACAATATGTTCAGGTATTTGGAGATTCAGAAATTGTTGTAAGACAAGTACGAAATACTATTCACTGTCTCTCAATTCACTTGAAACATTATCAATCTTTGCTTGAAGATCTCATATCTTATTTTTAATAATTTAATATCTCTCCTATTCCTAGATCACAAAATGCCAATGCTGATCTTTTGGCTAATGTTGCATCCAAGCTGATTCCACCAGTATATTTTAGTCCTAATAGCTTCTCTATCGAATTTATTTTTCTTCCATCTGTGTTGGATAACGTTACTAGTTGGTGAGTTTTCAATGAAGATAGTGATAGTTTAAGTTTTATTACTTCTAAAAAATCATATGATGATCAAATTATAGATGAAAATGAACATGATAATCAAATGAAAGAACAAACTGATAAGAATCTTTTACCAAAATCTATGGTAAAACTTGAAGATTTATACGATTTAAAAGACAGATTCAAAAAAATAAACCATTGCAAACTACAAAGTTCTACTTTAAGGTTTGAATTAGTTAACTTATGATCTGATATAGTACATCAAGATATAAATCTAGGGCTTACCCTTTCATCTAGAGAAAGAAATGTATTCATTTCATTATTGAAAAAATGCAAAGATATTTTTGCATGGAATTATAAGGATCTTAAAACCTAAAACCCATCCATCATTGAACATATTATTTCTATGGTACCCGATGTTAAACCCATCTGGCAAAAGCTCGGGAAAATGCATCCAAATTTGGAAACTCAAATAAAAAATGAGTTAAATAAACTTTTGAAAGCCAAAATCATTTTTACTTTTAGACATTCAAAATGGGTTTCTAATCTAGTACTTGTAAGAAAAAAAGAATGGTGATATTCGAATTTGTATTGACTTTATAAATCTAAACAAAGCATGTCAAAAGGATCATTTTCCTTTACCTTCATTGGAACAAGTTTTACAATGAGTAGAAGGTTCAGAATTAATGTCTTTTTTAGATGGATTTTCAGGATATAACCAAATTCTGGTTCATCCAGAGGATCATTTGAAAACTACATTTAGAACAAAGTGGGGAACCTATGCATACCAAAAGATGCCATTTGGATTAATGAATGCAGGATCAACATTTCAGAGAGCCATGGATATTGCCTTTAAAGGATTGATAAATCAAATAGTGGTCGTTTATCTTGATGATATAACCATATAGTCAAAAAAGAGAAACAATCATTTGCATGAATTAAAGAAGATATTTGAAAGATGCAGAATATTTGGGATTATATTAATCCAAATAAGTCAAATTTTTCTTTAAGTGAAGGTAAAATTCTTGGTTTTATCGTCTCAAAAAATGGAATTTGTATTGATCATGACCGGATTAAAACAATTTCAGAAATTCCACTACCACATAACAAAAAATCAATGTAATATTTTTTAGGATAGATAAACTTCGTAAAACGATTCGTTCCAATTTTTTCACATATTTTCCTTCCATTTCAAAATATGATCAAGAAAGATACATTGTTTAAATGGGGAGATCAAGAAAAGGAAGCATTCAAAATCATTAAACAAGAAATTTTCAATGGTCCTTCTCTCACAACTCCAAATTTTACCAATGATTTCATTCTATATACTTTTGTCTCTGATCTATCATATGCCATAGTATTAAATCAACCAAATGATAAAAAATTTGAAACTCCAATTGTCTTTTTTAGTTCTAATTTTCAAGGAGATGAATTGAACTATACATGAGTCGATAAACAAGCATTTTTAGTTTACAAAGAGGTCAAATACTTTCGACCTTTTCTTCTGAAAGCTCATGTAAAATTAATATTTCCTTTCTCATCAGTCAGGAAAATAATTATACAGAAGGAACTAGGAGAAAAGAGAGCTAATTGGGTAACAGCCATGAAAGAGTATGACTTAAAAATTAAGCCTTCTAAAATTGTGAGAGGACAAGGATTTTGTAGATTGATTACATGAATGAATAATACATCACCTGATGAGGTAACTTCTACTATTGAAAAATTAACTGAGGTACTCAATGTTAACCCTCAATCTCAGTATGCTCATCTAATATTTTATTTAAATAATGGTTATGCTCCACTTAAATTGGATTCCAAATAAAACGAGCATTAAGATTGAAGGCTAATCAATATCAATTAGTAAATGATGTGTTATTCAGAAAAAATTAGGATTTTTTTTTACTCAGATGTTTATAAAATATTTAAATGCCTAATCCATTCCAGGAACTTCATGATGGACCAGCAGGTGGACACTTTGGTGGAGATACCACAGCCCATAAAATTTTGCATGCAAGTTATTATTGGCCAACATTGCTCAAGAATGAACACAACTATGTCAGAAATTGTAAGACTTTTCAAACTACAATAGGAAGATGAAGGAAATCTCAATGCCACTTCAACCAGTCAATATGGAACAACCTTTCGAACAACAGGGACTCAACATAATAAGTGAGATCATTCCTCATTATTCTGAACAACATAAATATATATTGACCACTACATATTATTTTACGAAGTGGGTAGAAGAAATACCTCCTAGGACAACAAAATATGAAAACATTATTCAATTCATCGATCAATTCATCATCACAAGGTTTGGTGTTCCTTATGCTTTAGTATTTGACAATGCCTCTTATTTTTCTAAAATTCCATGACTGAATTTTCTTTGAAAAGAGGGTTTAAATTGAAATATTATGCAAATTATTATCCTCAGGGAAATGGTTTGGCATAATCTAAAAAATAAAAACCTTATAAGAATAATTAAACACACCATTCATCAAAATCAGAAGAATTGTCACAAATCTTTGAATTTTTCATTTTGGGCAGATAGGATAGCTAAAAGAGCTTCAATAGGAACTTCTCCTTTACGATTGGTATATGGGAAGGGATCAATTTTACCTTTAGAAGTAGTTATTCTGTCAACGGGCCTGGTTCAATTCATTGACGCACAACCTTTCTATTCATTATAATCAAGAATGTCCCAAATAGTTAAAATTTAAGGGGAAAGAGAAAAAGCTAAAATGATACATAATCATCATCAACAATTAATTAAAAGTTCATTCGATTCAAATAAAGTAAAATATAAACAGTTTAAAATTGGAGATTTGGTATCGAAATGGGATAAAGTGCATGAGGACAAAGGAAAACATACAAAATTTCAAAAACTCTGGCTTGGCCCTTTTCAAATAATCGAAAAAATAGGTCCATCAACTTTTATTTTGCAAACTTTACAAGAAAAGAAGGAAAGTATTCATGTTAATGGACTTATCCTCAAAAAATACTTTTCTTAAAATAACAACAGTTCATTTGTATGAATATGTATATAGTTTAATAAAACAAGTTTTCGCAATACTACACAAAAAAGTGAAACACTTCATCATTTTCTTGAAAGTGAAAGTATTAATTTTTTTATATAAAGGAGATAAATCATAAATTGAAATCTCTATTTCTTTGGAAAATTTTGATTCAAATAACCAATTAGAAAGAAGAATTATTCTAACCCATGTAAACTCAATTTTGTTTTTAAACATGAACCAAGTTTGAAAAGTTATTTTTACAAAGTATGAAGTTTTATTGAAGTATTAACATCTTTTACTTAAATGACCATCCAAAAGCTCATAAGGAGAAAAATTATAACCTCCCCATTTATTCATATTAGATATTTTTTTTAATTGTAATTCAAAAATATAAAAATCTTTAAATTTGAGAGATCTCAATACGATTCAACTCATGATGTTCATAGGAAACTAGTAAACTTGACATTATCAAACTCGTACCAAACCAGGATAGTGGCTCATGGCCTAAAAACCTGAGACAAGGGATCTCATCACGAGTTAGCTTGTTCAAAGTTACTATAACCAGTGAATGACATTATCACTTATGGCTACCAAACCAGGATAATTATTTTAAAGTGACAAAAAATAAAAGTAATTTCATTACCTTTAGAAATTTCTATTATGTTATGAATGGGATATTGGTTCATTTTGGTTAAATAGTAACTCTATCAAGGCTATGAATGCCTGCTGGCAGTAGTGGCTCTACTAGTAACTAATATGTTCATCAAATAAGCTAAGCTTTTACTAACTTCTTACTTATCTTTTCAACTTACTAAGATTTGATTCATTTAAAGAGAAATTTCATTTACAAAAGAAATAAGAAAATTTCAAGTAAAATCATATTATTTAAAGATTAAATTCTCCTATATTAAAGACAGATTTCAATCACTTATAAATTTCCTAGAATATTGTATTTTAAGTATTAATATATATTAGAGATTCTAGATTCATTAAGTGTGTTTCCAATTGTTGCAGTACTAAAACAACTCCCCATTTTTCTAGTATAATATCTTAGAAAGAATAATAGGGACCCTTTTATAAAAAAATAGGATTAAATTCATTTTATTAGAAATAAAACATAAAATTTAATTTTTAGACTAAGTCTTATTTTTCTTAAAAAAAAAAAAAAAAGTCATAAAAAAGCATTGTAAGGAACCCATAAAGGCTAAGAGTACAAGAGAGGGAATTAAATCGCCGAAATATGAAACGCCGAAACAACAAATTGCCAATATCCGAATGAGAGAAACATCGATATGAAAAACAACGGACTACTGATATGTGAAACAACAAAGTCTCTCAAGTAACGGTTACCGATATTGGATTCTGTCATCTGACTTATCCCGATATCGCATTCTATCATAAAAGTCATCGCAATATTGCATTTCGCATGTCACACATTTCTTTGAGGTGCCAAAAATTTTCTAATCATGAAAAGGTTGATCTATAGATCCAAATAAGATAAAAATTTCCAAACTCACACGAACCCATGCTATCAATTTAATGATAATTTAGGTGTTTTTATGATAGTGAGGTTTTCAATTGATTTTGTAATTATTTCATATTTAATACCATTGATTTCCATTATGCGTGAGTTTAATTGATATGAAATTTAATAGCATTTGATGTGATCTCAACTTACCCTCTTTGGTTTTCTTTCGAAAGGGTAATTCCAGAAACTTAGGCATAAAAGGATGTCAAGGTTGATTAAAGCATGAAGGAAGTCTGCCACCCCACTTTAGTTAGTTGTTTAGCAAGAGGAAAACAATGAGATGGTGTTGGGTTTGTGTTATATTCTTTCCACAACTAATCATGCGCGGGTTGGGGGGCGGGGCGGGGGGGTAACAATGGGTGCGATAGCCCCCCCTATACGTTGCGTTGGGTGCAATGTTGGGGGGGTCATAGCGGGGGTGGTAGCCCCCCCTGTCAAGGTTTGGGGCAGCACCCCGAATTTTTTTTTTTTTGGTCCTTATTTTCCGGTGGGCAGACCCACCCATGGTTTTTTGCATGGGTTTGCACATGGTTTTGGGGCATGATGGTTTTAGGCCCCTAGTATTTTGTAGATCCGGTCAAGGGAACTACGATTATGTTCTAATCCAGGGTTAATGGATTGGGGTTTATGTATGCTTTGGAATGTATATATGTGTGTTGTAACACCAAAAGGAATAGAATGAAAAATCAATTTGTTCGTCCCGATTTGGGATCCATGGGAAAATCTTTGTGTCGATCTGTTTTATCTTTTATGCTCTCACTATTTTTTATTTTCTATTTTAAGATTTGGTTACAGATAATTTCTGTACAGGGTTAAAACCTTCATATGGCTCCTTTAATCTTATACACAACATGAAACTCAGAAATTGGTTCCTCAAGCTAGGAAGGGATCTATCATTTGTTTGAGAATGAAAATCCACAAGTAATTCTAAACATAAAAGCTGTAGCTGATGGTTCTGCATCCACAGATTTAGACTCATGGTCCAATGCAGCTAACTCTTTTCTTCATAGAATTTTTTCCAGTCATAAAATGTTTCCATACACTAACTTAGTAAAATGAATGTTGGAGCATGTGGAAATTTGAGATAGAAAGATTGTTACTAGAAGCAAAACAATCATTGGTTCTCTCAAGCCGTCAGATTTGAAGAATATGTATAAATTTCCAAAGCCCCAGAAGAAATATGACAACCAGTTTGTTAAAGAATTCATACGAGAGAATGAACACCATGCAAATGTAATGAAAGATTGGAGAAATGATCCTAATTTCCATAAATGCGATGACAAGAGCATGTACTCAGTAGTTTCTCTTAAAAGCCCATTCTCGCAAATTTCTGTAATGATGTGTCGTCTTTTTGGGTCTGTAAATACAACCGATTTTAAGGAAGATTGGACACCACTGATAGAAGAAGCTTCTGATGGCTATAATCTTGATTGGGCTAATATTATGTCTAATAATTTTATTAGTTGTATCACCGTCTATAGAGAAAATATTAATCTCTCATCCAATACAACCTCTCCTTTTTAGATGAGTTCTTTTATCATAGATGTTGTCTATTTTTCTATTGAATTTCTGTCATTAAGATGGAAATGGACAAGAGAAGTCAAAACCCCCATATTTGTACAGTTAGAATTCCTGTGGGAATCAAAATACCACTCTCATATATGTTCAAAATATGTAATGATATAATGCTCCATTTTTTCAAGTCATTTTCAAAAGAAATTTTCCTAAAGTTGCCCATGAATCCAATAGAAGTCTCAAGCCTATATAAAGGTGGTCCGGTGAATATTTTTACACACATATTTGATTTTTTGAAATTCATTCTCACCCTCATGTCCTATCCTTATATATACCAGAAAAATTATTGGCTAAAGAAAGTGTTGATTAGACTGTAGGTAATGGGTTGACTAAATTTCTGAAAGATGCCAAAAAGAAAATTTGACCAAATTTTCATATTTCATGTGGGCCATATACTCTCCACAATTTCAAACATGCCTGTCTTAAAATTGATCGATTAAAACCCTTCAATTTTCCAATGCTACCCAACAGAAGTTATGATTCATATGGTGTTGCTATAGAAATAACGAATCAAGTTAAGCTGAGGGAGTTTCCTAGTGAGCTTGATAAATTTGACAATGTGTTCGAGTCAATCCCAAAATTTTCAAGGGTTAAAAAAATAGCAACCAAAAGGTTCATTCCATAATATTTGATATGATTCAAATAATATAGAGAACAGAGGAATTCTCATCTTCCAGACTACGTGTTGCATAGGCCAGTGCCATAAGAAGAACATATTCTAGTTATAATTCCTCCAGTTCAGGTACTAGTACTAGTAGTAGAACCAGAAATCACGTATATTTCGTAGGAAGAGAAGTTTAATCAAGAATGGGAAAGTTTTGAGAAAGAATTATCTGATACTAATACTCCTATTGATCAGAGTGCTATTTTTCCAGAAACTATCCCTACTAAAGATACTCTAAAAACAAAAATTCATACAGGTGAACCAAGTGTTCAACAAGTTTCTTCTAATCTAGATGACTCCAAAGATCAAGGAGAAATTTTAGAAATATCATTTACTGCAAATATTTCTAAAATTACTCTTGAGCAAACTCAGATACTAAAGCTCAATGATATAGAGGATAAACAAGGAGAAACATCGGCCCAAGATATGGAGATCACCCGTGCTTTCCCAACAACAGAAATAATACTAAATATTGAAGAAATACCTCCATTAGATGTATTTTAAAGTCCAAAGCACAAATTTGTTGTATCCAAGACAAAGAAGAAAATAAAGATGAAATATTCTCCAGAACTTCATATGGATACGACATCAATGCAAGTACTTTGGAAAGGAACTCAGTCAGCTCCAGAAAAGGAAAGTAGCAGATTATCTCAGTTTGTTGGTGCTTATGCAGACAAAACTATTCATAAGGAAGCAAGTATTGAGTCATTAATTATGGAGAAAGAATAGAAAATCGCTCAAATGGAGCAATTTTTCTTTAATGAAAAACAAAATATCAAGCATGAGTTACAATCAAGTATTAATAATATGCAACAGAAATTTGAAGGTCTCAAACTAAAATTTGAAAATGAAATTAAAGCGAAGGATCTAATAGTTCATCAATTATAGTAGAACATTAAAAAGCTCTAGGAGAAACTGAAACTTAAGAGGTAAAGAAAGAAGAAATGGAACTGGAAACATTATTGATAAAACAACAAACAATTTTCTATAAAAAATACAAACAAATTCAAGAGAAAATTAAGAAAAGTGATCAATTAGTCACTCAAATTTCTAATTTGTGGATTTATTATGAAGAGACTGATGACAAGGTATCAAAGTATATAGATTAGCAAGACATTGTACAGGGAAGAGCACCTAATCTTCCTCGTAATGAAGAATTAATAAAATATATAATATTTGGAGATTGGGATATGAAAATGAAAAGTGTTGAATTAGCTATCATCAAAGCTAAAAATATGTCCTACAACATCTCTGAGTACATAAAATATTCTCTCCTACAAGCCAATATTATCCAATAAATACCAAAGGACACCATGCCAGAAATCATCTTCTTAAAACAATATTGGCAAGAAACATCAAATAGAAAGGCTCTTGACATAGAAAACTTGACAAAGGTAAACATGGAGATTTACTGATACTTGTTAATCAAACCTCACAATCAACTAGGAGTGTTGAGGTGTCTTTCAAATGCTACAGTTTATCTTCTTCCAACACTCAATGATGCAATATTCATGGGCTAGATGAGAATGTGGCCAATTCATCCCCCCTAGCTCGAATATATGATCAAAGCATGTCAACTCAAGGAAAAATTAGAGTGTGGATTTGATAAACAATCATGAGACTATTATAGCTTATGCGTTTTAATTTCCTATCTTTTAATTTAGAGTTTAGATTAATATTAGAATAGTTCTTTCACAAGTCTTCTATTTTTGTAATATTAATTAGTATTTAAACCCCTTTCATGCATTTAGAAAGGGGTCTAGATTTTTCAGAAAGAGGCTTTTGGAACTTACACTATTATTTGAACATAAGTATCTAATTGAAAGAGGCTATCTTTTCAGAACTAGGATATGGTGCAACGGGTACTATTATCTGTGTATTATAATCATTTTATGTTTATGAGATTTTAGCAAACTTGTTTCTATCTATATGTTTCTCTTTGATAAGAATTAAAATGACATATATTATTATTATTATTGATAAAATATATTGAATGATATGTTGTTAGATGAGTGACTTAGAGAGTTGTGATATGATAATTTTCTTCATCAACTAAATCAGTTACATTGATTTAGTTTCTTTAATGTTCTTATATTCATTTAGTATGTTATGATTTATATTGTTTCATGCTTATGAAATATTATTCCATAATCATATAAATCAGTCGAATCTCGGGTAGTTAGATTTAGTTTTATTTATTTTATCATTAGAATAGATCACTCTATTCATGTTGATTTTATTCGATTGTTACATAAATTCTTTCTTATATGGGAAATTGGTCCCTATATCCCCAGTTAGACCCACCATTTCAACGAAAAAAGGAGTTGCTTTAAGCTCCTGACCAGGTGGAATCCCCAATGTTGAGGAAGTTACTCTCTAGCCTTCAATGCAATCATACATGCAAAGAATTTTCCAGCTTTCATAGACACAGGGGCTACTCATAGCTTCCTTAGTCGAAAGGAAACCACTTCTCTTAGAAAAAATAAGGCTTGTATGGAAAAAGCGTTGGGTGCTTTCAAGGAAAACAATTCTTGAATGAAATTTGTGGCTAGTGTTATAAAAAACACACACTTGAGAGTAGGCTCATGGTTTGGAAATATGGATTTGAGAGTCATCGATATGGATGATCATGCTATGGTGTTGGGGCAAGAATTTATGGTTGCAACAAAACATACCTATGGTGGACTAGGATATACTCTTGATTCTTGATGGAGGGAAAACTATGATGGTTCCTATGACAAGGAAGAATCACTTGGGATATCAACCAAGGATGGATTCATTGTTACTATATGAAAATGACCCTGATATGAACCATGATAGCATGTATCATTGGGAACTTGGATCTATGGCTCAAACAATGAAAGAACAACACTTGCTTCAATTTGTTGCTAGAGACCTGGAAGAAAGAAATAAATAAGGGAAGATGACTTCACTTCTAGAGCATGCAATAGAGACATTTACTAGAGATCTTCACTAGGATGATTTTATGGAGAACTCTTCTCTTAATACTAGATCAGGGAAGGATTATACAGGTAGATATCTAGATGGAATTGTGGACTATTGTAGATATGGTATGGGCATATATGATTTTCAGCCGACAAGGCATAAACTTGGGAAGCGTGAATGCACTCAAGAGGAGGTTGATGTGGTGCATGAGTATTTTAAGACTTGGTATCAACCTGATACATGTGTGGATGATAGCCAGGAAGGCAGCTTCCTAGCCCTTGATTTTCAGTGAAACCTTTGGAGGTGGGTGTGTGTGGTGCCTTAACACATAGAAGGATGACACCACCCTCACAAAGGGGCCTTTGGGTAAAGGTTCCTCACATATTTGGTAATTCTTGGAGGATGTGGCTACTTGGGATCATGACAAAAGATAGAAATGGATTAGCATCATGGACAACATATTGTAGATGGAATGAATATGACTTCATGATCAAATAATGTGTCAATTTTAGTATGCTTGGATATTATCCTTATATGAAACAAATCATTTCTCTTCTTTTCCTCAACCACATTATTAGATTTTGAAGAATATGTGGAACAAGTACAACTAGAACTAGCTTCAGAAGTATTACCTATCATACCCATAGCGGTTATCTTCTTTTTATCACCAGAGTCAGATCCCAAATCTTGTTGGATTTCTGCATTATCTTCAATTTCTCCCTTCTTCTCAAGGAACTTCTTTGGCTTGAGTTCTGGATGAAGCTTACAACACTTGGATTCATCATGTCCAACCCTATGACAATGAGCACAAGTAGGTCTTTCTCCTTCCTTCTTAGCTGTTGTTGATTTCTTCCCCTTGTCTTCTTTGGAATCATTTATCTCTGAATGCTTGAAAGGTTTCTTTGAAAATTTTGACTGAAATGATATTCCCTCTTCCTCAATATGAATGGCTTGTATGCATACTTCATCAAAGTTAGTTAGATTAAACATAAGAAATGTATGTTGTAAATAAGAATGAAAACTTTCAATATACTTTAGAAAATTTTCCTATGTGATTAATGGAATATCAAGTGTTAATGCCTTCTTCCTGAATTCTTGTGTAAAATCTTGCGCACTTTGTCCTTTACCTTTCCTTAAACGTTGCCAATCCATTACAGCCTGTTGCATATATCCTAAAGGATAGAAGTGATTTCTAGGAGCTTTAATAAACTTAGATCATGAGGTGATAATTTTTCCTTTACAATTTAAATCTGTTTGAGTTTACTTTCCCACCAAATGAAAGTTGTTCCCCCCATTCTAAGTGTAGCTAAATGGATTATTGCAAAATAATTGACAATATTTTGAATTCTACAATATACTCCAAGTTGTTTAATCCAATTATATAACTTTTCAGGATTCATTTCACCATCATATATTGGCAATTCAAACTTAACATCAAGATTTAATAAAGGAGATTTATTTTTATTCTTTGATTCTGAATCTTAATCTGAAATAGACTTGTAAGAGAATAAAGAAGAAGAAGATGAAGATGAAGATGGAGAAGAAGGATATCCATTACCATCAGCTTTTTCCTTGCCATTTTTATTCTTCACGCCTTTAGAATATGAAGCTACATCTCTTGTATTCTTGTATTCATAAAGCTTTGCAATCATTTGTTTCACATTAAAGAACATTTGATGAAATTTTTCATCGGTCTTAGGCTCAAGAGTTTCTCCTTCATTTGACCCTGCCATCTTTTGAGTGACTCTCCTCTTTCCAATCTCTCAATTTATCTCCTCAAGTTTCCTTTCTCCACATCACAACCTGGATCTAGTCAACGTTCATACTGGAAAATATCCTACTTATACATGATCAACCTGCTCTGATACCAAAATATGATCTAAAAACACACAGGATTGACTATTTGCAAAAAAAATTCGAACATTAACTAAGTTTACTTTTATGTGAATGAATGAGAGAAATTGAATTAATTAAAGTGCCTTAACCATAAAATTGAGAATTGAAACATGAACATGAAAAACAACAATAAAAGATGCAAATACAACAAACATTGATGACGGAGTTTGTCCCTCCTAGACTCTGGGTCTACTTTGAATGGGTGTTTGTTATATTAGGAATACTCAAAAAGTCTCTTTACATACATTTTCTCCATACTAAATGTGCACACGGGCACCCATGGCTACTATCAACATGTAGGCCTCGACCTCTACTCTCCAACACAACTCTTCATTCTCAAAAAGGCCCAAGGATCGCCAAGTTATGTTCAAAATATCATTTGGAGGCACAAATAAAAAATAAATTTCAGGCTCACTGTACATCTCCCTCTGTAGTGGTGCATTGGTATTCCTTTTATAATAAACGATAGGAGGTTATGGGGTCAAACCCTTAGACCTCCCAAGCAATATATAGAAAATAGTTATAATTAAATACTATATATGGAGTTTATGTTATATTTATGTGCCAGTTTAAATATTTTTTATAACAGTGGTTTTAAAATAGTGCTTGGCGCAATCATCATATAACAAATATACCAAATATTTTTTTACTATGGGATTATGGTATTTACTATGGCATGTGAGTAGATATAATCCTGACGGTTTCATGGCGGTGACATGCTCCCCTACCTGCTCCATGGTGGTTCGTGATATAACGATGCCAACGTGTTGCCAACAATGCAAAGTCATATCCCCGTTGGCGGTTACACCATTCTCAAGCGGTCAATGCAGAACTCCATGGCATTCAACATTCTAGTGGTAACATATGGCGAGGTTTACAAACCTTTGCAACTACGTGCCATTGTAATTTTAACATATGGTTTAATCTTATAAATACTTCACACTCTTAATACATTTGCAATGTATCATATTTTTATTATATGGTTTTTTAAGCCATACCACCCTTTGTGCTTTATTTAAAACATTGACACCCTATATATTAATGTGCCAATTTTTCATAACACATATTCATATCCCATTAGTATGTTTTTTGTGATAATGCCATGGAGATTGTGGGTTCGATTCCCAACCTGGAGTTTGACTAGATGATGACTTTGACCACCTACTACACGATGTCTAAATGTGAATTTACCACTTGGCTTGCAAGGCCCAAATTTTTACCTGTTTGACATAAACTTTAATCGGTGTTTTCTCCTTCATACGGGGGCCAATTGCGAAACTGAACATACTATTGGAATCAAGGCGACGATTTGTTTAGCATGGCACTATTTTTGGTAGCATCTGAGGCTTCTGAACTTTGAGAATTTTTAGGATCCTCCTGGATCATGCATAAAATTAAAATGTATCCTTGTGCCAAACCTGTTCGGCAACGCCTCCAAATGGTCCATCGTAATAAGGCTTTTGGGATGAAATTTGAAGTTGGAAGATTCTTCGGGCTAGTTTTGTATAACCTATTCCTTTAACTGATTAGGTTTAAAATAGGGCCCCTGTCATGAAGAAGCAAGTCACGATTCTAGTATGCATCAATTGTTGAGATGTTAATCAAGATTTTCTGAATGACAGCTATGAAACCATGTTTATTGACCATATTGTTGATCATTGTGTTGGTTGCGAGATCTATTCATTTATGGATGGATTCTCGGGTTACAATAAAATCAAAATTTTCTCGGTGGACCAATCCAAGACAACATTTATTTGTCCCTAGGGTACCTTTTCTTATAAAAATCTCCCATTTAGTCTCAATAACATAAAGGCCCCTTTTCAACGTTGAATGGATGATATTAAGAATATCGTGTAACCCTATTTGGATGATCTCCCTGCTCATTCTAAACATCGATTTGATCACCCTTTTCATTTATGAGCCATTTTTCCTTATTATAGGCACTATAAAATTCAATTTAACCTACATAAATGTGTTTTCTGTTTTGGTTCTGGTCAACTCCTTGGTTTCGTTATCTTCAAACAAGGAATTCATATTGATCCTCTCAAAGTCTAGGAAATTGTCAATTTTTCGGCGCCCTCCTCCTTAGTTTGGTTACAAAGACTCTAAGGGAAAGCTAACTTAATGAGGATATCTATCCATAATTATGTCGAGCTAAAAAAATATCTACTCGCTTAATGAATAAATGGATTCCCTTCCATTCAGATGACGATGCACAAAAATAATTTGATTCCTTGAAAGATGTATTGGTTTGAGCATCTCCCCTATACCACCCTGACTATCATCGTGAATATTTCTTGTATTTCACTGTCATCATCTCTACTATAGCTATGGTGCTAGTCCAAGAAGACAAAATTGGGACTCAACATCCCATTTACTATCTAATTCTGAACCTCAACAATATTGAGATTTGATATACTCATGTTGAAAAGTTAGTTTTGGTAACCGTTCAAGCCTTCCAGAGATTTCTCCATTACATCTTTCTTTGCAAGTCTATGGTCATTTCAGATTTAAACCCTATGACATATATGTTGTCACGTAAATTTATAGGGGGGAAGTACTCGAAATGTATAGTTTTTATCTAATGGTTTGACCTGGAATTCATCAAATCCAAGTCAAAAAAATATCTACTTTTCATTGAACTAATGTGTGATATTCCTTCCCTTGATGTGGAATATACATATGAAGATTCCATCCCTAATGATTCATTGTTTATGATTGTGTCATCTGACCCGGGGTATGGATATTTCCTGATTTATCTTGAGTCCCAAGATTTTTGACCTAGTACCTATTGCTTTGAGCAATGAAATATCTGGTACCAATCCAAAAATTATCTGATTATCGACAATACCATTTATCGTCGTGGTATTGATACAATTATATGAGGGTGCCTCACTCTTGAGAAGGACTGAGAAAGTTTTGAATGACTGCCATTCAGGAAAATGTGGTGGACATTTATCTGGTTATGCTACCATGTGATGGATCTTATGCACTGGTTACTTTTGGCCAACCATTTTCTGCGACTATATCCTTGTAGCCCAGAAGTGTCATGGTTGCTAGATATACAATCACAAAATCCAATTTCCACCTGCTCCATTGCATCCAATTATCGTTGTTACTCCCTTTGCAAAATGGGGTATTGAATTTATGACATGTAACCCTTATTTGGCTAGGGGGCTTGATTATATCATTGTTGTTGTTGACTACTTTACTGAGTGGGACGAAGTGATGGCTACATTTAATACAACTAGTGAAATGGCTGCATACTTTTCCTTAACCACATAATTGCTAGATTTGGTGTTCCATAAGAGATAGTTACAGATAAAGGGAAGCATTCTCGGAATCATATGATGACTAAATTAACTACCAAATTGGGACTTTCACATGAAAATTCCACTCCCTATTATCCTCAGGCTAAAGGAAAAGTTAAATCTATCAAAAAAGGTCTTAAAACTATGCTTCAACACATGATAGGGGTCCATAAATTAGACTATAATTTACTTCTCTATGCTTCCTTTTGGGCATACTGAACCTTAGTAAGGAATACTACCAGATCCACACCTTTTTATTTGGTTTACGGCCTAGAAGCAATCCTTCCCATTTAGTACGGAATTTCATTGATAAAAATAACTATCGAACTTCTCCCTTCTACTTTCGCAGAAGAGGAGCATCTTTTACATTTGAATTGATGGGATGAGACCTGACACGATGTTTCTTTCGCCAAAAAATCTCATAAAAAATGCATAAAAGCACAATATGACAAAAGTGTCAAGCCTAAAGTCTTATCGAAAGGAGATCTAGTACTCTTATATGACCAAAAGGTTGATAATTTAAGCCCATGAAATTTCCAACCTATCTGTCTAGGCCCATACATTTTGAAGTGTGTCCTTGTGAAAGTGGTTTACAAGTTAGTAGATCTTGATGGAATTCCATTGTCGCAACCTAGAAACAGGTTGTATCTCAAAAAATAATATGATTGATCCTATGGATAGTACAATGTGTGCATACTGTCTATATGTGTGTTGAGTGTGTTTGTAGTTTGTTTTTAAGAGTTTCCCATGGTTTATGTTAATCCTTATTTAATTTGGTTTGGATATGTCAACCTCTCTTTAACCATATATTGGTTATGTTGATGGCGCTATTCATAGTAATCAAAGCCTATCCTCCATAGCATGGGCCATCTTTGCTCCAAATGGTGAGCTAGTGAGTATGCAAGGGATTTTCATTGGCCGCTCTACTAACAACATCACTGAGTATAGTGTAGTGGTTGAGCTGCTATCTGATTCTATTTTACATGATATGTATTGTATTTTCATTAGGCTTGACTCACAGCTCATAGCGAATATCTATCACCATCCTTCGTATATCTATTACAACTTGCGAATATCTATTCGGTGAGAAATATCACCATCCTTCGTATGGTTTTCAGAGTGTGCCTTCTGTAAATACATATTGATTTCATACAATATGAACATATTTCTAGAAATCTAAACACTTTAGTAGATTCCCTAGCTAATTTAGTTTTAGATATACATTTTCAACGAATGTAAGTAGCTTTCAATTCACATCACATTATATTGAAAGTAGAATATAAAATAGAAAATATGGAATATATATATATATATATATATATATATGATAAGTTTCGTTTTACAAAATTTGTGCCTCAAGACACATATGGCTACATCACCCATATATAAAAAACTGCATGTAAACATCTAAGTAGACAATCAGTGGTGCTCATGATAAAACAACATTGCACGATCTATCTTGCGCAGTAATCGACCAATATGACTATGCACCCTAATGGTATGTCATTGAAGTCACAATTGAAGTTAATCAACTACAGTCTCATCAACCCCATGGGTCAATCCCTCCATGTGGCACTCCACTTATGATAGAATCTCCCTACCTCAACATCTCGTAGTGCATCCCATCTCAACACATCGCCCTGTATTGGTCCCACTACCTCCTCTTGTGTTTGTCTCTCTATGTGACAAAGATATCTAGCACCCAATGGTCGAATAGGTCTAATATCTCCATAAAAACATCAAATTGTTTTGAAATTAAAAACATGAAAAAATGCAAAAAAATTTAAAACTTTTCAAAAACTTAATGGTCAAAATATCTTACCTATAGCATCCCATTGCTCGTCCTCAGGAAACACGAGCTCGAGATAATCTCAGAAATCCATCCCTGTGTAAGGATATTCATTGATCAAGATGAACTGTCTACGTAGCCATCCAAAGAAGGCTGGTGAAAATTTGATTGCTGATGGACCTACATGTCTGGCCATGTGGTCTATCAACCTCCTCATCCGTGGGACCCTCAGATCGAAGGGCTCAAGTATAACCTATTGAGGTTGTAGTAATGGTTCCTGCTCTAAGGAAAAATAGAACAAAATGGCACCATATTCAAAGTTCTTTGACTTCCTTTCGTTTGGTTTAGTAAGGTGTTCCTTCAAGTTTACCCAGACACCCTCGCTCCAGTTGAATACTGTCAGCACTAGACATTCTACCCCATACTGCATGTATGATTTGCTTGCCACATGTAATTTTGAGATACTTTCCAATATTTATATGATGAAAAAGATCATTCTTAAAGGTATTTGGGTCACACCCTTTATGTTAATATTTTTGTCCCTAGTAGGAATGACTCAAGGTTCGCAATTGGTAGCAATGTAATCTTTCACTGTCTCACCGCCACTTTTCCACCTAGAAGAGAGATGGGGGCACCTCACTTTGACAATCTTGTCATAAAGTAAATATAATCTATTTGTATCTCTAATATATTTTCCCCAAACATGAAATTATGTGCCTGAACATCCCATGAATGCACAAGGTGTTTTAACAACTCCATTTTTTGCCTCATACCATGAAGCTAGAAGAATTTTAACAATCCGGTGTTTTTAAGTGCCCATATGGTAGCATGGTCATTTTCCGTATTCAAATATTGTGCTTCATGCTCTCCTTCTCTCCAAATGAATGAAATTTTGTGATATCTAGTACCTGAAACATCAAAAAAGGACTCATTAGATTCTTTCCCATGCAAAACAACCTGACAAAATTTGAGGAAAAACTGAGAAAAAACTTGGACAAATGCACTCAACACACCCCAGAAGGCCAAGACAGAGTGTTTCACCTCTATCTATTGTGTTTATCTGCCTAGGTGCAATTCCCTTTTCAACACAGAGGGGGTGCGTTGGTCCCAGGGTGTTTTATATGAACCCTAGGGGCCTCAAAAATTTGAAAAATTTGCATGAAAGCACAAAGATGAACCATCGAAAAATAGAGAAAGGTTTTAGCTCATATGTATTTCCAAAGACACTTGAAATGGTTGCCTGGATTAGTCGCAATCAGTTGCAAAATATTGAGGGAAAAAATGGCTCCATATATTTATTATTCACTGTTAAAGTTAAATTGTGAAATGGTAAAAATGAAAATCCATTTTGAATATTTATGGTCACTTTCTCATTTTTTTTTTCATTTTTAACATTTTGACCTAGATATACTTCACTTTTAATATGAAACATGGATGTTTAATCCTTCTTGTCTTGTTTTGAGCAGGTCGACAACTGTTAGCAGGTTTTTATTATGTTTTAACATATTAATTTGACCAAATAGTACACTTTTATCTCTTTTTCAAACTCTATAAACCAACTTAAAGGGAATCCCCTAGAGTCCTCTTTCATGTCCTTTCAAACTCCCAAAAAAATGGAAAAGATTGTCAAGCTCTTGTCGTTTCAATCTCGTAAAAGTAAATGAAACGACGTCTACTCAGTATAAGTTTAACCCTTTTTATAAACTCAGATAGAATAACTACGAAAAAGGAATACCTTAGTCGAACATGGCTAAGATGTTCTCTTGAGTATTTTTTTCTGCCTTTTTGGACTTGAGAGACTATTTACGAAAAGGGACATGTGGATTTTTCTTTTTTTTCCTCTTTTCCAAACTCTCTAAGCATGAAAAATATGTCGAGTTTTACCTTCGTTGGACTCGTTAAAACATCAAACAATGATAGACTTGTTGAACATGAAAAGGCCGAACCACTCCTTCTCAGGGTTCATTAAATATGTTTAGAGGAATTCCTCCTCAAGGTTGTTAAAAAATAAAGAGGTACTCACCAATATGGTTGGGGTAGTTGGGAAAACAGGGGATTCCATTTTTATAAATGGCAGGGAGTCTCTCTTGAACATGACGCTCTCCACTTCATCTCCATGGCTATCGGGTTGGGTAATATTCTTGTCTCTTGGTTATCATACTGTTTTTAGATCCTCCATTTCGGTTTTAGCTAAATGCTGCCAGTTCCAGTTAATGTCGTTGGTGTTCAAGAGAATTCATTCAGTTGGTCTCCACTACAATATCCTTAAGCCTTAATTTCAAGTCTTCCTTTCCTGATCCATTTCCATATCAACATCATTTTGTTCATTATGTCTTAATCATGATACCTGTTTCATGTCGTTGATGGGGGATACATCAAGGCCCTCCCGCAATGGGTCGCTTCCTGTCAACATCACAATGTCATGTATGAAGTTGACTAGAAACACCCCTTTGGTACCTTGGTGCTTGCAAACATCAATGACACGTTTCCTCACTCTCGAGGACAGGTTTACATCAATGGCCTTCGACCAGAATATTTTGTGTGGTGTTCGAAATCAACTCATTTACTCGCACCATATCAATTGTACCATTGTAACTTGAGAGAAATTAACATCATCAATGGTTTCTCTCACATCTGTTAATGGCTTACATCATTAGCTGGTAATCAAATGGTGTCTACCTGATGAACTCTTAGCTAAAATGAGAGGTGGGGGGGTGAATCAGTTTAGTACATTCATGGACATTTAGAACACTTTTCATTCGACTCAATTACACCTTAAATTCATAAGCAACTTAATACATAATGAATCAACAAAGTTAATGTGTGTAGAGGAAGTAATTAAGCAGATTAAAACATCACATCAACACGTAAACATCAAGCACATAGAAGATAGATATAAGTGGAAATCCATAAGGGAGAAAATCACACCCTATTATTTTTTTGATGCAAATGCAAGCTCCAAATCCCTCTCACCACTGATTTTTTGTACGCTTCAACCTACAAGAGGCTACTACCTCAAATTATAAAATCTACAACTTGCAAGGAAGCTCCAACTCCCATCTATTTTCTGCAAGCTACAACCCACAAGAGGCTCCTACCTCAAGCAACTCCAACTGGACATCTATCAAGCTACAAATTAAAATAGAAGTGCCAACTCCCATGTATTTTTCTGCAGGCTACAACCCACAGGAGGCTCCTACCTCAACCAACTCCAACTGGACATATATCAAGCTACAACTTGAAATAGAAGCACCAACTTGCATGTATTTTTCTGCAATCTACAACCCACTGGAGGCTCCCAACTCTACCAGTTATAGCTAGACATCTATCAAGATACAACTTGATATGGAAGCACCAAATCCCTCACACTATAATAAAATCATATGCTGAATTACCTGGATATCATCTCTGTTTTGCTCCTTATTCACTGCTTCCTTTTTAGCATTCATATCTGCTTCATATCAACTCCTGATATTCATAACATCTCTATCAGTCCTCTCTTATTCTCTCACTCTCTAACTGTCCTCATCTTTCTCATATTCTTTTGCTCTCTTCCATTTTGCAGCTTTCTAAAAATATTCAACTCTCTTCAATTTTCTCTCTCTCTCTCTCTCTCTCTCTCTCTCTCTCTCTCTCTCTCTCTCTCTCTATTTTCGTAATGTTCTACACATGGATATTACCTATTTTATACAAATAACTTCATGCCTGTTTGCACTCTACAGGGAATATGAAGTGAACAGGCACGAATCTTGCCTTTCACCCACTCATTTCCTCACTCTACATATTTTGAATGTTACAAAAATATATACAATAATTACAGTATCAAATTAGAATTTTGTTTTTCCTACGGAGACTTGCCTTTGCATCACAAACAATATAAAAGTAAATAATACATTTTTAGTTACAATCAATTATTTACTCAACCCATCAGTTTCTTCGCTTTGCTGTGTGTTTTTCATCTTCTCCTTGTTGTCTTTGTTTCTTTTCCACTTATGTCGTTATATTCCACCTTTGCTCCATAATTGCCCCTTTTATCGCAACTCTTCTTCTGCGTTCAGCCCCTTCGTTAGCTTTACTGCCATAACACTATTATGCCTAAGCTCCTGGTCCTTTGATTTGAATTCATATCATTTCTTTGTGACCTGTGGGATATGGCCCACATACAACTCCCTTTATGCATGCGGCGGATTACAAATCCGAGCTTTAATCAACATACTACGTTTATCAATCAACAACGCATATATATATATAACATACATGCAATTAGTAATCAATAGTGTAAAATTTATAATATGGTGCATATAACATATATGGAACAAGGGCTATTAGGTCACATAGTGCTTGACCTATCATATCTCATCGCAAATGCTTTCTCGCAGGTTTCCCACTCTACCATTAGTGATAAACCTTACACCATGCGATTTGCAACCTGTGCTCGATCGCAGTGCTGCCACGTGGACTCCCTTCATCGCATCGTGTTGCTTGATCCTTACCCCATCGAAACCAAAACAACATACATTGCGAGGTATTTGAAGTTAAACCCTATTTCTTGTGGGATGTGATGTTGCGCAAGGTCAACACATCTCCCTCCATTTCGCATTGCAAAAACTGTAACTTAACTTGTGGTTGCTTTCTTGCTATCCCTGAAGCGCTGCGATGTGCAGTCTCGCGATTCGTCATTCGTCATTGATCCGCCCCTAGCTCTAACGGTTCTCATATGATTTCACTTTGCACTTTATAATATTTAATTTGTGGTTATACTCTATTTCTTGTGATCTGTAATGTTTCATCGTGCCAATACATGTCTTCTCCATCTCGCATCACAAATACTTTAACTTACCATGTGACACCTTAATGCTAAAATCTTAAATGTTGTGATTTGCGAAATCACTCCTAATGCGATTCAATCTCTGTTGTCCATCTCTCGTCTTCACTTTTTCTATCTAATCCTGACCGTCTGTTCGCCTCCCTTAGAATTCTTCAAACAATTATTTTCCTTAGTCAAATTTTCAATTTTTTACATTGTCCCACTCTATAACTCCTGTTTTTGCACGATTTTCCTCCTGTGCTTGTCTTTGTTGATGAATTTCATCCCAAGTTATCACACTTGACATCTACTGATTAAAGCACTCCTTTTATCTCGGCTCCCGCCTCTCTCTCTTGGCTTAATCATCTTTGTGTAAGATCTTTGGTCCTCGTTGTGCCTGGAAAATATGAATGCCTTCATCTATCTGTGCCTCTTTTCTGTCTCTGCTCCATTCATTGCCTCTATTGTCTCGGTTGCTTCTCTGTTGTATTTGGTGCCTCTGTGGTAATCGCTACATATTTGCTATTTCTACTTCTTTTTTGCCTTTGTTGCCTTGCTGCCTTTGGTGCCTTCTTAGCTACATTCACTGCCTCTATTGCATTTTCTGCTTCTCTACATTCGTCGCATCTCTGCTTTTGTTGCTTCTCTATATTTGATGTATTTATGCTGCCTTTGGTGCCCTTCATTTCCTTTCGTTTCCTTAACTACCTTTACTACCTTTGTTCTTTTGTTTCTTCTTAGCCTTAAATAATCACGCTAAAGCTTCTCCATGTTGCTCCTTTTCCTCTTTCCTACTCCTCTCTACTTTAGGTTATACTTCTATTGATGCTCCTTTGCCTCTCTGCTCCTTTTCCATCAATGATAATTCTAGTGTAACTCCTTTCTGATCCTTTTCCATCAATGAAAATATTTCCAATAGTCTCCTCCTTTGGCATTGATGGAAACACATCCACCAATACTCCAATACTTCCTCCCCCTTTCATTCTGAGAAGTGTGTTTCTTCCTATGCTTTCTTTTCAGAAGAGCCTTTATTCTTCCACTTACTTTTCCTCCCCCTTTGACATCAATGGAAAGGGTTAAACATCTCCTAGTGTAGATTCTATATTTTCATTTCCTCTCTCTGAGTTGTGTTTAGGCCTTCTTCTTTTGACTTTATACCTTGCTGCTCCAGACTAGTGTAAAAGAGTTGTTGGGAGAACACTTTTGAGAATCATTGAACTTGTATATACACAGTAAGTTGATACCATCCCAAAGCACAGAATCCTTGCACTTGTTTACAGCTAAAAGTGATGATAAGGACACTTCATAGAAAAAACTTATATAATCAGACTTATATGATCAAAGATGCATCATTGGAACAATACTAAAATACTGAGAATGCTCCATATGACATATAAAGTTTTATGCAAATATACTTCAATCCATATTATGATCTTCATTTGAGATACAAATATGTGGTACACATCTATTCAAATATGATGATGCCAATATATATTTTATAGTTGTGGTTCACCTTTACTGCATGTTGGCAGTGATATGAGCTAGGCTTCTGACATGGATATTACACATAACAGCTGAAAGGTCCTTGTTACTGATGTGAAAAATGAATCAAACCAGAGCTTACAACTTATTGTGAGATTAGACAATATATTTCAATCTAAGATACAAAATGACTTTACTGCTTGTAGAGTGTACTTTCAAAACAAGCCTTTGAGGCTAGATATATTCAATGTATTGGTCAGTCTCACTTATCAACTATGCAATTTTATTTATGACATAAGGGAGTATGTATGTCAATGATCAACCTCTCCTTAATGGTGAATACTAGAAAATCATTTCTACTGAAGTATGCTTTAGATGAATCAATAAGAGACTCTTGAGCTTCAAATGTAAGATTAACAGAACTAGTCCTTCATACTTCAGATAATTTAACTGTTCTATCATGATTATCTTCAACAAAACATCTTCAAGTTGTTTAATTGAAATCTTAGCAAAAAAACTTCACACAGTTTTATGAATGATTTTAAGAAAGAGGCCTTGAAGATATATTTGTATTGACTTGAGGAAGGCATAAAGTTATATCTAGAAATAGATATTGCTTCAATGCTCAATATACTACTTCAAGTGTAAACAATATAATGATCCTTTTGCACTTTAATTAACCTTTTTATTATTTAATAATGGAGATAACGCTAGGTATACTACCTTGATGTACTTCTGCCATAATACTCTGATCCTGAGGACCTGTACCATACCACTGCTTCACTGATAACACTTGGTATTATGCTAATAGGTAGGCTGCTTTATCCAAATACCAATTGATACTAATTTGATAAAATATGCAGTAATTTCACTTCATCTTGTACATGCACCCATAGTTAAGACAACCTTCATAGTTTCTACTATTGAGCTCTCCATTGTTCTTAATAGCAATCATCAATATACTAAATCTGATCTTGGCATCATTAACCTTTTTGCTTATTCTTTCATTCTGGTTTAAAGGAATGTCACTGCATATTCCTTTCTAGCATTGCTTCAGAATCATTACTAATCTATATACAATTCAACTATTCTAACATAATTATCTTTGGGAAGGCATCTTCAATTTCTTTACTTGGAATCTACAAGGGCAAACCACTCATAGTTTTATCACTCATTTAGAAAATTTCCTCCAAGGGGACCTTCTATATATGAAAGATGGAATGATATAATGATGATAAACATTTCTCTTACTCATCCTTCTTAAATTTTTTTCATTGCTAACTCTTGTAGTGTGATGCATAGTGTGATCATCGTCTATGGATCTTTCCATCTCTATAGCTCAAAGCATAATTTTTTTGATTTTAATCATTCATCACTTAGTGTGATGTTGTCTTCTTAGCTTACATGCTCATGGTTGATGCTCCCTCTACCACCATGGCTGCTTGCTTCCTTCTCTCCTTCCATCACCCTGTTGGCTATTGAATGCTTCAGGTATTCTTCTTCCTCTATAGTTCTATGTTAAAGGAATTTTCCTTTCCCTTTCTAAACTTTTAGTTGTTCTTATTCCATGGAGCTCTTCTTAGACTACTTTTATGGGGACTAATTATGAACTGCTCTCCCCCTGGGATGTTGCTTCTTATTTATTTCTGGATGGATATTTTCTTTTCTTCCCAGAGAATCTCCCCTTGAGACCATGATGGATTCTTTATGTTATTGAAGTAAGAGGCTCCCTCTTTCTCTTTTCATTCCATACTTCATTGGGGTTCTTCATAATGTCTGCACTTATTTTTGATTCACAGTTTTGTCTAATTTGATTGGATTCCATCATCTGTCTAGAGTTCTTTAATGTATATGGCAGCTTACAGCTTTTTTCTTTGTGTCGAAGCTTGTGGCATACATAACATCTTATTTTGCCAAGGTATGTTTGAGCTGATGTATAATATTTTGTGCTCCCTTTTGGACATAATTTACATTCAAAGAGTTTATGTCCAAAATCATTGCATGCATAAAAATATCCATGGAAATAATTTTTGTACCTCGTGATCGATTGTATTCTCCATTTTTTTGCTTGAGGTAGTCTTTTCATTGGCTGCATATTTAGTTGGTTGGACTAGATTTGCTTTGTCTTACAATATGCCGCAGTATGTTCAAGTTTGTGGTAGTAAAAACAAGTGATACTTCTCACAGGAGGAAGGAACCTCCTTTGACATCTTCTGAATCTTTTCAATTCATCCTTAGGAGCATATGAGCCTTTAGTAGTTGACTGTTTCTTCCTCTCATTCTCTGTCCTTTCATGTTGCTTCTTGTTTCTGTTGTTTCTTTACAAATCATGTTCTTGCTGGATTCTACTTTTGTAGTAATCTTTTGAGCTACTTCCATTACAATTTTTACAAAAATGATATTCTTGTTGATATCGTCTACCTTGGACTTATTGGTTTCTCCTTCATAGCCTATCCCAGTCTTTATGAGAGGACATCTTTGAGAATTTAGTATCTTTTCCAACTGTTCAGAGCTTTTCATTTGTGGAGTGTTCATAAATAACTCCCTTTGGGAATTTTATAGTTTCTTTCTCAGGCCTACTACTTCTTCTTCCAATTTTTCTTGCTCCTGATGTTTAGCTTTAATTTTCTTAAGCAGAATGTCTTCCACCTTCCTAGCTTCTCCAAGTTCTAATTTCAAATGAATGAGGTTTTCCGAATCAGGTTCTTCCTTTACGTATTTCAGGAGAATGTTTTTTTTTTTTTTGCACTTGAGTCTAAGTCTATCTATTTCATCCAGGGCACTCCTTAGCTCCCCATCAAGATCTAACTCACCTTCTTCCTCATCTTCCAGAAGGAATCCTTCAGGCTCTTCCTTGGCCATCAACACAAATTCAGAGGTTCCTTCTTCATTTGAGGATTCATTTGAGCTTTCAAATGCACTGCTATCTTACTGAGCATAAAATTATTTTCTATTGACTCTCTTCCCTTTTTTCCATTTTTTTCTCTCTCTTGTGGCTAGTTCTCTATTTTATTATGAGAACATTTATATGCATAGTGCCCCACTCTTCCACAGTTAAAGCACTTAAATGGAATTTTACCTTTGTATTTACCCGTGCATTTATCCAATCTTCTAACGAATTTGGCCTCTTCTTCATCTGAGCATGAACATGTATTTTCCTTCTCTTTCATGCACTTTTCTACCTTAAAGGTTGCCTCCTTCACATTTGACTTCCCTTGTGGAAGTCTCATCTCATAAGCTGTTAAGTTTCCAAGAAATTCGTTCCTGGTCAAGTTTTCCCAATTTGTTGTTTCTTCTATGGTTGAAACCTTAGGGTTAAACCTGGATGGTAAATATCTCAACATCTTTTACATAATTACACATTCCTTAATGGGTTCTCCTAGATCTTTCATGTTATTCACAATTTCCATAACCTTTAAGAAGAAACTGCCTATATCTTCATATTCATTCATTTTTACATTTTCACACTGAGCTCTATAGGTTTGCAGCTTGGCCATCTTCACCTTTTTATCTCCCTCATCGATACTTTCTAAAGTATCCCATATTTCTTTGGCATTCACGTTGTGCATTGCCTTAATAGATTCAGACTCACACTTACCGCTCAAAAGTGCAGTCATGGCTTTTGCATTAGCTATGAAATTTTGTTTGGCATCTTTTTCTGTGTCAATATCCTTTGGATAATATCCTTCTTCACAATAGCCAAAACTTCTATTCCTAGAGACATTATGTATGGCGTCTTTATTATTTTCCAGATTCCATAGTTTGTGCCAGTAAAAAATGGGGCTTTATTTTTTTAGCATCCTTCTAGGCTAGCCATTTTGGGGACCTAGGATCTTCTTCCAGTTGTTAAACTGATATAGAAGGAACTAGCTCTGATACCAATTGATGAACTCTTAGCTAAACTTGGGGGGGGGTGAATCATTTTAGTACATTCATGGACATTTAAAACTCTTTTTATTCAACTCAATTACATCTTCAATTCATAATCATCCTAATACATAATGAATCAACAAAATTAATGTGTGTAGAGAAAGTAATTAAGCATATTAAAACATCACATCAACACGTAATCATCAAGCACATAGACAAAAGATATAACTGGAAACCCATAAGAGAGAAAACCACATATTATTATTTTTTTGATGCAAAGGCAAGCTACAACTCGCTCTCACCACTGATTTTTTGTAGGCTCCAACCTAGATGAGGCTACGACCTCAAATTCTGCGAGCTACAACATGAAATGAAGCTCCAACTCCCATCTATTTTCTGCAGGCTACAACCCATAGAAGGCTCCTACCTCAACCAACCCCAACTGGACATCTATCAAGCTACAACTTGAAAATGAAGCACCAACTCCCATGTATTATTCTGCACGCTACAACACACAGGAGGCTCCTACCTCAACTAGCTCCAACTGGACATCTATCAAGCTACAAATTGAAATAGAAGCACCAACTCCCATATATATTTTTTCAAGCTACAACCCACAGAAGGCTCCTACCTCAAATAGGTACAACTGGACATATATCAAGCTACAACTTGATATGGAAGCACCAAATCCCTCACACTACCATAAAATTATATGCTGACTTACCTAGATATCAGCTTTGGTTTGCTCGTTCTTCACTGCTGCCTTTTCCGCTTTCATATCTGCTTCATATCAACTACTGATATGCAAAAAATCTCTATCAACCCTCTCTTATTCTTTCACTCTCCAACCGTCTGCAACTTTCTTATATTCTTCTACTCTCTTCCATTCTACAACTTTCTAACAATATTCAACTCTCTTCAATTCTGCTGCACACACACACACTCTCTCTCTCTCTATTTTCGTAATGTTCTGCACATGGATATTACTTGTTTCATACAGATAACTTCATGGTTGTTTGAATTATATAGGGAATATGAAGTGAACATGCACGACTCTTTCCTTTCACCCACTCATTTCATCACTCAACATATTCTGAATGTTACAACAATATATACAATCATTACAGTATCAAATTGGAGTTTTGATTTTCCTACGGAGACTTGCCTTTGCATCACAAACAATATAAAAATAAATAATACATTTTCAGTTACAATCAATTATTTACTCAACCCATCAGTTTCTTCTCTTTGCTGTGTGTTTGTCCTCTTCTTCTTACTGTCTTTGTGTCTTTTCCGCTTCTGTTGTTATATTCCGCCTTTGATGCATAATTTCCCCTTTTAGCTCGACTCTTCTTCATGGAAAATTTTAGGGGCTAATATTTGCAGGTGGGCTAATTTTCCATGCTTTTTCCAAAAAAAAGATTTGCAAATTTCCATATTTTTTTAAAATTGATTCGCCCAAATTTTATAGTATAAAAATATTTTACCCTAAAAATCGCCAAAAAATTATATATACTAATATAAAATGATTATAAAACTAAATATTTTTACAAAATAATTTTTTTTTATTTTTTTTTATAATTTACATACTGGGGACTACAAAGATTCGCCAAGTTTTTAAACTTCGAGATAAATGTCCATCCTTAAAATTTTCCCTCCTCTTCTTCTGTGTTCGGCCGCTTCGTTAGCTTTACTGCCATAACATTGTTCTGCCCAAGCTCTTGGTCCTTTGATTTGCATTCAGATCATTTCTTTGTGACCTCTGGGATATGGCCCACATACAACTCCCTTTATACATGTAGCACATTACAAGTTTGAGATTTAATCAACATACATACGTTTATCAATCAAAAATGCATATATATATATATATATATATATATATATATATATATATATATATATATATAGACACACACACACACACACACACACACACACACACACACACACAATTAGCAATCAACAACGTAAACTTTAAAATATGGCACATATAACATACACGGAACGAGGGCTATTGGGTCCCATAGTGCTTGAACAATAATATCTCATTGCAAATGCTTGCCTTTAGGTTTCCCACTCTACCATTAGTGATAAAATTTAAACCATGCGATCTGTGAACTGCGCTCGAGCGCAGTGCTGCCACGTGGACTCCCATCATCGCATCACGTCACTTGATCCTTACGGCATCGCAACCAAAACAACATAACTTGTGAGGTCTTCGAAGTTAAACCCTATTTCTTGTGGGATGCGATGTTGCGCAAGGTGACAAGTGTCCCTCCATTTCACATTGAAAAAACTTTAACTTAACTTGTGGTGGCCTTCTAGCTATCTCTTAAGTGTTGCGATGTGTGGTCTCGCAATTCGCCATCCATCGTTGATCTGCCCCTAGATCTAACGTTCCTCATCTGATCGCACTTCTCACTTTATAAGATTTAATTTTTTATTATACTCTGTTTCTTACGATCTGCGATGTTACGCCGTGCCAACACGTGTCTTCTCCATTTCGCATCACAAATATTTTAACTTACCATGCGATGCCTTAATGCTAAACTCTTAAATGTTGCGATTTTGGAAATCACTCCTAATGTGATTTGATCTCTGTCTTCCATCTCTTGCCTTCAATTTTACGATCTAATCATGACTTTCCATTCGCCTCCCTTGGAATTATTCAAAGAATTCTTTGCCTTAGTCGATTTTTCATTTTTTTACATTGTCCTGCTCTGTAACTTTGGTTTCTACACGTTATTACTCCTATGCTTGTATTTTTTAATGAATGTCATCCTGAGTTATCACACTCGACATCTACTGATTAAAGCCCTCTCTTTCTCTTGACACTTGCCTCTCCCTCTTGGCTTAATCATATTTGCGTAAGATCTCTGGTCCTCGCCGTGTCTGGCAAATCCGAATGCCTTCATCTGTCTCTGCCTCTTTTCTGTCTCTGCTCCATTTGTTTCCTCCGTTGTCTCAACTTCTTCTCTACTGGGATTTTTGCCTCTATGGTAATCGCTCCATCTCTGCATTCGATGCCTCTCTACATTCGTTGCCTCTTTACTTTTATTACTTCTCTATCTTTTCTATATCTTTTTTGCCTTTGGTGCCTTTGGTTTCCTTTCACTACCTTAACTGCCTTGACTTTATTTGTTATTTTGCTACTTCTTTACCTTAAATAATCATGATAATGCTTCTCCATGTTGCTCCTTTACCTCTTTGCTGCTTCTCTATGCTTTAGGTTATAATTCTATTGCTACTCCTTTTCCATCAATGATAATTCTAGTGTAACTCCTTTATGATTCTTTTCCGTCAATGACAATATTTCCAACACTACCATGTTCGACTCGAGCTTACTGATTCACATGGATATTCTCGTACATTAGTTGGTTGTGTGAACGAGATAGAAGACCCTAGATCTAGTTTCATCCATCCTGGCTGCCATTTCAGGGGTTATACAAATATTACAATGTATGTTGGTTGTGATCATATAGACATTTATCCAATAATGGGTCCACCAGTTTCACCTGTGGACGTGTCCTTTGATCATTATTCATGTTATTTTAGCCTCCAACTCCTAGAGAGTTTTTCATTCAAAACTCCTTGGATAATCTTCTAGGTTGTTCTTATGGATATTTAACAACCCCCATCAATATGGATCTTCATATATCTTGCTAAGAGAGATAATTTAAGACCCCTTTCCAAGGAAAATAATTTGGGTTCATTATTACTGGCTACACCACAATTTTTTGTGAATATCTTAAGAACTTAGTCCATTATAATTCCTCCAAGTCTTATGAAGCCAGTATTTCCTTTGGAATCTCCATCAAAATTTAGCTTCACAAAGCCCTCATAAGGAGGAAAATATATAGGAGTAGAAGTCAATGGAGGAGGGGGCTTCCATGAAGTAGGGTATAACATATTGGGAGATAAGTCGATCTCATTCAAAATATTTTCTTCTTGAGGCTGAGTTTTCCAGTCATTAGGGTTCCAAGATTCCTCCAGGATGGTTTCTTTGATATTTGGATTAACTGCATACTATGTTTGATCCACTAATTTCTACTTGTCTCTAAATATTATATTTTTCATTTCGTTCCAAATAGAACACATTGAAAATCTAACAACTAGGACCCATGCTATATTAAATACTGAGCTAGGAAATACAATTTCTCTCCATTGTTCAATTATTTCCATCATACTATTGTGAGATCGATCCAAGTATCTAAATATCTTCTGGAATCTCCTCCATTTTGTGTTATAGAATTTTTTCCATGGCTTCTTCTTTTCATAGGATGGACCATGAACTCCTCTTCTTTGGATCTGATCCCATGTCAGTATCCTCCATCATCCCACCATCTAAAAGAATTGTGCTACCTTAGTTTTATAGGAAATTTTGACACATTCGATCAAGTGAGCCTCCTAATGGTATTAATCAACATTCTATTCCCCTTGTCATCATCTTGCACAAAGCCCTAATCATGTACCTTTCATCTGACATATTTTCAACCCTAAACTGCCATATCTGAGCCAGTTTTAGGACCAACGCTCCCTGTAAGCCTACTGAGGTGTGATCACCTATAGGTTTCTCCACTGTGGCCAACGTTGGTCACCAGCAGGATTCTCTCCTTTGCACCTGTATTGGTTCTAGAATTTCAGGAGAATATTGGGATTCCGGAAGCTTCACCTTCTAGGATTTTCCAGAAGTTGTTTCAACTACTTACCTTGGATTGACATTCAAATCCTATCCTACCCTAATTTTGATTTTTCACCACTTATCCTTTGATCCTAAACCTCCATCAAAGGTGGATCTAAAACCTTAGAATTGTAATTGGATAAGAACCCCCAACTTACCCCGCTCTTCTATATATATACCCTCTCATATGCAAGATGTAATGGTTAGATTTGGATAGTGATTCTGCCATTTTTCTCCTTCAATAATTAGTTATCATCTCATGCATAGGGTGACTGGAGGTGCATATTGTGACAAGGAAAGGATGAGATAACAACTTGGAGGAGCTCTTTTACAAGATCAACTGCCACTTATGGTTGTAATATCATTCCATTTATATTAATGCAAATAATTCTTTGTTTTCATATATGTGATGTAATTATTTCACTTATTTCAATACCATGTTGATCTGTTGAATATAGTATTTAGATGATACTGCATACATCTCGTAGTTTCTTGGCTTGTGTTATCTGACTGTGCGGGTTCTAATTTTAGAAATCAAAGTTGGAATTGGAGCCTCCAAGCTAAAGAAGGAGTGAAGCGTGTGAAAATTTCCAGGTAGGCCTCACTCTTTCATCTGTTTACTTTAAGGAAAAGCTTTGAGTTCTTTGTCTCTCCATTTTTCTACGTTGACCACCAAACCTAGGGGAGACACATTTTTCCACAATCGTAAATCTCATATAACACTTGGTATAAAAGCATGATGTCCATATTTTACTGTAGAGATTTTCTGTATCCCTCTAACATGGTATCTCCATCTCAATGTGTATGGTTTTTTGTCTAGAGGTATTTTTCTTTTCTTAAGCTCTTGGTCTATCACATCCCATTACACCTCATTGGGGGTGTTTGACCAGTCCTCGCACTTCTTCAAGGTTTTCCAGCGTGGCTCCTCTATCCCCTGTTTCCATAATTCCACAACTATAGAGCATTGTTGTTCGATGGTACGAACCATTAATTCTGCCAAATAATTCATGGTGTTGATCTTGGGCCTTTTCTTCCATGTGTCCAACTAGAGGTATGATGCACACCAATTCCTTAACTCCCAAAAAGCATGAGTCTGGATTATACTTATATTATTTTTCGCTAGATTCCAAATTGATGAGTTGGAGGCCCGTTCTCAACCCTTAATTTTTCACCTTAGGAGCGGAGGGTCCCATATTTTCTATCCCATATCTATTTCCATAGGTTTTTTCCGCGTCAGAGCCATCTCCACCACAATTTTGCAACTAGTGCTTTATTCGACAATTTTGGATCACATAACCTCAGGCCTCCAGCCAGCTTAGGGATACAAATATTCTTCCAAGAAACCAACACCCATTTCTTAGTATTTTGAACCCCTTTCCAAAGAAAATTCGTTAAGAGGGTAGTGATCAATTTACATGTATTTTTGGCTGCTACAAACACCAACAATTTTTACAGAGTATCACTTTTAGAATGGACTTCAACCAGAAAATTTTACCTACCAAATTTAAAGATCTAAAGGCTCGCTCCTCCAACTTGATAAAGAGTTTTTGAATGACTTCACCCAAAAATATAAATTATTAATTAAATCTATATAGTAAAAAAAATTTTAATTTATAGCAATTATATATATATATATATATATATATATGTATATGTATATGTATATGTATATGTATATGTATATGTATATATATATATATATATATATATATATATATATATATATATATATATTTATTTATTTATTTTATATATATATATAGATAAAATGTTACAATATAACAATTTCGCTCATATTTATTTAATTTTTTATTACTTTTTAATTTAATTGATATTAAGTACATTGATATACACTTTCAGTGGACCTAATGGTTAAGAGCATGTGTTTCCTCATAAGAGGTCACAGGTTCAAAATTTGAGGGGGCTTAGGGTATGTATGCCTTTGTAAGCTTTAGTTCCATAAACAAGAGAGTCCCATACACCAAATTGGATGGACAATAATAATAATGATAGCTTGATTATGACCTTAAAATTAGATATAGAAATAATAAATAAATAAATAAATTATATATATATATATATATATATAAAGTTTAGTGTAAAAATTATGTTGATTAAATTTTAAGAATTCATAGTATATAAATTTGGTTGCAAAAATGGTTTATAGTCCTATCCATATAGACATTATTTAATATTAAATATTTTTAAATGGTTATAATTAACGACTAACAACAGGAACATTGGTTAGGTCCACATGTATGACTATGGGAATATTCCATTATCTTATTATTAATAATAGATGAATTTTGATAATTAAAATATATATAATGTTTAATTATATTTTTATATTATTTAAAATATAATATTAATTAATGTAAATAAAATAGTATTATTTATTTATTAAAATTTTAATTTTTTTAAATAAAAAATATCTAATTTAAAATAATATAATAAAATAATAATAATATATTATTTAAATTTAATATAAAATTATTTATTTAAAAATTAATTTACTATTAATAACAAGTTGTATTATTGTTATTATTT